>CM062817.1:465544307-465771568 GCA_031772625.1 Pinus tabuliformis
TATACAAGATACTTGAGGTAGCCCCACCTACCGCCATCTCTTTAATCTTTTCTAAGAAATGAAGTAAGATCATCTCCCAGACCGAGAAATTTGTTTTCTTTCTAATTCAATCTCAAAGTGAGGGTAAGTTCGTGGCCACATCCATGGCCCTTTGGAAGGGTTCCTCCATGCAACAGAATTAGGTGGATAAGGTTGTGGAAGAATACAGTGTTATCTTCTCCTCACCCACAGGGGTACCCTTGTACTTTCAGGTCAACCATTTGATCGATCTGACTCCCGAAGCAAATCTACCCAAAGGGCCGATATATTATCACTCCATTCTATAAAATGAAGAGATCAAGAACAAAATCTAGAATTTTCTTCAAAAATGGCACATTCAACCAAGTTTCTTGACTTGTGGGAGCCTGATTGTACTTGGACAGAAGAAGGATGGGACCTGGAGGCTCTGCATTGCTTATCGGGCACTAAACAAAATCGTTGTCAAGAATAGGTATGTAATCCCACGAATTGATAACCTTCTGGACCAACTCAAGGGGGCCAATTATTTCATCAAGATCGATCTAATGTCTGGCTATCACTAGGTTCCAATAGAGCCCACATATGTATGGAAGACCGCCTTCAAATCTAAGGAAGGCCTTTTCGAATGCCTAGTTATGCCCTTCAGGTTGAAAAATGCCCCTGCTACTTTTATGAGGCTAATGGATGACATCTTGCAGCCCTTCCACAACTCATTTGTGGTTGTTTATCTAGACGACATCCTCATCTTCAGTAAGAGTTGGGAAGAACACTTGCAACACATTCGGAAAGTCCTTCAAAAATTGCGACAGAACAAAATGTGTTCCAACTTGGAGAAATTCACCTTTGGCATCATTCAAGTCCAATATTTGGGTTACATCATAGATGAGTGAGTCGTGCATGTGGATTTGACTAATATCCAAGTCATTCGGGATTGGCTAGCCCCAACCACTCTAACAGAGCTTCGCAGCTTTTTAGGCCTTGCAAATTTTTATCAGAGGTTCGTGTTGGGGTTATCCTATATCACTTGGCCTTTGAGTCAAATTACCAATGGAAGAGTGAAAGCAAATTTTTCTTGGTCTGAGTCCCAACAGAAGGCATTCATTGAGTTGAAGTGTCACCTTTGCTATGCACTGGTACTCACATTCCAAACTTGCAGTAGCCATTTGAAATTGATACATACACCTTCAACTATACTATTGGTGCGGTCCTCAACCAGCGCAAGCATCTAGTGCCCTATCATAGTGAGACACTTCCCGATACAATTTGGAAGTACCCCACCTATGATAAAGAGATGTATTTCATCATTCAGGCTTACCAGCAATGGAATCATTACATTCTGGGGAAGGAAATGGTCATCCACACCAATCACCGACTTCTCCAGTTTATACACACACAAGGGAAGTTGCAGAACGATCGCCATCAGAAGTGGTCTACATATCTATAACAATTCAACTTGAACATTAAATACAAAAAGGGTAGCACCAATCATGTTGCAGACTGCCTCAGCCAGCACCCAGTTGTAGCACTGACTATTGTTCTCAACTCTTTCAACCACGAGACCTCTGGATGGCAGCAACTATACAAAAATGAACTAGAGTTCACCTCCACATACCAAATGTTAGTATATGGCAAGAAAGTTCTTGATTTCCACCTCCAGGACACATTATTATGCTACTTGGGCCATCTTTGTGTTCCTTCAAGCGAGCATGCCAAGATGAGTTGGGAGACGCACTACAGTTGGGTCGCAGGGCGCTTTGGTGTGGAGAAAATTATGGTCGTACTACAAAAGTACTTTTATTGGCCAAAACTCTGACAGGATGTTGGGAAATATATCAAATCCTACACTGCCTATGCCATCGTCAAGCCAACCATCAAGAATCAAGGCCTATACACTCCTCTTCCTACTCCTAACCAACCTTGGGAGTCCATCTCAATGGACTATCTGTCTAGGCTCCCTTCTACCAAGCATGGTAAAGATTATGTATTTGTGTTCGTGGACATATTTTCTAAGATGGCTATATTGGAGGCTTTCAAGACGAGTATTATAGTAGAGGACACTGCCAAACTCTTCTTTGAATGAGTATGGATACATTTTGGGTTCTCATGGACCATTATATCAGATCAGGATAGTAGGTTCCTAAGCACATTCTGGTCAAGCCTTTAGACACTGTTGGACACCAAGATCACCAAGTCGACTGCATTTCATCCCCAGACTAATGGCTAGACAATGGTCGTCAATAGGATGATAGTGCACATAATCCATATGTACAACTCCAAGCATGCACAAACCTAGGATGAGATCCTTCCTTATGTGCAACACATTTATAATAGAGCTCTCCATAGCTTGATTGGTCGCAATCTCTTTCAAGTGGGTCTAGGGTTTCAAACATTGTTTCTGACTGATGTTACCATGCCTCATGTAGCTACACAAACAGAATCCACACATGTACTGTCTAAGGCTGATAAAGCAACCAGATTTATTGAATGCATCTCGCACATCCACCAGCAGGTTCATGACATCTTGGAGAAGTGCAATGCTAAGTACAAGTAGTGACATGATCAACATCGAATGCCACACAAATTTTAGGTGGGCGACAAAGTTGTCTTGCATTTCTAGAAAGAACGCCTAACCGGAGCCTGCCGGAAGATTATACCACTCTAATATGGGCCTTACACCATTAGCAAGGTTGTTGGAGACAATTTTTTTGAGCTCAGAATTCCCCCATCCCTTGCCCTACACCTAGTGTTCAATGTGGACCACCTTCAACCATACTTTCCACCATTACTGAACACATTAGACATTACAGAACAACTCACACCAACAGAGCTAAACCCCGACTGTGTGAAACAGTCCACAAATGATCCTGGACTTTTGTCCTTTGCAAGCTCATTAAACACTCCATGCAATTCTTCTACTTCTTCTATGGAGACAGGTTCATCCAAGCACTCAATAGCTTCCTCACTGAGCATACAAGGGGAATAAGCTAGCCAACTCCAATTGGTATTCAATATATGTTGTTTTAGGTGCCTTATATTGCTTGTTGAAGTATTGAACAACCTCCTATTGTATTTCTTTCAGGGATGTGAGAAGATAGTTTTGTTGATTTCATATATGCCATATTGTATTAGTGCATTTTATTTTGGATGTTGCCTTGTGGAAGAACTTGGTATCTTTATCTCCTCCTTGATTCCAAGCCAATATGTTTTTCAATCTCCATTCATCTTCCTAGTGTTTGAGATTTTATTTTTCCTGCACACAAGGTCTGATAAAGCCTTCTTGATTTGATCTAATAAATGTCCAGAAAGTGTAGGGTCCATCAGTGCTTCAGTGTCTTTCTCTATATTTTTTAACTCCTTGGATAGTTCCTCTTTGTGTTTGCAAACCCAAACTTTTATCTTTGATTTCAATCTACCCAATTTATGAGATGTCAAATCCATCTTCTTATTTGGTGCTATCCCAACTGGCTTCGACCAGTATTGTCAAACAAGATTCATAAACTCCTTGCCTTGCAACCATAATGGTAATATTTGAATGGTAGAGAAGTGGGATCTTGTTCACCAACCCACTCTAGAAAAATGGCATCATAATTCAAAATACCCAAGTGTGAAGACCAAGATTTGAGAAAGTTTTAATCTGGTGTTCAGGGAGACATCGACAAGGAACATTTCCAATCTCTTCTCTATATAATCAACACCAATACATCCATTCCTCCAAGTAGTGCATATGGGGCTTGGGACGATGTCCTTGATCATTGTCTCAGAGAATAGTGCCTTGAAATATCCAACTAGTGGGTCTATTTTGTCGTTTTGTCCCCATATCCTCAAGATTCATAGTGAGATTTAGGTCTCCTATTATAATGAGAGAATGCATGTCTAATACTCCACTAGCCTCCAATTTTTCCCAAAAATGATTTCTATTGGCATATGGAGGGTTAAATGAACCAGGAGAAGAAAGTTGAAGGTAGAGCGGGAATGAAGTTGGTTCTTAATTAAATCAAATAATACTAGCCAACATATCTCCAGTAGCAGCTAAGAAAAACGGGACATTTTTCAGGATAGATTTGATAAATCCCATTTCATCTGGTGGGTGAGCATAGACCTATAAACTCCACACATGAGGCCATGAGAAAAATGAGAAACTTTTTTTAGTAGAAAAAACATCTTTCATTACTAAAACAAAAGAGGTTACATATGCCTAAGTCTTTTTCACACTTGTTACAACCAATAACAGGAAAAAAACGCAGCAAGATACAAAAAACAATTCAATGCCCAATAACCAATGGAAGACCTCCCTTCCAAGTAGAAAGAATACGGCAAAAAATGCCCTGAACATGTCAAAATGAAGACTAGACAATGGATAATCCAGTAGAAAAATCCAGCTACTAATAATAGAGAAAACTAGGATCCACTAACAAAGACAAAACAGGGGAGACTAACTGGAAGAAACAACGTAGCAAAAAATGGCCTTCATGAAAGTACAAAGGTGTCAAATTTGGTGCCAAAACCCTTAACTAGGCATTCAAAATGAATTTGTTCAGGCTGAACAGAGACACCGTGCTTTGAAAGTTGATCTACCAAAATATTGTGCTTTGAAAAATGTTGCGGGAGGATATGGAGGAGTAGCATGCCTTCATGGAAGAAATTTTCTCGACTCAGTGGATTAAAAAAGGCACAGAAAGAGAGTGATACCCCATCGCCCATTCAATGACCACCTTTGAATCACCAACATATAGGATCGCATCTACCACAAGCCATGAGGCACAATGCAAGACTCCTGACAAAGCCAACACCTCAACTCTCATATTTGTGTCGATACCACTGGGCCAAAAGGTTGATGATGGAACTATAACCACACATACCACTCATAGAAGCGTCATTGAAAAAACCAATAAGATGTATATTTTCAAGGGATTTATGAGTCCAACTATGCATATTACTAATATATTTCTAAGGGCTAATTTCCATAAAATATGGCACAATTTTGAGTGTAGTGGATCCCAAATTTGGGACAGTATTCTCAAAAATACATGCATTTTGATAGCACCAAATACCCTAAATATATAAAGCGAGATGGATTTATATTCCCTATGCCAAGAGGACCAGCAACGAAGACATGAAATAAGAGATGATTTTTCCATATGCAAAGAAATCTTAAGGAATAAAGAAGCCTCCTCCTAGATGGATATAGCAAAAGGACATGATAGAAATAAGTGTGCAATGTCCTCACTTTCCAATCTACAGAGAAGGAAAAATATTGGTCCCAGAAAACCTCTCTTGGCAAGTTTGTCCCAAGTTAGAATATGGTTGTGAACAACAAGCCAAATAAAATAATTAAGCTTCACTAGAGCCTCCCACTTCCACATGTGGGCCATCCAAATGGTGGTAGTATCTTCTTGAAACTAATCAGAAATGTAAGTATATGTTGCCTTAGTTGAGATATCACCACCTTGGGATAATCTACCCCATGTGAGCCTATCCTCCTTTTCTGATAGAATAATACCATACTGAATAATATGTGTGCGGTAGGAGTCCCTCTTTGATGGTAAGATCATAAGGAGGATCCAAATCTTTAGCGAGCATCCATTGTGTGGAGGGGAAACCATCAAACAATGAGTAGCCAATGTGTGCCAATGAAAATATATTGCAACTATTAAGGTGTTGAATAATAGGGAATGAGAGGGAGTGGTTCCCCTCCAATCCAATAATTGCATCAAGCCCGACAAGAATAGTACTTCCCCTGTCGATAATCCATTGAAGTTTACTACATATCCAATGTCTAGCTCTCATCATGGTGTGCCATGTATAGGAGGCCTTTTTCTTCATTGGCACACCAACCAATATCAATTCTTCCAAATTAGCGTGGTCAAGATATTTCTCCCTAATAATGCTTTGCCAAATATCTTGCCCCATGAAATCTCTCCTAAGATTCTTGGTAAGCAACACATAGTTGAAATATTTTGTGCCCTTAATGCCGTAGCCCTCATTTTCATGGGGTATGAAAATAGAGGCCAGGGTGGATAGATGGAATTTCGATTTATTACCGAAACTTGACAATAGAAACTTTTCTATTATTGAATCAATTCTACGAATGAATGTCATTGGAAGATGGAACAAATGCATCCAATAGACAGAAATACCTTGGAGAACTGCCTTGGTCATAATCATCCTACTGCCCAAAGTAAGCCAATTTTTCTCTCACAAGGTTAATTTCATCTCAAATTTCTCTATAATCTAGGTCTAGTCTCGCTTCTTGCGGTTATGGGGCTTCAAGTGGAAACCCAGATATTTGAAAGTACCTGTGAGGGGTCTGACTTTGATCCCAAAATGATTACCTATCTTTTTAGTCTCCTCGTCTTCAATACTGTAAGCGATGAGCTCAAATTTGTCCTTGTTTAGAACTAGACTAGAATTGTTTCCAAATTTTTTCATGAATTAGTGAAAATTCCGCCAATCTCAAGGTTTGGCCACCCCAAGGCCAAGGACATTGTCCACGAACATTATGTGTGATAAATGATTGTTTGTAGAGACCATGCATCCAATGATTCTTCCATCCTCCCTAACAACTCTAATTTCTCTGATAAGCCCATCCATAACTAGAATGAAGAGCAAAGGGGAGAGTGTGAAACCTTGGCGCAGTGCTCTAAAAATCTTGAAAAAATATGTGGGGATCCCATTAATCGAAACTGCTAATTTTACCATCATGACACAAACCATAATCCAATTGACATGCCTGCTTTATAATTTGATTCTATGGAGAATCAACCTAATAAATTCCATGTCAACCCTGTCATAAGCTTTGATGAGATCTGTCATAAGCTTTGATGAGATCTATCTTCATCAGGGATGCTTTCAAATTTCTGGCTTTAGTGGAGTGTAAGCATTCTTGCATGATCCCTACAGCGTCCTAGATCCTTCTCTCTTCAATAAAACCAAATTTCTCTGAAGTAATGTTTTCAAAAAGAAACCACTCGATTCTAATAGCAATGAATTTTGAAATAATTGTGTAAGCCACATTACATAGAGAGATTGATATAAAATATGAAAGATGCGGAGAGTTAGATTTTTTAAGAATGAGTGTGATAAAAGTAGCATTAATAGCACCTGATATGTGTCCCTAGCGTCGAGACTCTTCCACCATCTCAATGAGATCAGATCCCATCCAATCAAAAAATAAAAAGGTATAATTCCAATAGTCATCCATCTAATCTCGGACTTTTGTAGCTCATTCAACACTCCACGTAAATCTTCTACTGAGACAGGTCCATTCAGGCGCCAATAGCTTCCTCGCTGACCATAAAAGGGAATATGCTAGCCAACTCCAATTGGTCTTCAATATATGTTGTTTTAGGTGCCTTATATTGCTTGCTGAAGTATTGAACAGCCTCTTGTTGTATTTCTTTCGGGGACGTGAGAAGACAGTTTCGTTGATTCCACATATGCCAGATTGTATTAGTGCATTTTCTTTTGGATGTTGCCTTGTGGAACAACTTGGTATTTTTATCTCCTCCTTGAATCCAATTCAATCAGATTTTCAATCTCCATTCATCTTCTAGTGTTTTAGATTTTATTTTTCCTGCACACAAGGTCTAATAGAGCCTTCTTGATTTGTTCTGAGAAATGTCCAGAAAGTGTAGGATCCATCCGTGCTGCACTGTCTTTCTCTATTTTGTTTAACTCCTTGGATAGTTCCTTTTTGTGTTTGCAAATCCAAACTTTTACCTCTGATTTCAATCTACCCAATTTATGAGATACCAAATCCATCTTCTTATTTGGTTTTATCCCAACTGGCTTCGACCAATATTATCAAACAAGATTCACAAACTCCTTGTCTTGCAACCAGGAATGGTTAAATTTGAATGGTGTAGCAATGGGCTCTTGTTCACCAACACACTCTAGAAAAATGGCATCGTGATGCGAAATGCCCGGGTGTGAATACCAATATTTGAGGAAGTTTAGTCTGGTGTGCACGGAGGCATGGACAAGGAACCTGACCAATCTCTTCTCTATACAATCTACGCCCATTCCTTCAGGTAGGGAAGATGGGACTTGGGACGATGTCCTTGATCATTTTCTGAGAGCAGGCTACACGTGGGGTTCCACGTGGCGTCTACACCACCGGAGATCCCTGCGCACTGGTAGCACATACTGCCCAATAATGTGCCGAGAAACTTATCAACTATATCATGAAAAAAATAACAAATAATGTGCCCTGATACGCACATCCACAGCAATGGAGTCATTTAATAGATAGAGAGAGAAAGACTGAGACTACAGGTGAAGACGGAGCCCATAATGTTGAATTTTTCCAAGGTGGTTCGACCAACCCCATTAGAATCTGTCTTTTTCCATGCTTTAATGGAAGTTTTACTTCTCCGGGAACCGTTAAGGACATCATCTGCTTCTTTCGTGACATGAGTTGATCGGCTACCAATTGGAGTTTACCTCTTTGGAAACCCTAAGGACATCATATTCCTTTTCATGGCATGAGCAAACAAGTCTACCCCCTCCTCTCTGTTAATATTTAGCTAAAAATGGCCCGCATGAATATGAGAATAAAAAGAAATTAAATTACAAATCTTGAAAAGAAATTATATATATATATATATATATATATCAATTTTTTCCATATTAATTGTATTGGTAATGTCACGCACGGACTTGACGTTTGAGTTAAGGAAAAAAATTATTTTAATTATAGTTTTTGAAATATTTTGAAAAACTTTCTTTTATCTATCCAATTTCCCAAATATCTCACTATGCAATCATTTAAGTATTCTAACTCCATAAATGAAAAGTTATAATTAACATTGAAATTTAAACCATGTTAATTGAGTTTAGTTTCATTGGTCGCTTAAAATAGTTGTTATTTTCTTTAAGTTCAAGTTTTATAAGTTGACATGTTTATGCTTTGAAATTTTGTAACTTGACATATTCATACTTTGGAATAGAGTAATTATGTTGTGCTCTAAAGTATATAGAAAGGCATCTCTTGCCTCTGGACTAAAAGAGAAAAGTTTTCCTCAAGCAATACCCCATACCCAAAATTTAAAAAAACAGAAAAGTTTTCCTAAGCAATACCCGGGATACCCAAAATTTAAAAAAACGTTCTAATTATACAAAGAAAATAATAACGTCAAAAATATTGCAATCAAATTACAAACTGGTTGTTCCTTCTTTGGATCTCTTAGAGGAAAATACCACCAGTGAATTAGTCCATACTACGGCCCAACTTAAAGCAACGGTAAGTGATGCAGGGCCCAAACAGACATGTTGAAACCTTGGAAGTATTAATTTTCTAGATAAAATAGATTTAATCGAAATTCAGAGAGGTTGTATCAGTGTGTATATTGTACTGAGCAGGCTCCTTGATAGCCAAGTTAACTCACAGACAAGAAAGGACTAGTGATAGAACAACTAATAATTTTATCTAATAATATTCACTTAAATAAATATCATATATAAATGCATGAAGTTAAACCATAAATTTGATCACTTAAAAAAAATATTTATTTAAATGCAACATTAATCTAATAATAACCTACACAAATAAAAAGACTTAAAAATGTAAATTATTTATTTATATATATATATTCAAGTTCAAGTACAAGTAGGAAGCATTCAAGTTCAGATTGTATTTGGTATGAAGTATTCAAGTTTAGTTTAGTTTGTCTTGTCTTTGGTAAGAAAAGTTGTTTTTGGCATGAATCATTTAAGTCTAGTTTAGTTTGTAACTAAATCCATTTTAACTCTGGATCTATTGAGCGTTGAGAGGGATCAAATCTCTCAAGATGCAAACCTCTTTTTTGAGTGCAAAACTTGAGGAAAGGTTTGCACCTCAAGAGATTTGATCCCTCTCGGTGCTTGATAGATCCAAAGTTATGATGGATCTAGGCTAGTTTTAGTTGTGTGCGGTCATACAAAATTTGTTGAACATCTAATTATTTTGATCATTTTAAATATGCTAAATATGTCTAAGATTAATTTGGTCAATTTAATTTTAAATTTGCCTAGTTACTTGAATTTTTTGAGATGAGAGAAACTCTTAGTAACTTAAATGATGAAAAATGATGAAATAAAAAGCTTCATTGCAAAGTAACAATGTAACAATGTTGAATGCTAGAAAATGTGAATAATAAGAATATAGTCAATTACAAGCAATCTTCATTTTGATCAATCTGAAACTATTTTCTTCTATTGTTCTTATTTCCACATCTATTAGTTTTTCCATGTTCTCATATCGATCATAAGAAAAGGCAATTGAAATCAAAGACCATTCGAATATTTAACTCAAGCTACTGTAGTAAACATCGCCCTTTGTCTTTGTTGCTCTTCAATATTAATAGTAGTATTCTCCAAATTCAATCATTGTGAGAGAAATGTTAGAGAGAAGGGAAAGAGAGAGAGAGGGAGGGGAAAAGGGAGGCAGAGAGAGAGACATAGATATGGAGAAAGTGTGTGTATGTTTGGAGGGTGAGATAGAGAGAAAAATAAGGAGAGACAATGGGAGATAGAGATATAGATGTATGGGGCAGAGATGTGCTTACATTGAAATCAATGCACACTATTAATCTAATTACTTTGAAATTTATGCACATCATACATCTAGTTGCATCAAATCATAAATCAACATCTACACTAAAATCAATGCATCTAGTGCAAACAATCAAATCAGATTAGCAATCACCATATACACTAAAATCGATGCATCTATTGCAAGCAATCAAATAGGATTAGAAATCAATATCTACACTGAAACCAATGCATCTAGTGCAAGCAATCAAACAGGAGTAGAAATCAGCATCTACACTAAAATCAATGCATCTAGTGTACCGTATAAAATAGGATTAGAAATTGACATCTACACTGAAATCAATGCATGTAGTGCAAGGAATCAAATAGGAGTAGAAATAAACATGTACACTGAAATCAATGCATCTAGTGTAAGGTGTTAAATATGATTAGAAATCTACACTTACATTGAAATCAATGTGTAACAGCCCTAGTGAAAATTCCATGTAATAAAAGTTAATAAAGGAAAAATAGCAACCACGGTTGATGGGAAATGTATTCCAAGCTAAATGTTATGCAAGACATCCTAGTGTGGTTGTTCATAAGTTTATTATGGCTAAGGAAATTGGCAAAGGCAATGGCTAAAGCTTTGGAAAGACAAAATGGAATTTTTGGCACATTTATTTATGAAAATAATGGAAATTAGGAGAAAAGGGAGGTGAAAGGTCACAGGTTGCATGTGAGGAGGAAAATTAAATAAAATAATGGAAATGAAGAAAATAGAGGCCTCATTAATAAAAAGGCTTATGAGGATCAGTTGGTAACCTTTTGTCACTTCAGTTTTAGAGCTCTCTCATTATTCTCTCTCTCTCTCTCTCTCTCTCTCTCTCTCTCTCTCTCGGACACTTAGAGTTTTCTTGGATCATTTTGGCATTGGATCAAGAAAGGAAAAGAAGGCAAGAGGAAGCATAGATGAAGAAGGGAAAGGTAGGATCAAGCAGATACAGCAATATTCTTTGCAGGTATCGATTTTCATGTGTATTTTCCTTGCTATATTTGGCATGCAAGGTATTGCATGTGGTTCTTTTGTTGTTATAACATGGGTTTTTCCAGGTGTAACAGTATTTTTAGCCTAGCCTTGCCATTTCTGGATAGCCATGGTGTGATGGGATTCTCATGTTTTGGTTGAGCTGGATTTTCAAATGGATTCAAAGTTGAGTGAGGTGGATCTTTGAATGATAGAGAACATGGCCTAGTGGTCCCTGAACCAGACTATGGATCACAGTAAAGCCACTGGCCTAGCAACCCCTAAGCCAGACTTTGGGTTGTGGTAAAGCCAGGATTGTGTTACCTCGGTGGGCCTAGGAATCCTTTCCGGTGAATAGCAGGATATATAACAAAGCCAAGAGGTGGGTTTCTCTTCGTTGGGCCTAGTAATCTCAGTTTTGGGATATGCGGTAAAGCCTGAGAGACTAGGAGACAGGAAAATTCCTCACGGTTTAGGTGGATAAATCTAGTGGCATCCATGCTTGTTTGGCCTAGTGGTCAAGTGGATATCATGGTAAAGTCTGTTATGACATGTTTATTATGTTGGCCAATGATCCAGGATGGATTACAGTAAAGCCTGGTTTCTATTGATGAGGGTGAGGTGGTTTAGCCTTGGTATGCCCTAGTTGGTTCTTTTGGTTTGAGCCCCACATTCATGCTTGGAATATGGCACGGGGGTGAATGGAAGAAGAGAGATTTGGCTCAGCCATTCTGTGGTCGAGTGGAAAATGGTAGTCCCATCCCGGGTTTGGACTTTGCATCATCAATAAAGAGGTTATTTCTCCTTGTATTTCTATGAGCATTATACTAATTTATATGTGGATCATATGGTTGTGATTTCATTGGTATTTATGTTGCTATTATGTTGTTTATATATGTGTTTTATGCCAGTAGCTACGTATGGATCTCATCAAGTTTTTACTTGTAAATGAATGGACAATGTATCTATGAACTAATAGATAATAATGCAGCAAACAATATGAGGGAACAATGGTTCTTAGTGATTCTCAGGTAAGTATGAGTGCCCTATGATTAAATATGTTATTTATGCCTGTAGATTACATATTTGTGATATGTTTGACTAAATGCCTATAATGGCTAGTAGGGGTCTGGTTAAGGGCTTTTTCAACTATTTTCTTTTTCATCATTGTTTCCCTGTTGTTTTACTATTATGGAGATGTCATTCCATTCTAGGTAGTGACATGGGCTCTGGGCCTGAAAAAGTGTCTTAAATCTCAAGGATGCAAACACATAATTGTACAAAATAGTCCCTGGACATTGGCATGCATTGTCATGAGAGCGTCCAGAGCCTCCTAAACGCTGACAGGCCTATAGCATGAGAGCGTCCAGAGGTCAAGTGGTCAAAAACTTCAGTGGGACCCAGGGTCAAGTTGTTTGAAGCGTTGGGATGGTTTTCAGGGTCTTGTAGCTAATGTCAAAGGTATGTATGTTGTGTTTTCATCGATTCCATTTCCTTAAGGTCACATAGGAGGTTGAATCCAATCATAGTAGCCTCTCGTCGCATGTTTGCCCTAGTTGGTTGGTTACTTGGGTAGATCTTGGAGGAGTGTGTTACAGAGTGGTATTAGAGCATGGTTCACCACTTGGATTGGATAGATAGTGTGTGTTGGTTATGCATGCATGTCGGTTTCATGTGTGTCTCTTATGCTTGCATTCCATGTGCTTGTTTCATTGCATGGTGTTGATCATGGTTGTGGTGATGTCGCCTTGTGTAAGTTGAGGTTGTTGTTGTGAGATGCATTGTCATGAGTGTATGATTGGTTACATGTTGTTATATGTCTCTTACATGTATCATTTTTTACGCTTGGTTATATTCTTGTATGCTTGGTTACATTATTGTATGCTTGGTTGCATGTATCATTCTTGTAAGCTTGGTTTCAAGTATTGTTCGCTTATGCTTGATTATATGTGTTCATGTGTGTGTGTGGTTGATTATGCATCGCGTATGCATGTTAATGTTTGCATGTGGTCAAGTCTACAGTGATGTAATGGTTGTTGTTGTCATGCATGTGGTCATGGTATGTGTAATTGATATGGTCATGCATTGATGACTGGACTCTAACTAGAATGATGCTTATGTGTTGATGCACTTATTTGTATATGTCTATATGTTGTTATGATTATGTTATACATGTATCATGATGATTTGATGATCTTGCAGATGAGGTATCCTCCATGAATTATGCTAAGGTATGTTGGTTTATTGTGATTTGGTTTAGCTGGCATAGTATGTCTTGCATGAAAGAGATCAAATGGCTAGCAAGATGGTAGAATATAAAGACTCTCCCTATGAATCAGATGAGTAGTGTGGTGTTGGGCACTCTTCTGATTTGGCAAACACATTGAGAATCTTGAAGGAAGAAATAAGGAGTTGTAAGGCAGACAATGACAGAATCATACAAGCACAAGAGAAACAAGCAGAGGTTAATGCTATATTTCTTCAGAGTTTGTCAAAATTGCAGCGACAAGGGAAACTTCAGATCAGCCATGGATAGGAGGACAAAAATAATGGGGCATATGGAAGTAGTTGTCATGGTGGTCACATTTCAGATAGAGATGACACTATTAGAGATGGCAGGTTGTTGCATACTTTAGATAGGAGAGGTGATGGATACAAGTAGTATTCTAGTTTTGGTTCGGACAAACATCATGATCATCATCATTATCATCCTTAAAAGAGGAGTGATAGGGGATACTTTCCAGATGAGTTTAAGAAAATAAATCCGCCTACTTTTGATGGAGATGTGAAGAAGCTGGAAGATGCAAAGCTTTGGATACTTGGGATTAACAAATTCTTTGAGTTCCATAATTACACAGATAACATGAAGGCCAGAGTAGCGATCTTCAGCTTGAAAGGTAAAGCATACATTTGGTGGGAATTTGTGAAGCGGGTTAGAGACATTAGGACAGATGACTTGAGTTGGCACAAGTTCAAGAGGATTTTTAGGAAGAAGTACTTGTTAGAAAGGTACTACGACAATAAGGCCAAAGATTTTTATGAGCAAAAGATGGAACTAATGACAGATGAAGAGTACATGAATACGTTCTTGGAGCTATTGAGGTATGTACCATATCTTAAAGATAAGAAGGCTAAAGTTTATTGATTTTTCAGTGGATTTCCATTAGAATTTAGAGATCGGATAGAGTATGATGAGCCTCGGTCACTTGAGGAAGTTATTGGGAAATTAAGCATTGCTATGAACAGTCAAAGTGTAAGAATGAATCTCAACAATGATGGAAGGGAAAAGACAAAGGTAAAGGTGGTAGCCAAAAAGAAAAAGGCCTCAGAATGTAGATGAGAAAGAAAATGTGGCACCGCAAAAGAGGTTCAATGCAGCTCGACAGGGACATGGGTCACAGCAACAACATCATAGAGGTGAGGGTATTTATCGGTTGGAGTGTTGGACATGTGAAAAGGAGCACCTTAAGAGAGATTGTCCACAAAATCAGGATGGTAGGCCTCGTATATATAATACATAGGAGGCACAGACTATTGGGGATGTTGGTCAGAGCATTCCTCGTATTTATGCAGCATTAGATAAAAAACAGGCATATCATCAGGAATCTATCATTGAGATGGACAGTAAGCTTTGTGCTCAAGTTATTTTTATTTTGATTGACCCTGGTTCTAATTATAGCTATGTTATTCCTGACTTGGTGGATAAGTGTGGTTTGAGTAAGGAATTGCATGCAGAATATTGGTTAGTGCAGTTGGCTATGGGTATAAAGAAGTTAATTCATCATTGGGTAAGATCTTGTGCATTTGATTTGAATGGTATGCCTATCGCAGCATATTTGAATGTATTACAGTTGGTATCATATAGTATGCTTTTGCACATGGATTGGTTGTATCTTCATAGAACCAAGGTAGATTGTTATGACAAAGCCATTGAGTGTGTGGATGATAATGGGGAACCAAGAGTCTTACAAGGAAAGAAGAAAGCCACATCAATTGGGATAGTGACAGTTATGCAGGAAAAGCGTAGTCGCGGGAAAGGGTGTATGTTATTTGCAATGCACATTTCTAGTGACGAAGGTAAGGAAGTTGAGGATGCAGATTTTTTGAGCAGGTACCCAATTCTACAATAGTTTTGGGATGTATTTGTTGAGGATAATTTAGAGTTTCCACATCACTAAGAAGTAGACTTTTATATTGAGTTAGTGCTAGGGGCAACTGCAACATCAAAAGCACCTTACAAGATGAGCACACCCGAGTTGGTTGAGTTGAAATTGTAGTTGAAGGAAATGTTGGACAAAGGATACATTAGACAAAGTGTATCACCTTGGGGTGCATTGGTATTGTTTGTGAAGAAGAAAGATGGAACTCTCATATTATGAATTGACTACAGGCAGTTGAACAAAGTGACTATTAAGCACAGGTATCCATTACCGAGGATTGATGATTTGTTTGATCAGTTGAACGGAGCAGCAATGTTCTCTAAGATCGACGTGAGGTCGGGATATCACCAAGTACGCATCAAAATGGAGGACATTTACAAGACAACTTTCTGGACCAGGTATGGGCATTATGAGTTTGTTGTAGTTCCATTTGGTTTAACTAATGCTCCAGCTAAATTTATGTGCTTGATGAATAGTGTGTTGCATCCGTATTTGGATATATTTGTTATTGTGTTCATTGATGACATATTGGTATATTCTAAAAATGAGGAAGAGCATGTTGAGCATTTAGTAGTAGTGTTGATATTATTGAGAGAGCATCAGTTGTATGCTAATCTCAGCAAGTGTAGTTTCTTTTAGACTGAGGTACACTACTTGGGACATGTTGTTTCCAAGGAGGGCATTGCAGTAGATCTAGAAAAGATAAGAGCCATCATGGAGTGGGTAGCTCCTAAGAATGTAGATGAGGTGAGATCTTTCATGGGGTTGGAAGGTTATTACAGGAAGTTCATCAGGAACTTATCACAGATCACTTATCCTATTACATCGTTGCAGAGGAAAGGTAATAAGTTTGAATGGACAGAGGAGTGTGAGGCTAGTTTTGAGTAGCTTAAGCAGTTGTTGACACATGCACTAGTGCTATAGATTGCAGATCTAGATAAATAGTTTATAGTGTGCACAAATGATTTCAAGAGAGGAATTGGTGGATTCCTTATGTAGGATGGACAAGTGATATGCTATGAGTCACGACAACTAAATGAGCACGAGAATAACTACTCGACACATGATTTGGAGTTAGCAGCGATCAACATGCATTGAAGATGTGGAGGCACTATCTTTTGGGTAGGAGGTTTGTACTGATGAGTGATCACATTAGGTTGAGTTATTTTTCTGACTAATTGAATATGAATTCCCGGTGTGGTCCAGGTAAATTCTCAATGTGGACACAAATAATTCCTCTAGCCCGAGAGAGTGGGTCTATCCACAAACAAACAATCTATGGAAAACTTCCTTAAACTAGAATCAAATAAGAGGCCATACCTCTTAGAATGCTATTCTGCTTGGTGATGATCCTGCTTCCTCACTCCAGTTATTTTTAGTTTCCTTCCTTCGAATACCTGAAACAAATAAACAAACAACAACAATAAACGTGATAACATACAAATTGTATTCAGCCCACTTAACTAGTCAAGGAAAATTAAGCCATGAAATGTAAGATAACACTTTAATGTAGGAAAATCAATCAATAATTGTATTCATATAAGTTCAGAAAGAGATTACAACCAATGCCTTGACGTTGTTGGTCTCCTCCAACATATATGGGTTCCCACACTTCTGCTACTATCTCATGGATAGCCCCAACAATGGAAGTTTTAAGGCTTCTTCCCTTTAGTCTCAAACCAAACCAAACACACTATTCTCCCTCAAACATAAACTAGAGAGCTACAAGCCATAAATGTGTTGCTGATTATTCAAGCTCCAAAAATACTAATATTGAAACTACATCCAAAAAACTAGTTTAGCTTGTGAAAGGAGGGGCTTACATAGCTTTGATGGAGGGGATATGGTTCCTCTTATCATGGGAGAGGCATTATCTCTTGGGTTTGTTCCATCCTAATAGGGGAAAAGAACCTAAACTGACTTCCTCGGCTCCATCCAACGCAACCATTTACCGTACTTCTGTTACGAAGCTTCTAGAGCTGGAAGCTTCGACTCCATATTTAAAAAACTTGCCAAAAGAGGATCAGTGCGACTGAGACAAGGCTTAATAGCATTGATCAACACTAGTCCCAGTGTTAAACTCTGTAGATTGGTGCAAGGAATGAACTGGTCTTAGTGTCGATCTTGTAAACTGGTGTAAAAGGAAGATTCTTGGGAAATGATGCAAAAGGGAAATGTCATGCTCATGAAGAGGGACATAATGGGAGTTTCTTCATGATAGGAAAACACATGAGGGTCACTGTAGAGGTCCTCTGGGATCATGGAATGGGAAGTACAGGGACAGTCACAAAATTTTGTGTAACAAATTCCCCCTAAAGCGTGAAGGTTGAACTAGAGTGAAGGGTGAAATGCTTTATAGGTAGATGCGGGGAACCAGAGTCTGTCGTCAAAAAACCTGTAAGAAAGCATACATGTACATATCTTAAATGTGATAGTCATGCCTGATAAACATGAGAGGCATATAAAAATACATGAATCCATGGTATAGGTGTAGTTATCCATCAAGAAAAAGATCATGTGCATGGATCCTCGGCATGGACACAGCCATCCGACTGGAGGGATCATATGAAATAGATCCAAGGCATGGGTTCAGTCATCTGTCTAAAGAATCATGTATATAATCATGAACGACTCATTACTCCTTGAAATTTGGACTTTTGTAATCTAAGCCCAGGGTCTTGTGCTCCAACACGACCCGATCAAAGTACAAATTCTAACATGTGAATAAATGTGTTGAACTCGAACAAGTTAGAAAGTCGCTTGATTACTGGTCAATGATGTGAACCGTTAACAAGTGTGAGAGAAACCACCAACAATGACAATGGCTCTCAAGGTATCACACCACAATCCATGGAATGTGAATAAAGGAACTGAAGTCGAATACCCGTGAAATCACCTGATCCAAAGCCAATGATGTGAACTTATTGTCGAGTACGCAGAACTTGCCATTGAGGCATGCAAGCTCTAAGGTACTAGAAAGGAGTTTCTAGATCAACTTCTTGGATAATGAGCTAAAGTTGACATGAAGTGACTGTGTCAAAGGAGGGCCTTAATGTATCCCACATCATCGACTTGAGACAAATGGATGCAATGATTTCATATGATACAAAGAATCAAAAATGAGTGTAACTGCAGAAGGACAACTCTTGAACATGTCGGCGACACGACTCTGGAGTTTGGAAGCTTTTGGATCCATAAGATCAGAGGTCATGATGACGTGGCAGAGATCAAATGGAAGGAAATAATGAATGGCCCAACCCAGGAAGGTCAATGACAAAATGAGGATATCCCAACCCGACACAAAGCAGAAAGTGTCATGTTCAAGAGTGAGTTGCCGACATAACTGATAGAATTTCCCATTTTCCCCCACTATTTCTGGCAGGTACCCCAATTATTTTTAATCACAAGCTTGAATGGGATAACATGTGCTTGCACTGTAATTCCATCGTTTATATGAATCCGACCTAGTAAGATTAATGAGCCCTAGGAAGGAGAAGCTCATGTTTGTCATGGTGACGAATCCAATGTCGTTTAATGTTTTGACGAGTCCAACAAGGGTGTAACTCGGTATCTTTTTCAAGTTTAGAGAGTTTGAAAAATACACGGAAAATAAAACTCCACATGGTCCCTTTTCATACATTTGTGTCTCTCTGGCCCGAAAATGTAGAAAACGATACTTGAGAGAATTGCTTGACCATTTCAATCAAGGAGTACCCTTTTCGTAAATAGTTTATCCCAGCTCCAAAAAGGGGTAAATGTATATTGGGTAAATGATGTTTCACAACCTTTAACAAGTTCAAAATGACAAGAGCTCAGCAAAATTTTCATATTTTGAGAGTCAGAAAAGAGCTTAAAGATGACTTCCTGCTTTTATTTGCCTTAATGAGTCTAAAAAGGAAAAATTACTTGGAAATATTTTCAATTTTTTACGAGCCATAAAAGAGCTTAAAGGTGACTTGTCCTGGAGGAATGAGTGGTATAAAGGGTAGCAACTAGTTCCGATTATGGGGGAACTACTCAAAACACTAAGAGGTCAAGAGGCTGGCTAATAAAACCACTCATCGTTGTGGTTCCTCAAGCAAGGAAGAACAACCAAGTGAAAGCATATGATCGGCCAAAGAGATGGTGGCACTGGAATGAAACAACCAGGGCTCATCTAGCAGAAATTAGCTGATAAAAATGGTAGTCACGATATGTAAATTGGGAATGGGTTCATTTTTACACAATCTTGAACCATGGGGAACTCTGCTTGAATTCGATTTCATGTTTACACAAGCTTGAAACGAAAAACTATGCTTGAGTTTAGTTTCATTTTTATGCAAGCTTGAAGAAAAGGAAAACTATGCTTGAGTTTAGTTTGCATGCCCCCAGCATAATGACTCAACCCGAGGTACATGCCCCCTAAGCTTCGTTTCATTCAGCGAGGTGGATGGAATGAAGGTTCACTTTCGAGATCTAGGAAAGACTCGAATAGGATTTTACGAGATCTTAATCAAAGACTCGATTTGGAAAAGGGAGTTGTTTCATTTTTTAATGAAAGTGAGACAGTAAAAGAACTATCCTCGAACACTTGTTTCATTTTTTAACGAGGTAGATATAAGAAGAAACTATCCTCGGACTCCTTGATTCATTTTTTTAACGAGCTAGACACAAGACAAGGAACTATGCTCGGTATCCCTGGTTTCATTTTTTAACGAGCTTGACACAAGACAAGGAACTATGCTAGATATTCCTGGTTTCATTTTTTAATGAGCTTGACACAAGACAAGGAACTATGATTGAACACTTGTTTCATTTTTTAACGAGGTAGATACAGGACGAAACTGTCCTTGGACTCCTTGATTCATATTTTAACGACCTGGACACAAGACAAGGAACTATGCTCGGTATCCCTGGTTTCATTTTTTAATGAGCTTGACACAAGACAAGGAATTATGCTCAATATCCCTGGTTTCATTTTTTAACGATTTTGACACAAGACAAGGAACTATGCTTGACCAACTGTTCATGGACCATATGAGAACATGGCTCCCAAGAGGTCCTCACTAGATGTGAGAACCATGCTTTGGGAGGAATACATGTCATTTGGTAACAAAGACAGATCGGGTTCCAATGCCCCCAGTACATAATGTACAATACCATTTGTGTGATCATCAGTAGATGTGGAGACAGAACGGGTAGCCACATAATTGACCTATGGCGGGGAAGGTATTGCTTGCAAATAAGATCTGATAGGGGACGATGGTTGCAAAGGAGGTGCCTGGTGACCAATGAATGACAGTTGATCAATAATCACAATTCTCCCTTCGTGCGGAAAACAAACCACATGGAAAAGTGAAGAAACAAGAGCTCCCATGACATAAACATAGTCGCATCCAAGGAGAAGATTGAAATCTAAGGGACCTTAACTACCATCACGTCTATATAGATGGTCTTTCCTCCCAAAGTAATAGGGAACTTCGGAAGGATCCCTAAGGGTTGATTGGTTCCTCTGTTGAAAGCCAACAGATTCTGGGTGATAGGCACAAGCTGTGGGGAACCCAAATCTTGCCAAGTAGTAGAAGACATGATGCTAACAAACGTGCCTTCTTTTAATATAGTGCCATGTACTACCATATTATAGGCTTCTACTGTGATCTGGAAAGGCACATAAGATGGATGGTAGAAAGCAGTCAGTTTACTCCAATCAAAAGAAACAACAGAACTACTTGGTGGGGGTATCATATGATTTCCCCCATGCTCTGCAGGAATAGGAGAAGGACTCTCTTGAACAACTAGGATGGGAGGGTCACTCTTCGATTCATGAGAATCCGAGGAGACGAGAAGAACATGAGCAGTATGATCACTACTCTCTTCAGGAACAGAGTGAACAACTAGAGGCGGATCCAAGTTGACACTCTTTTCGACCAATGGTTGGTCAGGAACAGACACAAGAGATTCATGCTCAAGAAGAATAGGATGGGCAAGAGATGAATCCAAGTTAATCTCTTTACCAACTAGGAGAGGGTTAGAAGAAAGCCTCTGATAACCAACAGGAAGTTGGGGTTGATGAGCTATAAGGTTTTCCAAAAAATTGGAAGCTTTATCCATAAGAGGACAAAGGTGAAGAAGATGCTTCCCTTCACATAACCTACAGGGGAATATAATCTTTCCTTTCTTCTTACCATCATTAGCTGAAGGTGTAGCATCGACATGATCTCCATAGGTCGACAGGGATGGTCAATTCAAGTCTTGAGACCATACCTCTAAGACTCTGGGAATGCCAGGACAATCTTGAAGGAGATGGTCACCCTTACATAGCCTGCAAGGGAATTTTACCTTTCGTGGAGGATCGGAAGGTTTGTCTATGGGAGGTGCATTTGGAGTAACAACTACACAGTTGGCCTCTCACTTATCTATCTTCTTCTTCTTCGTCTTCTTCTTCTTCTTCTTAGCCTCCTGGTTACTGGATTTCAAACTTTCACCAGGCGAAGTAGAAGAGGAGGGTGAAGAAATAGGGGAAGAAGGTGAGAGGTCAACCTTAGAATCAACATGATGTGGTTCAAATGAAGGAGATGGTTGGGCAGGGGTCGAGACACTCGAGACCACTGAGGTCAAAAATAACTAGATAGGTAAACCAATGGTTAACCCAGGGAGGGACAATGTTGCCATATAAGGAGCACCAGCATTTCCAAATGAAGGAAAAGGACCAGGGTTCCAATATAAGGGGAGTCCTTGACTGGTAGACTCTATAAATGTTTCCATTGGAATCCACCCTAAAGAATTACTAAGGAATATAACTTTAACCAGGAATATTTCGTGGGAAGTTAATTTTAAAACACTAAAACAAAACTTTTCCTTTTCATGTTTTAAGAGTCGAGAAAAGGGAAAAAGGTGACTCTAGTCTCTTTTGGTTTGAACGAGCTCGAAAGGACAAGTGCTCGATGATCTTTTAAATTTAAAGAGTCAAAAAGACCAAAATGACTACTTTGGATGATCTAGGCAAAAGGATTACCAGGTAACCGTGAACTGCAAAATACCTCCCAGGGAATCGAGAAGTACAGGTAGGCAATCTCCCTGAATGTTATGTTTGGTGTATCACGTTTACAAGGCGGCATACTCGGCTTCCAATGGATAAATGATTGCAAACCTAGTGGGGTCTCCATTTATATACGTGATGGTACGAGGAGCACAAGTCTGTACTAGCGTTGTCTGGTGCCGAAGCGAATGACAGTTGCTAGGTTTAAAGACATCAGGACACGTCTCTAGCCTGGACCTCTAAATATAAGCGTTAAGTTTCAATGCTTCCTTAGGTTAATTCAATAGATTTTAACAGTTGATCTTGAATTAGGTTTCAATTACAAGGCCCTACCACTGTCAACTGAAAAAACTCCTACATGCAGCTATATGAGAAAGGAAATCTTTGTCTTTGAAGAGAGTTAAAACTAATTGAGAGATAGAGAACACACAATAAATGCAACAATCAAATAATAAAATCTTTCACCAATAAATCTCCAAAATGCATTGTATCTTCCTATCGAATGCACTTCAACTAGTCCTTTTAACAATAAAGATAATTCATTTCTTTTCGAATACAAATGATGATGTGACTCTAGTCTTCAATTATGCTAGCTAATGTAACATATTGATTCAACAAACCAGAATTGTGTATTTTTCAATGGAATGATAACATGAATCTTTCACAAACACTTGAATGAAAAATTTTCAAAACAATCAACATCAATCAAATGGAAATCATGAAAAGAGAATTCCTTCCAAACCAATGATGCAATGATTCAATCAAGAACAAGACAAGCAATGTAATCTATGCCCGAAAAGAGACGCTTAATCAAGAGAAGAACAAATGAAACTTTTCAAACTTGTTTAATTGAAATCAAAGCGATAAAAGGACTAAAAAACAAAAATGCATGGAGCAGCTAACCAACAACTTGACTTGTTGAGCACACAAACAGCTAAATGGATGATGACCTAGATGCCCTAGGGCCACAAACCATCCAAAGACTCAAAAAATCAAGTAAAAGAAGGCAAACCAAACAAGCACACAAACCAATCCAATGAAGCTTTCCAGTTAGGGAGAACACAGGCAAAATGAGCTAAGAGGCAGAAATTAAGAGGGCAAGACACACTGGTTATGATCCAGGAGAAACCCTGATCTTCACCTACAGGAATCAACGCAACTGCCTAACTGACAACAAGCGTTGATCGACATGACCGGCATGACTGGCTAGACTACAACTAGCACTGATAGCCTTGATCGGTGCGACTGTTTGGCCAAAAAGAGTGATGATCAAGGGATTCAAGAAAAAAAATAAAAAATTTCAAAGGCCAAAACCAGACCTGCCACTATAAATTTCAGACTTAGAGCAGTAAACCAAGAAAAGTAGAGAAAACTAAAGGGAAATGGTGATACTAGAAAAGTTCACACAAAACCATGAAATGACAATCAATCAAACAGGAGGATTGGCTCCCCAATGGAGTCGCCAATTTGTGGTGCAGGTAAATTCTCAGTGTGGACACAAACAATTCCTCTAGCCCGAGAGAGCGGGTCTAGCCACAAACAAACAATCTATGGAAAACTTCCTTAAGCTAGAATCAAATAAGAGGGCCTACCTCTTAGAACGCTATTCCACTTGGTGATGATCCTGCTTCCTCACTCCAGCTACTTTTTGTTTCCTTCCTTCGAATACCTGAAACAAGAAAACAAACAATAATAACAAACGTGATAGAATACAAATTGTATTCAGCCTACTTAATAGGTCAAGGAACATTAAGCCATAAAATGTAAGATAACACTTTAATGTAGGAAATAAATCAGTAGTTGTATTCATATAAGTTTAGAAAGAGATTACAACCAATGCCTTGACGTTGTTGGTCTCCTCCGACATATTTGGGTTCCCACACTTCTGCTAGCATCTCATGGATAGCCCCAACAATGGAAGTTTTAAGGCTTCTTCCCTTTAGTCTCAAACCAAACCAAACACACTATTCTCCCTCAAACATAAACTAGAGAGCTACAAGCTATAGATGTCTTGCTGATTATTCAAGCTCCAAAAATACTAAGACTGAAACTACATCCAAAAAACTAGTTCAACTTGGGAAAGGAGGGGCTTATATAGCTTTGATGGAGGGGAGATGGTTCCTCTTATCATGGGAGAGGCCTTATCTCTTGGGTTTGTTCCATCCTAATAGGGGAAAGGAACCCAAACTGACTTCCTTGGCTCCATCCAGCCCAACCATTTACTAGACTTTCGTTACGAAGCTTCTAGACCTAGAAGCTTCGACTCCATATTTAAAAAACTTGCCAAAAGAGGATCGACGTGACTGAGACAAGGCTCAATAGCACTAATCGGCACTAGTCCCAGTGTTAAACTCTACAGATTGGCGCAGGGGATGAACTGGTCATTTGTGTCGATCTTGTAAACTGGGGTAAAAAGAAGATTCTTGGGAAATGATGAAAAAGGGAAATGTTTTGTTCATGAAGAGGGACATAATGGGAGTTTCTTCATGATGGGAAAACACATGAGGGTCACTGTAGAGGTCCTTTGGGATCATGTAATGGGGAGTACAGGGACAGTGACAAAATGTTGTGTAACACCTGGAAGGCTAGATAGTTGGCCACGATCAATGAGTTTGACTTCGAGATCAAGTACATCAAAGGAAAGGAGAACAGGGTCGCAGATGCTCTTAGCAAGCGGGTACAGGTGAATTACTTAGAAACTACGAGCTAGGGATAGAATTATAGGATAGGATCTTGCAGGCAGGTCAGCAAGATGTCAGGTATATGGATATTGTACCTGTAGTATAGGTGTAGGTGCACGAGATGTCGATTATTGTCTTACAGTGAATGGATTGGTCAGATTCAAAGACAGGATATATATGCTAGATAGCATTGAGCTCAAGAAGGTGATCTTGAGGGAGTTTCATGTGAAAACATATTTGGTAACCTAGGGTATGAGAAGAAATTGACAGCAGTGAAAATATTTTACTATTGATTGAATCTGAAGAAGGATGTTGCAGAGTTTGTGGCTAGGTGTTTTGATTGTCAATGTTTAAAAGCATAGTGTAAGCATCTAGGTGGACTCCTACAGCCGATTTTGATTCCAGAGTGGAAATGGGAATTCATTTCCATGGACTTTATCACAAGATTGCCAAAGATAATAAGACAACATGATTCCATCATGGTTATTGTGGACAGTTTGACAAAGATTTCACATTTCATTCGAGTGGAATCTACATTCTGAGCTAGAAATGTAGCACAGGTATTCATCAGAGGTGGTTAGATTGCATGGTATTCCAAAGAATATTGTGTCAAACAAGGATGCAAACTTCACTTCCAAGTTCTAGAAGGAGTTATTTGTAGGTTTGGGCACAGAGTTGGCCTTCAGTATAGCTTATAATCCGCAGATAGATGGATAGACAGAGAGGGTCAACCGGATATTGGAGGACATGTTAAGGATGTGCGTGATGCATCAACGGTGAAAGTGGGAAGAGTATCTTCCATTGGTATAGTTCGCTTACAAAAATGGTTATCAGGAGTCATTGAGGATGAGTCCTTTTAAGGTATTGTATGTGCAGAGTTGCAACACTCATATCAGTTGGAGTGACCCAGTTAACAGGGTACTTATTGGACTAGACATGTTGGAAGACATGGAACAGGAAATGCAGGTAATCAAGAAGAATCTAAAGCCAGCACAAGATAGGAATATGAGCTATGCATATTGGAATATGTTGTTCAAGTAGTTACATTGGGGAATAGGTGTACTTGCGCATCAAATCAAAGAAGAGCTTCGTATGGATTGGATCATGAGCCAAGCTAACACCACGGTTTTGTGGACCCTTTAGTATTGTTGAGAGGATTGGGCCAGTAGCCTATCGACTTGAACTTCCTCTGACAGTGAAATTCCATGATCTTTTCCAAGTTTCATTTATTAAGAAGTAAGTTAAAGATGTTGATCATGTGATTGACTAGTCTGTATTGCAGGTGGAACCAGATGAAGAATTCCAGTTGAAGCCTCAGCGTATATCGCAAAAAAAGGTCCTCATTCTCCATAATCGATATCAAGCAATTTAAAGTGCAATGGAAGCACTTTGGGCCAGATGAAGCTACATGGGAGATGGTGAATTAGATGCGGGTTATGTATCCTTCTTTGTTTTCCGGTTGAGGCAAAGCAGTTTTTTATGGTGTTTTGGTATATGTCTTGGTATATGTTTTGGTATATGTTTGATGATGTTTTGGTATATGTACATATGTATATGGATGTAAATATTGCCATGATCTATGTTATAAAGCCCCAATAAGTGGTATAGGTGTCATGTCATTATGTTGTCATGTTGGTTTTCTTTTCAGTGGGGTGATCATTGTAAATACTGCGTCGAGCTATGTTATAAAGCTACATGGGCAGTATGTTTGTTTTTTAGTGATTTTGCTAAGGTATAGGTATGGTTGAACATCGAGGATAGTGTCCCCCAAGGGGAGGGTTCTGTAATATCCCTATTAAAAATTCCATGTAATAAAAGTTAGTAAAGGAAAAATAATAACCATGGTTAATGGGACACTTATTCCAAGTTGAATGTAGGGAAAGACATCCTAGTGTGGGTGTTCATCAGTTTATTATGGCTAAGGAAATTGGAAAAGGCAATGGTTAAGGCTTTGGAAAGGAAAAATGGCACTTTTGGCACATTTATTTATGAAAATAATGGAAATTAGGAGAAAATGGATGTGAAAGGTCACAGGTCGCATGTGAGGAGGAAAATGAAGTAAAATAATAGAAAATGAAGAAAATATAGGCCTCATAATAAAAAGGATTCTAAGGATCAGTTGGTAACCTTTTTTCAGTTTAGTTTTGGAGCTCTCTCATTATTCTCTCTCTCTCTCTCACTCTTGGGCACTTAGATTTTTCTTGGAGCATTTTGGTGTTGGATCAAGAAAGGAAAAGAAGGCAAGAGGAAGTAGAGATCCAGAAGGGAAAGGCAGGATCAAACAACTACAACAGTATTCTTTGCAGGTATCGATTTGCATGTGTATTTTCCTTGCTATATTTGGCATGCATGGTATTCCATGTGGTTCTTTTGCTGTTATGGCATGGTTTTTCCAAGTGTAACAATGTTTTCAGCCTAGCCTTGCCATTTTCGGATAGCCATAGTGTGATGGGGTTCTCATGCTTTGGTTGAGCTGGATTTCTGAATGGATTCAAAGATGAGTGAGGTGGATCTCTGAATGATAGAGCACATAGCTTAGTGGTCCCTGAACCAGACTGTGAATCATGGTAAATCCACTAGCCTAGTAACCCCTGAGCCAAACTTTGGGTTGCGGTAAAGCCAAGATTGTGTTGCCTCGGTGGGCTTAGGAATCCTTGTCGGTGAATGGCAGGATATATGGTAAATCCAAGAGGTGGATTGCTCTCTGTTGGGCCTAGTAATCTCAGGTTTTGGATATGTGGTAAAGCTTGGAGAGTGGGTCTCAGTTTAGGGCCTAGTGATCCAGGTTTGGATTGCGGTAAAGCCTGAGAGACTAGGAGACAAGAAAAATCCTCACGTTGTAGGTGGAGAAATCCAGTGGCATCCATGCTTGTTTGGCCTAGTGATCAAGTGGAGATCATGGTAAATCCTATTATGACATGTTTATTTTATTGGCCCAGTGATCCAAGATGGATTACGGTAAAGCTTGGTTTCTATTGATGAGGGTGAGGTGGTTTAGCCTCAATATGCCCTCATTTGTTCTTTTGGTTTGAGTCCCACATTAATGCTTGGAATATGGAACGGGAGTGAATGGATGAAGATAGATTGGGCTCAGCCATTCTATGGTCGGGTAGAACGTGGTAGTCTCATCTTAGGTTTGGATTTTTCATCATCAATGAAGAGGTTAGTTATCCTTGTATTTATATGAGTATTATACTGATTTATATGTGGGTCATATGGCTATGATTTCATTGGTATTTTTGTTGCTATTATGTTTGTTATATATGTGTTTTATGGCAGTGGCTATGTATGGCTTCCATCATTCTTTTACTTGTAAATGAATGGAAAATGTATCTATGACCTTATAGATAATAATGCAGCAAATGATATGAGGGAACAATTGTTCTTAGTGATTCTCAGATAAGTATGAGATCCCTACGCTTAAATATGTTATTTACACCTGTAGATTACATATTTATGATATGTTTAATGAAATTCCTGTCATGGCTAGTAGGGGTCTAGTTAAGGGCTTGTTCAACTATTTTCTTTTGCATCATCATTTCCTTGTTATTTTACTATTATGGATATGTCATTCCATTCTAGGTAGTGAGCTAGGCTCTAGACCTGAAAAAGTGGCTTAAATCCTGGGGATGCTAGGACAGAACTGGAAACAATAGTCCCTAGATGGTGGCATGCTTTATCATGAGAGCATCCAGAGCCTCCTTGACGCTGGTAGGCCTATAACATGAGAGTGTACAGAGGTCAAGTGGTCAAAAAATTCAGTGGGACCTAGGGGCAAGCTGTCGTAAGTGTTGGGATGGTTTCCAGGGGTTTTGTAGTTGATGTGGAAGGTCTGTATGTTGTGTTTATGTTGATTCCATTTCCTTAAGGTCACATAAGAGGTTGAATCCATTCATAATAGTCTCTCGTCACATCTTTACCTGAGTTGGTCGGTTACTTGGGTAGATGTGGGAGGAGGGTGTTACATAATGCATCTAGTGCAAGCAATCAAATAGGATTAGAAATCAACAACTACGCTGAAATAAATACATCTATTTTAGTGAAAAACTAAAATATTTATGACTTTCTGTATTAGCCTGCAAACATACGCTTTCTCTCTCTCCATATCTATCTATCTATCTATCTCTCCCTATTCCTCTTCCTCTCTCTCTATCTCTCTCTCTCTCTCTCCGCCTCTCCCTCCCTTTATCTATCTTTCTCGTCTTCCCTCTCTCCCCCTGCCATATATATCTATACCTCCCTCTATCTCTCCTTATTTTTCTCTCTAGCCCAGCCCCCTAAACACATGTCACTCTCTCTCTCCATATCTTTCTCTCTTCCTCCCTCTCTTTATCTCTCTCTTCTTCCCTCTCTCCCCCTCTATCTATATCTCTATCTCCCTTTGTCTCTCCTTTATCTCTCTATATCAGCCCGTAAACATACACTCTCTTTCTCTCCATATCTATCAATCTATCTATCTCTCCTTCTTCCTCTCCCTCTCTACCTCTTCCCCTTCTCTCTCCTTCTCACTCTCCCCCTCCCCCCCCCCCCTCATATCTATGTCTCCATGTCTCTCTCTTCCCTTATTTCCCTATCTCTATCATCTCCTTTTCTCTCTCTTCCCCCGTCTCCTCTCTCCCTCATTCCATCATTCCATCGTCATCTCTCCCTTTTCACTCCCTCCCTATCTCCACCTCTATATCTCAATGTATTTGTTCTTCCCTCCCTCTCTTTCCCCCTCTAAATAGATCTTTCTCTCCCTCCCTCCCTCCTCCTCTCTCCCCCCTCCTCTCTCTCTTGCTTCCTCTCTCTCCCTGTCTCTCCCACCTCTATGTCTCTCTTCCGCGTTCGATTCCCCCTCCATCTCACTCTCTCTCTTAAATATGATCTCATTGTATTGTATTTAAACAAAAAAAGATAAGTGGTTGTAAAATATTAAACCTATATTTTGGATCAATGATGTCAAAGAAAATACAATAATAAAAAACTTAAAAGAATCATGCATTATCTTTCCTCTATCATTGTTAGTCATTGGATCCTTGGTTAAGATGAATCTATCCTAGTTCTTTATAATATTATTTATATTATGTAAATTTCACATATGTATATATAAAAGTATTCTCATTTTTAACTTATTAAAACCTAGATTTAATATCTATGGGAATATTTTTAGTAGTTGTGAGAATGGAGGGTTTAAATATACCTCAAAAGTAATTATAACCTCTATGCTTTTACATTTAATTAAAAAGGTTATAAAATTAAGTTAAAATAAAGTATTTGTAAAATATTTTGATTTTGAAATAAGTTATGGTTTTTGGGCATGTGGTATTGATAAGCCTTGGTATTGGCCCATTGTATTGTAATAGAATAATTAAAAGCCTAGATCCATAACATAATAATCAAAAGCCTAGATTGCTTGTGGTATTGATAAACCATGGTATTAGCCATGGTATTATGATTTTCTTCCCTCCTCTCCCTCTCTCTATTTTTTTCTTCTAGGTATTGGCCCATGGTATTGTAAAAAAGTAGGTTAATAATATCCATGGTAAATATTCATGATTAAAAATTTTGTTATATTGTAAATATTAAATTTTTATCTGCTTATTAATTAAATTTAAAGATAGTTATGGAATCATTATTTTAATTTATATGGTAAAATGGATGTTAATTTATAAGTACTATTTATATGTTATATATTTCAATGTAATGTGTATATTATATTTTCTTTTATCTAAAAAAAATGTTCGTAATTTTATTAATAAAAGAGATTTGGCACATATATATACATATATTGACTTTTTAATTAATTAATTATTACAAATATATTGATTATAGTTGAGCTGGCCTTAAAATTGTTTACATACAATCTTACATTACATCTAACGCCTATACATCTACCTTATACTTATACTGATGCAATTAGCAAGAAGAGTATGTGAATTGAGTTTGTATTTGGCATGAAGAAAAGTATATGAATTTAAAATAATTTTTTTAATTTTTTAAAAATAAAATATTTAATTTACAAAAATTAGATGACTATATATATATATATATATATATATATATATATATATATATATATATATATAAAGTTCATTTAATCTAGTGAGATGGGGGAAAAGGATGGCACAATTATCCTTGAAAATATTTCTGGTTTCAAAATCTCAAAATGGATGGGTTGTGTTCTCACAACCAAAAGTGTATATATATTGATACAAAGCTTTAGACTATGGACACAAGTCATTAAAGATAAATACATGTTTCTTGGTTTTATAGAGGAATGGCTAAGAAATGTAATTCAATCTTTTAAACACCTCAATAATATGGAAAGCATTGGTTATAAAAGTGTTACAAAGTCCAAATGCAGTTACACTCATAAATTAGGAGTAATGACACATGATTCCACCCCAACTAATTTTTTACTTTAAAAGTGGAGGTGACCAAGGAGTAAAATCTTTGGATACACTACAATAGTTTCTTTGTTGGGACGAGATTGGATTCTAAGACAATGCAAAAAAAATGGAATGACATACTCAAAAGCTAAGAAGTTGTTTCATAAATATAAATAACCATGGAGGTTTAACTCATTTGGTCTTTGAAACTTCGAGGGAAATATGAACCCATACTGGGATACAAAGTCTTTGGTATTTAACCCACAATCCTAGTAGTGGAGGATTCTCTCTAAGTTCAAATGTATGTCCACCTCAAAAATCTTCATGTAGTCACAATTAAACGGTAAAATTTTAGCCTAGAATAACCTTCAAAAAAAACATTATGAGGGCTTGGGTTGATGTAGTCTCTATAAACCTAGCTCCTAGACCAACTCCCACCTTATTATGTATCTTTCTTTTACTCTAGAATAGTGTTAGGAATTAGATAGCTTCATTAGTTTGAACAATGCTTGGAAGGGGACTCCATTGAAGAAGCCCTATGGAATTTATGCATGAATAGGGATACAAAAGGGTAAAACACTTTCCCTCTAACTATAGCTTGGGGAATGTAGCTAACTTGAAACTATAATCTGTTTGAAGATAAATATACCATACTAAATATACCATACATTTGTGTTATCCAAGTCTAAAGATACTTCCTATATTTTCCCAATATAAGGAAGGAAGCATGTTAAGCAACCTCGAAAATATAATTCCTACTTGTCTTACTTGTGATGGTTTCTAAGTAAAGGAGTCATCCAGAAGGATCTAGAAATAGAAATGGCCTTGAAAATAGATCAAAATTAAAATTCGTCAGATAGAAGTGAAATTGGGACCAGATCGTAGTGCTTGTCTCCCTAATTCCAATGGTGCAAATGGCACTCAAATCTGAGTTTGTATGCTCAAGTTATAGCTGGTCAAAGTTATGATCAAACTTGGCCAAGTGGCAGTCACTAACGAGACAACAATTTGGCAGAGTTCTGGCACAAAAATTCGGTTGCTCGAATGAGCAAATTTGTCACCTCTTTAATTTGTCTAAAATCCCTTAAAAAATGGTGGGAAAATTTAAAACATATAGTTATAATAAACAAAAAAATAAATAAAATATATGGGGTAGCGGGCTGCCACCCCTGTTGGGTAGCATAGGGCCCGCGTAAAAGTGTTGGGGCTCAAAGCCCGCAATTTTGGGAAAAGTATGGTAAGGACTCCATGAAGTGCGCGGAGCGCGAATTGTAAATGAGTCTAGTCAAAGGGTTGTATGCCCAAAAATAATGTAAAATAATAGAAAGTAAGTCGGCTTGACCATGGTCCGCGGACCATGGGAATGTATAAATAGAGCGAGACTCTATGGATAGAAGTCGGTTTTTGGTATGTACTTTTGGATCTGGAATGTAATGGGTTTTTGAAGAATGAAGTCCTAAAGCGTCTATAAGTCCGAGTCAAGGGTGTTGGTAGATAGATAGAGGCTCTGCAGCTGTGTGCGCAGAGGCCTAGTAGAGTCCGCAGCTGTGTGCATGGACCCCTACAGCTGAGTGTGCAGGGTGGATCTAGATGTATTGGTGAAGGAAGTGAATAAAGATAAGTTGATTCTAAAATTCTGTGTTAAATCTAAATTATTGCGGATTTGGCTAATTTATGGTTGATATAATTGTTTGATCTATGCTTATGTTATAAATCTATGTGAATCTGTATCTTTTCTGGATGCGCAAACTGGTTATTTCTGTTAAATGTTTGCTTAAAGACCATAAAAAGTAGATCTAATATATAAACAACGCATTAATAAGTATTAAGGAGTCTCCCAAGGTCAGATCTACACGGAGTAGAGTGACGCGAAGCCACAGAACGGTGTGCGAACCCTCCAGACCACATCAAGACATCCCAAGGGTGCGGAAACCTGGTTCCAGCACCCTCCCCTACTACCTCGGGTGAGACCTCAGTCCGCACTCTGTGGGCTATTGCTAAAGGGTCAGTAGCTGCGGGATTTGTTTGGATAAATAACTCTTCCAAACCTGGGTCAGGCCCCTATAAGCCAACAAATGGTTCTGTTGCCAGGACCGGGATCTGCCTAAGGGATGTCTGATGTCGGAACACTGGAATCCTACAAAGAAAGAGCTTGAAGATTGGTTGGATCAGAAGCTTCACGAGTTCGTGGTTCAAGAAAACAGAAACCCGCGGATATCGGAGGAAGGGTGGTTGGATCGTTACATATACACAGATATCCACGAAATCTTCTTTGTAACATTCCCGATAGAGTTGTATGAGTGGATCGTGAGGTTAGCCGACAGTGTGGGAAGGTGTAGACTAGATCAACCTATTGTGTGAACTCCAGAATTGGTGCGCAGACTAGGAGCATCCGAAGATAAAATCGCACGCACAGTAGATCACTAGTTGGATCGGGTAATAGGAGGGTTTATTACTGAGTTTGCAATAGACACAACCGTGAGTTATAGTGAAGTAGAAAGGAGCTTTCTCGAAGGACCACGGGGTAAGTACATCAAATCATTGAATACTTGGATTAAGATGTTGTTGTGTGAAAAATAGATTATGCACATTTATTGATGTCTGGCGTAACGCGGAGTGGAAGAGGCTACCGAGGAACCGAAGGATTAGAGAACAGTCCGCTAATTTCTATTTCATGGGAAAGCGAGGAGGAGCTCGCGAGCTTCACCCCAAGAAGCACGGTCCGGTTGATTAAGCAGCGCTTTCCACTTATACCACCTCCGTCTAAATCATCACCGACTTCACTATGTCAAGTCCATCTTCACCCACTCCACCTCCACCTTCGCTGCCACTGAAGGTTGGGATGGCAAGCGCAGTCAAGTTTCTGGTATTTAAGGGTGCAGGAAATGAGGAACTAGGTCAGTTCTGGTTTGTGGTAAGGGTTGTATGGGAATCACAAGGCATAACAGAAAATAACATCAAAAATGCTACCCCGGTTAGCGCGCTGCAGGACCACGCGTTGACATGGTATATAAAGTACTCGAGTGATCATCCGAATGCGAGAATAATGGCAATCCAAGATGCATTGAACAAAGAATTTGGTCGGCCAAAATCAGAGACCTAGTCGGTCATTGGGTTCAAAGAGATAGCGATGTTACCGGGTGAAACCCCGTGGGATCTGGATTAGAGATTAAAGAGCACAATCTGCGAAGCTAACATGACATTGACAGATGCGCAGCACTGCGCATGGTTTGTGGCGTCCTTAACACCACATCTAAGGACAGTGCTATCACAGTAAAAGATCTCAACCCAAGCTGAAGCATTAGAGACCGCAATGAGATTGCACAAAACCCCAATATAGGATCCAGGGTTGGGAGTTCAGCAAATCCACGCGCAATTACAAAACCTATGCTTAGAGATGCGAAGTTTGAAACAAGGACAGGTGCCACGGTCAGAAGGGCGCGAAGAAGTATGGTGTATCAAATGTAAGGGCCAGGGCCACGACAAGGAACACTGTCCGATCTTTGCCAACTATGTGGTGGTGGGGTACCGATACCATTGCAACCAGGGGTACAAGCAGGACCAACCGTGGCGCCCGCACTCTGGTGCGCGATATGCCAAGAAGGAGGAAAGCATGCCATGGAAAACTGTCATCTATTACAGAATCTGAGACAACCCCCCCCCCCAACGGTTATTTTGCAACTTTTGTAGGATGGTGGGCCACGATGAAAGAAACTACCAAAGTTACGAGATGTTGATGGATCGAACACCTGCTTATAGGATGCAGATGGAGGTGCGTGGGCAAGATCCTACCGCAGCAATAGCACAGGGCGGAGTCCAAGGATGTGGACGGGGCTGAGGGGGAATAGGACCCAGACACGGACGAGGACAATTGATCTGCTATAATTGTGGAGGACCGGGGCACTACGCATGGGATTGTATGAACCTAACCAGAACCTGTTGCCCTTGTTGTTACCAATTCGACCACGAAGTAGTCGAGTGCCACATGCTAATTGCTCAGATGTAGGAAAAAGGAGTGCTTCCGGCTACCCCCACTCAGAACATCCAAATGATGAAGGCTGAACCACGCGCGGAAGACCCTAACGTGAATATGATGCTTAGAAGTGGTGCAACTATGGGAGAAGACAAAGGGAAGTGACCAGAGGAGGATGCATGGGTTCGTAAGGCTCCCGCGAAACAATCAAAGTTTGACTTAGAGCACGCAAAGAAAACATTTATGGAGGCCAAGTAGAATTTTGCGGAAACTTCCACTTCAGGTAGAACGGATCAAACAGAATCAGAGAGGGATACTTCTATGCTAACTACTTTCTTAGAGACCTACATGAAGCTACTCTGGGATACCAAAGTGGTGAAGGGATTGCAAGAGTTAATAACTAGGTGTGCAGGATCGAATGCACCTCAAATGGTACGAAAGTTGGGCAAGCATGCGTTGCGAACGGGGTGGGAAATGCGGTTGACTACCCAGATTAGGGACTATGAGATGGACTAGGTTGTTCTGGACTTGGGGTCAGATGCAAATGTCCTACCTAAACAAACCTGGGAGTGCATGGGCAGGCCCGCACTACAATGTTCACCTATCCAGCTGTGGATGGAAAACCAACAGAAGATCTTGCCCATGGGAAGACTGCAGGGAGTTACAGTAGACATCGACAATGTAAGCACACTAACCAATTTTGAGGTCATAGAGATTGTGGATGACAGTAACCCATATCCTGCATTATTAGGGATAGACTAGGCAACGGATATGAATGGAGTCATCAACCTAAAGAAACAAAAAATTATATTCAAGAAAAAATCTCTCTGCGTAGTAGTTCCGCTAGACCCAGTCGAAGGAGCACATTATATCGAGCCAGTTCGCAATGAGGACAGCGATGATGAATTGGATTGTATTTACCAGATCATCGTGCAGGATCAGGACCGAGTGAATCCGACCGTGGATGGATGAATCTCATGGGACCGTGACAGTTCTTGCACATCGAACTCAGATGAAGAGATTGAGCGGTGGCAGAACCGATTGCATGACGTAATGTAAATTGTAATATGCTGGTTAGATCGCTATGCCGTGCAACCATGGACACAAGGGACAGGCCATCGGATGGGGATGCCACATACGCAGTCGACTAGTGTGAAACAATGATTATGAGACAAAGGCCGCAGGATGACCCTCCAGAGACACCATGCGCAACGATTGTCCACGAGTGGAGCACATGCCCAAAGATTCAGCGAAAGTGGCGCGGATATCAGAAGCAGGTACGCGCAAGGGTTAGGGGGCAATCCTGTTCGATAGTGGTCCATGACAAAGTCAGCAGGGGAACAAGGGGAAGTTCGCTCAGCGTTCGCTCGAGAAAATGAACCACCGGGAAATTGCGGATACCACCGGTTCAATGGGCCTATACCAGAAGGGAGGCACAGATGACAATGTTAAGAAGTAAACAGACAGGAGCCCAGACTAAGCAGGGTAGCAGCAGGCCTTGCGAAATCGAGAACCTATGGGCACGGCTCCGGAAGAAAAGCACGCTAGTTGGGGAAGGAAGCAGCAAAATGAAAGGTAGCGACACCCACGAAGGCCGCGCGAGTCTGCGCATAAGGAAATCGGGCCAGGTTGGGTATCCCGCAGAATGCGAACACGCCATGACCCTGCTATCATGGCTACGCCCGCACCTACGGAAGGATACACCCCACACAATGGCGCACGAAGAGATAATAGCTACAAAGACACTCGAAAGGTGCTCGCAGCCCGGGCTAGCAGGGAAGTTCCGAAATCGCACCAGGGGTGCGACCACCTGACTAGCTGTAGGAAGCACAGTCCCAGCACCCCAAGCAGTTGAAAGAGGGCGCGGGACTATAAACGAGTCTGCGGGAGGCCGATGCGGCAAAAAGGTTCTCTACAGAGTCATGTGGGCCACAACATTGCGGCGACGCCCGGGTGACGACGTTACCACGCGGAAAACTTGAGAATTGACTGTTAACATCACTATTCCTGACAAGAAAGTCAAGTTACGTCAGGGAGGAGCGGGCGGCGGGCCATTAAGATGAAAGTTTCGAACTAGATATGAAAAGATCTACCGCCTACACAATGTTAATAAGCCGGAAGTGAAGGGAAGGGATTCATTCAAATTTACATGGTCATCTAATAACCTTTGGCCGACACCGGCATACTTGAGATTGGAACCAGTAATGACCAGCAAACACTCGGCTACGAAGGTTTCCATGAGTACCATGGCGAGAACCCGAGCACGGTTTGCGGAAGAACTATACTCAACCTAGGAGGTGCTAGATGAAGCCGCCACAGTCCTCGAAGTCCCAAAATCCCCACGCACACCATGGTCTCGGAAAAATAAGTAGCCAATGGGGCTAGTCAAGATATCGTCGAGGTTCAATAAGCTATCGGAGCTGAAAAGGGCAAAGCAATCACCACCGAACTTGAGGAGGACGATGAATATTTGCAAGCTTTGATCAATCAGATTGACACACAAGATGAGGACGAAGAGGATGCTTTCCAAATCCCGTCACGACCCCCATATATTCCCCCATGGATCGGCACGGTCAAGCTACCAAAGGACATGGATGCTGCAAAGAATACGCTCCAAACCCTGCTTCTTCCAGATGAGATAAGGTTCGATGGGCTGCCGCTGGGCTGAGTCCCGAGTATCAAGTTCGAAGACTGGGACCTTGCAGACAGCGACAAGTTCCCCGAATTGGCCGAAGACAAATTACTGCTATGGAAGTGGTTACTAGGTGTGGAGAAGGTGGGGTTACTCAATCTAAGGTGGATACCTCACTATCACCGCACAACCCTCACCATCTGTGTTATCCGGCAATTACTATGTTTGGTACATGATGGGTTTCTCTGGTTGAAGGAGCCGATTCCGATCACAGTTGATTTAGTGCACCAAATTACCCACTTGCTGGTAAAAGGCAATGACCCCATAAACATAGCCGGAACAAGTAGCGATGATGGCCGCGCCAACACAATGAAGGCTAAATATAAGTTGGAGAAGCGGAAGCGGGCGTACGCAATAGCAAGCATCAAAGACCAAAGGCTATGAATTGCTACCCAGTTACTAGCCAGGAATCTAATGAGGAAATTTCGTGCAGATGAGGTGCCAGCTCCTGTCATTGCACTTGCGGAACAGTGCGTGGTCGGGGTTCAGTTTAACTGGGCACAGTTCTTATGCGATGAGTTTATAACAAACTGTCAGGAAGCACAGGACAAAGGTAAGACATTTTATTATGCATGGTTGCTACTATCAATCCTTCTGGTTACAGGAGAACTGCCACAGGGTAGCCAGTTTCCCAGCATTGAAGACAGCCTATTGAAAGCAGTGCGGTATACGTCGCTCTGGGCTACAAAGGACGCAGCGATGGCTTCTGACATCGGGGTTTTTTGGACCTTCATGGAGGGTACTATCTAGACACGGATCACTCGCAGACCACGAATATCTCCAACTATTTACAACACTTTTCAAAGCACGACCGAGTTCAAAGCGAACATGCATAACTTATATCTCCGGGTGCGAAAGGATTGAAAGCGAGCATGGGTCACGCTTCCGTTCATGGCAATAGACGATGCTATTTATGCGGTGTTAGCAACATGGCCCCCAGAATGGCGTGCCCCAGCCAAGGGTGTACTAGAAAAAATGGCAGCGCAACAACATAAAAAGGACCTCCAGCAGCGACTCACTAACTTGGCAAAAAAGACCCGTTAGGGACAACAGGCAGCTTCGGCGAAAGAAGCACCCAAGGAAGTGCTAACTGAATGAACCACAACAGATCAGGACATGGCCTCGGACCACGATATGCAACAGGAGAAGGAGATACAAGAACGCACAGACTATCTTACCGAATCAAACCCCGTCAAGCAACCGCGCAGCACGGACTCACCGCACACACACAAAAAATCAAAGACAGCCAAAGCTCTGGAGAAGGAGTTTCTTGACAGCAGTAAACCACCGAGTAGTGTCCCTACCGATGCATTGACGGAACTGATCACCGAGCAGACAACAGTGTTGGGGGAGATCTGAGCGCAGTTGCAAGCACTACAAGTGTGATCCCCGGGCGGGGTAAGCCTACAATTAACCAAAGGCACAGCCGCAGCCGACCAGATGGTGTGTACCAATACAATGAACACCTTAGTGTTGCTAACAGGTGCTGTCTTGACCGAAGTAGAGGGGGATGTGCGAAGTTTGGGATTGAATCTGGCCGCTCTTCCCAGAGAAACCTTATACCAACTACAGGATGGGGTAACCATTGAGCTTTGTGCCCAGGCAAGCTGCACCCTCCAAACAGTGATGGAGCACAGGGAAAATCTGGAGCAGGTCAGTCTCCAGCGAGAAGATTTGCTCTCACACACCCAGGAAGTGGAACAGGACGTGATGGCCGCTTGCAGCAAGGTCCCGGAGTTAGCTATCACATCCGATATTCCAACCACTGACAAGATTCATTGCATGGCCACAGGATTCCATACGACCCAGGAGGAGGCCGCGAAGGATCAATGGGAATTAAATCTACAAATTGCAGAGCTAAGACTAAAGGCGCAACCGGCCACATCGCCAGAAATCCAGGAGTAGCGCTGCGGCGAAATTCAAGCAGGATTGGAAATGATAAGGGGCGCTGTATGAGATTGCTCGGGACTGTTAGATCAGTCCCACCTTATGCTCAATGCCCTCTAGGAAGACCCAACCATACAACAGGTAGAAACCGAGGCGCAGGAGTTGCAGCAGGCTTATGACACAGTCTGGAGGACTGTGCAGACGATCGCTATCACGCAGTAGTTGGATAAAATGAAGGAAGCCCAAGCTCTCAAGACACAAGTTAACACTGCACAGCAAAAGGAGGCGTTGCTTAAGGAACACATCCAGCCGTGGATTGATGAAGCATTCACTCCACAGTCATAGAAGGAAAGCTAGTGCACATGAAGGTAGTATGTGATCTCGGACAAGTAACTCCAAGTGATTCAGATGCATCAACGGCTCACGTAGAACAGGTACAGAAGCTAGCGGCCAAGTGTGTTGCAAGAACAAGCGACGCGCAGAAATTGTTAAACAACCTTCGCTCGAGATTACCGCACCAGCCGAGTGACTTAGGACGAGTCATGATGATTGTGTTGGGGGACTGTTGGGTAGCAGAGGGCCCGTGTAATAGTGTTGGGGCTCAAAGCCCGCAATTTTGGGAAAAGTATGGTAAGGACTCCGAAAAGTGTGCGGAGCGCGAATTGTAAATGAGTCTAGTCAAAGGGTTGTCCACCCAAAAATAATGTAAAATAATAGGAAGTAAGTCGGCTTGCCCATGGTCCGCAGACCATGGGAATGTATAAATAGAGCGAGGCTCTATGGATAGAAGTCAATTTTTGGTATGTACTTTTGGATCTGGAATGTAATGGGTTTTTGAAGAACGAAGTCTTGAAGCGTCTGTAAGTCTGAGTCAAGGGTGTTGGTGGATAGATAGAGGCTCTGCAGCTGTGTGCGCAGAGGCCTAGTAGAGTCCGCAGCTGTGTGTGCAGACCCCTGTAGTTGAGTGCGCAGGGTGGATCTGGATGTATTGGTGAAGGAAGTGAATAAAGATAAGTTGACTCTGAAATTCTGTGCTAAATCTGAATTATTACGGATCTGGCTAATTTATGGTTGATATAATTGTTTGATCTATGCTTATATTATGAGTCTATGTGAATCTGTATCTTTTTTGGATGCGCGAACTAGTTATTTCTGTTAAATGTTTGCTTAAAGACCATAAAAAGTATATCTAATCTATAAATAGCGCATTAATAAGTATTAAGGAGTCTCCTGAGGTCGGATCTACGCGGAGCAGAGTGGCGCGAAGCCACAGAACGGTGTGAAAACCCTCCAGACCACATCAAGACATCCCAAGGGTGTGGAAACCTAGTTCCAGCACCCTCCACTACTACCTCGGGTGAGACCTCAATCTGCGCTCCACGGGCTGTTTCCAAAAGGGCTAGTAGCTGCGGGATTTGTTCGGCTAAATAACTCTTCCGAACCTGGGTCAAGCCCTTATAAGCCAACAACCCCCACCACCCCTCAACAGTATCATATTATATATGTATTGGGTGGGCGAGCTACCCCCAGCGGACCCGCCCAACCTCAGTGGAGCCAACGCATCATACAAACTACCAACGAAACCGCATACAACCACTGATTAAAATAAACAATGTCGCAACAATCGCACGCTAAGTTTGGAGCGGGCGGTTTTGAACCTACCCTGCCCCCATATTAATTGTCATCGACTCCAACGGGCCACAATAGAAAGGCTGCCCAAACTCAAATATTTAAACCTTCATTCAATTGCTCATTTGACCAATGGCGAAGGGCGAACAGGTGCGGAACCTTGAATGGCAAGAGATAATGGAACAATAAGCGAGGGAATCTCCAAGATGCTAAAAATATTCCTTTAGAGGGCCAAAGGTGCTAGTGTCATAATTTGACAAGTTTATAGTTGATTTTGCATGTTTTCACGCTAGGAATCCAACCGTGTAGTCTGTTTCTCCAGTCGAGGTCTCCATTTTCACGCCAACAAGGGTCAATTTTGTAAAGTTGCTTGTAACTAATTTCTTTGATGCCACTTAATGAAAGAAGGCCTCCCCACTTTGAGCAGGGCCCGAAGACGTAGCCACATTGGGTGAACTCCATAATCAAATCGTTTATGTGCCTTTGATCTCATGGTTTCTTTATGATTTCTACTTATTTTTCAAGTGATAAGTTACTTAGTTAATATGATGTTTTATATGCAATTTTTCATGCATCCTTGAAGTTAAAATATCTGGATCAAGTTTGGTATTAGAGAAGGTCTTCTTTATGCGAGTTGAATGAGTGAATGCTAACCGGGAAAAAGCTCCAAAGAGGTGAAGGAAACTTAAATCTTTTGATCCTAAAGTGGGGCGTGCACCACGAAGACAAAACATCGCAAATGAGGAAGCTCGATTGGAGGAAGCGTGAAATTATCGCAAGATCTTCTTCACCATGGTAGAGAAAGTCGACAAGTTGTTTGTAGAATATGAGAAGAAAATCAAGCTTGAGAAGAAAGAACCAGATGATCATGCCTCGGTAACTCATGAAGGTGGAGGAGAAGAGCCTCCTCCCTCTTCGTCCTCAAGTGAAATTTCTTCTTCTTGCTCTTCTCATCATTCTAACATGAATCATAGGAATGCATCTAAAAATCCCTTTTCAAGTTGGATGTCAAGCTTGATTTACATGTATTTAGTGGAAAATCTAATGCAGAAAAGCTAGATAACTGGATAATACAGGTTGAAGTGTATTGCCACATAAAACAAATCAAAGAGGATGAAGCCAGGATCCAACTAGCATCCCTTCGATTGATTGGAACTACTCTCGTTTAGTGGGAAGGAAATTTGAAGCAAGGTGATAAGAGTAGTCATAAACTTCTTTCATCTTGGTCTAAGTTCATTTTTGCTTTAAGAGGACAATTTTACCCATTGGGTTACAGACAAAAGGCTATGATGGAATGGCAACATTTGAAACAAATTAAAGGTCAAATTGTTCAGAATTTTATAGAGGAGTTTAGAAAACAAGTGTTAGCATTGAATGTTCCACTAGACAATTCTGAGACGTTGGTGAAATATATTGGCTCTTTGCATAGTTATTTTCATCATTCATTGTTATTATTTGAACCTAAGTCTCTTGATGAAGCTAGTGTGAAGGTTGTACATCTTGAAATTAGGGAGAAGCATGAGAAAGATGACCACCCAAATAGGGCAGCAACAGTGAAGAGAAGAGAAGAAAGGCCCTCTAGTACTCATTGTGAGAAAGAAGGGCATGATGTGGAGAATTTTTGGAAATTGCATCCAGAATTGAGACCTAAGAGGAACGATGAAAAAGAGAAGAAGAATACAGTTGCTACTGTGCAACAAGACCAAGAATCTGATTAGAGGATGATGAGAAGATCACAGTTGCGGGATTTGCAAGTGGTGGACCAATTGACCTGGGATTAGACTTAGGTGATGAAATAAAGATTGCAACTCTTGGGGTTGCAGCAGATGGACCCATTGACTTGGGTTCTGATTTGGGTGATGAGACAAATATTTCAGCAAATGTGGTGCCAAAAATGAAAAGGGCACCAAATGTGGCATGGCTCTAAGAACTCGAAGAAATCAACCAAAGCATTCAGATGGAGAATGTTGAACTAAGGAGAATCCTACAAGAATCATAGACGGAGAAACAAAGGTTGCAACATCAGTTACAAGCCAAGGAGGAGGCCTTAGAAAAGTTGCAGCATAACAAGCCAGAGGTAAAAATTAATTCTTCAATTTCATGTACTTTTTATGATGATTATTTCACTGCTTTCGAGAAACATACTACAGGAATTGGAGCAAAAATATTAAAGAAAATGGGGTATCAAGGAAAGGGTCTCGACATTAATGGTCAAGGCATTGTGAATCCCATCAAAGTGGAGGAATTGGCTCGTTATGCAAGCCCTGGATATGTTAAAGAAGAGGTTGGGGAATGCTCCAAGACAAGTAGAGACCAACTAACGACAGATGATGAGAGCACTTCATCTCATTCCATTTATAGTGAGGGTTCCACTGGCACTCATCAGAGGTGCACCAAGAATAAGAGTTCCAAGATGATCTGGAAAGTTTGTAGGAGAAATAATTAAAGTAGTCACTGCAACAATGGTGGACACCTAAAATCCACATGTCAGATGCTCTAGAAATCACCTCTGAAGAAACCAGCAGGAAAGGTTTTTTATTAAGTGAATCAGCTCCAGGATGATGACCCCTTCTCTTTGTTGAGTAAGATATGGTTTTACTAGATATAGTCGCTTGTAATTGCCACATTTTGTAAATCATGTGTTGCAAATAATTATAAAAGTGATGATGTGTTTTCCATCACTTATTAAAGCAACGATGATGTTTTTGGCCTTTTGTTGATAGTTGGGGTATTGGTTTCTATTATGATGTAAACTTGACCAAAGATTATGCATTATAATCTCTTGGCAAGTATGGGGTTGTTTGAGTCATGTGTGATTTTGTATGTGATTGCAAGCATGTACCAAATTTGCATGCAATGCAGATGTTGAAAGTGTGGCTTGAAAAGGATACAGGAAGTGTGCAGTATGTGTTCATCATTTTGGAGGAACAAAATCTCCTCAGTGAGGAGGAATGATCCAGGAAGATCCAGAAATATAAATGGCCTTGAAAATAGCTCAAAAAATAAAATTCATCATATGGAAGTGAAACCAGAACCATATCGTAGTGCTCGTCACCCTTATTCTAGTGGTGTGAACAACACTCAAATCTGAGTTTGTATGCTCAAGTTATAGCTGGTCAAACTTGGCCAAGTGGCAGTCACTAATAAGGCAACAATTTGGCATAGCCCTAATGCACGGAATTCGGCCACTAGAATGGGAGAATTTGTCGCCTCTTAAATTTTTCTAATATACCTTAAAAATCGGCGAGAAAATTTGAACCATATAGTTATAAAAAATAAAAAAACAAAAAACATATATATACACACACACACACACATACATATATGGCCCGCCACCCCTTAACGGTATCATATTATATATGTATTGGGTGGGTGGGCCAACCCTGGTGGACCCACCCAACCTCGATGGAGCCAACGCATTATACAAACCACCGATGAAACTGCATACAACTGTCGGTTAAAATAAACAATGTCGCAACAGTCACACGCCAAGTTTGGAGCAGGTGGGTTTTGAACTTGGCGTGCCCCCACATTAATTTCCAACAACTCCAACGGGTCAACGTCCCACGTTGGAAAGGCCGCCCAAACTAAAATATTTAAACATTCCTTCAATTTCTCATTCGACCCTCGATGGAGGGCAAACGGGCATGAAACCTTGAGCAGCCAGAGGCAGTGGAACCATGAGCGAAGGAATCTCCAAGACGTTGAAAAGATTCTTTTAGAGGGCCAAAGGTGCCAGTGTAGAAATTTGACAAATTTATAGTCGATTTTACATGTTTTCGTGCCAAGAATCCAACTATGCAGTCCATTTCTCCAGCCGAGGTCTCCATTTCATGCCATCAAGGGTCAATTTTGTAAAGTTGCTTGTAATTGATTTCTTTGATGCCACTTAATGAAAGAAGGCCTCCCCACTTTGAACAGGGCCCAGAGACGTAGACCACATTGGGTGAACTCTGTAATCAAATTGTTTATGTGCCTTTGATCTCATGGTTGTTTTATGATTTCCGCTTCTTTTTCATGTGATAAGTTATCTGGTTAATATGCTCTTTTATATGAAATTATGTATGCATCCTTGAAGTTAAAAGATATGTGTCAAGGAGCTTAGTCCTATTCTTTATGAGTTGTTTAGATGATTCCTAGTTTAGTGTTTGCTTGAGAGATTTTCTCAACTAAGTGATTGTGTGGTTAAGATAGAATTTTTATCTTCAACCAATAGTTGATGTATTTAAATGTATGTTTGATGTAATGCAATGTGAAGGTTTTTCGTGTGCACTTGGTTTTTCAAATTGGTATCAGATCTGTATGGGCCTAGGCCTTGGCCCCTCCTGGGCTGAGGGAAAAAGGAAAGTATATGTATTTGTTTAAGAGTGCACTGGGTTCTGTTTTGTAGTAGTGTGTTTCTTATTTGAGTTTGTTGTCCATAAATAAACCTGTTGTATGCAATGACTTGAGTTGTTGTGTTGAGTGTTGTGTGAGAGAGACCAACTAATTGTTCAAGAAAGAAGACAAGCCAGTAGAGCATAGTGATATCTCTTCTCGGAGTGACGTGGGGAATGGATGGAGGACGTGTTTAAGGCATAATAAAAGGATGTGTTTAGAGTGAATAAAGTCGTGGAGTCGTCAGTGGTGCTCATCACATGAGTTAAAGACACTATGAGCCGTGGAGCCATCGGATGGGTGATTCTTTATCAAGTTGTGATGTGTCAGCGTGTTGGAGAGTCGCAGATTCAAGAGAGTGAAAGTTGTGATGTGACTCTGTGTTGGAGAGCCTCGTATTCAAGAGAGTGAAAGAGCACAGAGAGCATAGAGCCAGTCAGATTGCCTTGGAAACTCGGCGCAAAGACCGGTGTAGCAGTGACCTGAGCATGGTGTTCTTTGCATTGACCATTGTAGCAATGAACTAAGCATGATGTTCTTTGCAATGGTCTCTAAAGTCATCTTTGATGAGAGTAAGTTGTTAGACGTCCTCCAGGCTTGTGCAACGTGAGCTATAAATTCTTATGTCATGTTGTGCTTTTGTTCATTGGCATGGGATGCACTACACATGAATGGTAAATCTTTCTAGGCTCCATTAATTAAGGTGGAAATTAGATAATCAATGAAAAAGGACACTATGTGATGGTTGAGTAATACAAATTGTATAATGTGGTGAAGTTAGTGCCATGGCATGTATGTTGCACTTGAGCTTGCAATGTGAGTGGTTTTCAGAGTTCAAATTTTCATAGGTCATTAGATTAAGTTTTGAAGAGATTTTGTAAGAAACAATAGTGGTGAATATTGAACATCAAGGTGAAATAGGTAATGGTAAAGTGAAATTGTATTTTTAAAGTTATATGGTATCAAGTGCAAGTAAAAGCTCAATATGTAATGTTGTCCAGATAATTTGGCAGTTGTGGATCTAGGGAAGGATCCCTCATTTGTTGAAGATGTGGGAGTGGTCTTCTCATGAGGTTCTGTGATAGCTTGGCACATTGTTCAGTAATTGACTTCAGGAGATTCATGATTTGGGAGTTCGAGAGTGGAATTTGGGAATTCATCTTACTGACTACACTCTTATGAGTGTTATGAGACAGCGTGATAGAGTTAGTGGCCTAGAAGATTTTGAATTGATAATGATAGAGAGGTATGCAGTTATAATGGTTGACAAAACCATGTATGTGAAGGACATCCTAGTAGACTGGTGGTTGGAGCAGTTGGGAACCCATGCATTCCAGTGGATGGTTGTTCCTTTATATCGACGTCGATTTTTTTCATGTTTGTAAACACGAGGACCACAACTAGACTTTGTTGATTGAAATTGAGACAAATAGTAATTAAGGGGGGCACTTGGAAAAGATAATTCCTACTTGTCTTTCTTGTGATAGTTTCTAAGTAAAGGAGCTTGTTCCTATTCTTTATGAGTTTTTAAGATGATTCCTTGCTTATTGTTTGGTTGAGAGATTTGCTCAACTAAGTAATTGTGTGGTTAAGATAGAATTTCTATCTTCAACCAATAGTTGATGTATTTAAATGTATGTTTGATGTAATGCAATGTGAAGGTTTTTGGTGTGCACTTGGTTTTTCAAATTCCCCTATAGAAGGAACAAATATAGATTTTCCTTGGACTTTATGTTATAGAATCTACAAAGAATCCCCTAGTAAAGGTGGGGTTGGGAAAGTTCTACATATCTTCCACTCACAACATCATTTAAGGCAAGATTATGTAGTGACAAAAGCAATTTTGTCAACTTATGGTTGTAAAACTATTCTTGGTGCTACTTCAAGGAAATGGAAATTCTCAAATCTAAATTTGTCAAAGCTTTATATTTATGATTGAAGGAATGATATGAGAATACTTTGTACTTATGATTCAAAGAATGATATGAGAATTTGATTTTTCCAGCGCCATAATAAAACCTCTTTTCCATGACATTGTGTTTCTAAAATCAACATTTCTTACATTTCTTTTACCGATATATAAAGATAGGAACTATGAAACATATAAAATATCTAAAGATAGAATGGCACTAGAAAATAATATCTACAAAATAGCTAATAACACTCTTACACACTTATATGAACATATTCATACTCTTAGATTATAAAGTTTTTCTACTTTGTTTAGCTTTTTATGATCTTGTCTCTTTAAAGACAAATTATATAACTAAACTAATGACTAAACTTTTTTATATATTTAAAATTTTTAATAAATTTTTATATAAAGTAAACTAATAATATAATTTCTGGTTTAAAAACCATAATTACCTATTTTTAAATTAAAATTATAAAACCCTAAAAATAAACTAGAATACTTTCTTAACATCTATCACTCAAATTATATTTTATAATTAAAATTACAAACTAAATAAAAGTGAAAAATCATATAATAAATTAACAACTAAATTTCATGCATTTGTATGAGGAGATGATAGTAATGATAGTAAAATTACAGAAAATGTTTTATTAAATATGGTGGTAAATGTGTCAAATTGTCAAATTTTACTAGGATAACAAGTTGAGAATGGTTTTTTTTATTGTTACTTAAGATCAAAATTTATAAGGGTGGGTTGGTTGTGCTTTAGAAAAAAGAGATATGCTAAATAATCCAGTCAATTTAGAAAAAGACATGCTAAATAATCCAGTCAACTTAAGACCCATATAGTCCAGACAACTTGACAAACCAACAAAAACAAAAACATTTAAACCCATATAGTCCAGACAACTTGACAAACCAACAGAAACAAAAACATCGTGATAAATATAATTATATAAAAACAATGTGATAAATATAATTATATAAAAACAATAATACAGAAAACAATCAAATTACAAACAGGTTGATCCTTTGTTGGATCTTGGATCTCTCAGAGAGCGATACCACTGCTGAATTAGTACAGGCCACGACCCATTTTAAAGTACCGGTAACTCGTAAGTGATGCAGGTAAAATACCGGTAACTCGTAAGTGATGCAGGCAGACCTGTTGAAACCCTGAAAGTGCTAATTTGTTAGGTAAAATAGATTTAATGGAAATACAAAGAACCGGCCATACCAGTATGTATATTGTACCGAGCAGTCCTGTTTGAACGCAACTGAAAGACGAGCAGAGACTGGTGATAGAACGATTAATACTAGAATAACCATGAAGTAAGAAAAAGGAGAAAACTAAAAATTAAGAAAAACAGAAAGAAACCTGATACCAGTAATGGGTTGTAAGTGTATGGTCAATTGCTCCAGAAGGCGTGCGTAGTTGATCCATCTCAACCTGGAGTGCTTTCTGCATCTTTGCATTGTATGATTGCATTTGCATTGCATTCATGCCCATATTTTAATGTTATTGGAAACCTCAATGACCACTCTAAAAAAGCTGGGATTTTTATTCTAGATTTCTGGAATATTTTCGTTGGCACGGGAAAGTTCAAAAAGTCTGAGTAAAGACAAACTCTTTTTGGAATTCGACCTTTTTGCTCATCAATTAACTGGAATATTTTGGAACCCAACCTTCCTGCTCATCAATTAACTTCGCTGCTGTTAGTTTCATTTCTAAATATTTTTGAAATCTACAATCAAAATAAATTCAGCAATCAAAATAAAAAAACAACGTTGCGTAGTATATACTTCTTAACTTTCTATCGGTTTTAACAGATCCAGAGATAAAATACATATCTCAACCCAGAAGACTGTAAATATATTAATCTGCAGCACAGACAGTTATCCAAATGAATCTAGCTAAAGGCATTGAGATATTGAATTAAAATGAACAAGGAGAAGAAAGTTGAAGGCAGAGCGGGAGTGAGCTGGTGCTCAATTAAATCAGATAATACCAGCCAGACATATCTCCATTAAAAGCTAAGCACGATGGGCCGTTTTTCATGATACAGTTGATAAATCTCATCTTCATCAGGTGGGTGAGCAGAGACCTATCGACTAGGCACATGGGGGCGTGAGGAAGATGAGAAACTTATCAACTATATCATGCAAAAAACCAACAAATAATGTGCCCTGATACGGGCATCCACAGGAGTGGAGGCGTTTAATAGATACAGAGAGAAGAACTGACAATATAGGTGAAGATGGAGCCCTAATGTTGAAGTTTAACCAAGGTGGGTCGACCAAACCCATTAAAAAATCTGTTTTACTTCTTCGGGAACCCTAATGACATCATCTGCTTCTTTCATGACATGAGCAGATCTGGCTACCAATGGGAGTCTTACCTCTTCGGAAACCCTAAGGACATCATATTGTTTTTCATGGAATGATAAGACAAGTCTACCACCTCCTCTTCGTTGATATTTAGCTAAAAATGGCCAGCACAAATATGAAATAATAAAAAGAAATTAAATTACAAATCTTTTTTTACTCATCCTCAAATCTAAATGGATTTGTTCTTTGATCATACGTTTGTATAATTATAAATATCTGTTTGTTTTTTTTCGCATTAATTTTATCGGTGATGTCCTGGGTTTGATATTTTAGTTACATACATTAATTTATAAGATCTGTGTGAAGATTCTTATCTTAATTAAAATATTTTGGAAATCTCAGTGAAAGTGATTTGCCGAATATTCTTAATCTGTAATGACTTAGCTATTATGGTTTCATAAATTAAAAGTTCTATTTATAATATTTTAACAATATTCTTAATCTCTAATGGCTTAGCTATTATGATTTCATAAATGAAGAGTTATAATATTTTGAAAATCTGATCGATATGGGTCAAAGCAACTGTTTAACTTCATTTATGTTAATAAATTTTTCCAAATATTTCCAAGCTAGGTCAATTATTCTAACCTCATAAATGAAAAGCTATAATCCCATACATAAAATTGAAACCTCATAAATGAAAAGCTATAATCACATAAATAAAATTAAAATTGAAATGTAAACCTAAAGAACATTGTTTTCCAAATCAATCCAGTGAAAATACAAAAATAAATTCCCAAGAATCAATCCAGTGAAATACAAAGATAAATTTCAAAAATTAAACATAGTAAATCTAATGACATTAAGACGATAAAAACACCCGAAAATATTGCAACCACTGGTGAATTAGTACGGACTACAGCCCAATTTAAAGGAGCACTAAGTGATGCAGGGCCCAGGCTGAATCCCTGGAAGTGATAATTTGCATGGTTTAAAATAGATTTAATCGAAATTCAACAAAGAGGCTGTATCAGTATGTATATTGTAATTAGCAGTCCCGTTGATCGCCAAGTTAACTTACAGACGAGAAGGAAATATCAAGAAAGAAGAGTAACATGCAATTTGGAATGCAGTCCATAGAAAAATCTGATAGGAAAAATGAATCGTGAGATTGAATGGTTTCTCCACCAACACATTGGTTGATTACCCATCTAATGTAGTTATCCAATTAGAGAGTATGAATTGTAAGATTGAATTGTTCCCATAGCCTAACAACAAATTGGCTGAATCCAAACCAATTTAACTACTTAATTGAAAAAATAAAAGATTGTTTTAATTAGCTAGCAACTTGTTAACCAGTCAATTTCCTAATTTTAAGAGTACGAATTTTTTTTATATATAGGAAATCATGGTATAAATAGATATTTTAAGTGATTTTGAAATCATAAATTTTGAATAAAAAAATTTAATATCAAATTCTTTATAATAATAAAAAATCAATTATAAAATTGAATGGTTCCTCCACAGCATAGCAACAAATTGGTTCACACCTGAGCCAATTTAGTTATCCAATTAGAAAGCAAAATAGAAATTTAATGGAAAAAAAAAAAAAAAAAATGAATTGCAAGATTGAAAGGTTCCTGCAAAGCATAACAACAAATATGCTGAACCCAAGTCAATTTAGCTACCCAATTACAGGAAAAGAAATTATTGCTTTCAATTTGTCAACCACCAAATTCTTAATTCTAAGAGTACAATTTTTTTATATCCAGTAAATTGATATTTTAGGTGGGGTTTGAAATTATAAATTTTGAATAATAAATTATTACAACTCCCTCACACTATAATAATTATCTTTATGTAAACCATTTGTGTATTTGACATGGTATTTTATAAAAATGAAATTCACTAGCTTCTGAGGAAAACGCTGGAAATTGAAAAAACAGAAAAAAACAAAAAAAACAACTACTACTACTTGATACCAGTACGTGTATGATCAATTGTTCTAGAAAACGTACGTAGTCAATCCATCTCAGCCTACAGCGCTTTCTGCATCTTTGCATTGCATTCATGGCCATACTCCAATACTATTGGCAATTGCATTTCATCTTCAATTCAATATCCACCCTCCTTGATGGAGGTGGGCATTTACTCACACAAATTTCATTTCACCTCAATACCCACCCTCCTTGAAAGTTGATGGAGGTGGGGTGAAGGTCTGTCCTTACTCAAATGGCCAAAGAAAAAGTAGGTGGTGGAGAAGGTGAGGTGTGTATTTCTACAAATCCACATCTTGAAATGTACACCTTGACTTTTACATCCTGCATCTTGACAAATCCACATGTACAAACACATATCTCGATCGACAAGAACATAAATATATTAATCTGCAGCACAGAGATTTATCCCAATGAATCTAGGCCGAGGCATTGAAAAATTGAATTGAAGTGAACCAAGAGGAGAAAGTTGAAAGTAGAGTTGGGGTGGAGTGGAGTGTATGCTTAATTAAATCACATAATACCCACCAAGCGTATCACGAGTAACAACAGTACAACGGGCCGTTTTTCATTATATAGTTGATAAATCTCATCTTCATCGGGTGGGTGAGCAGAGATTTTTTTTCTCTCTTCTCCATTCTGCACATGCAGAAGCGAGGAAGATGAGAAACTTATCAACTATATCATGCAAAAGAGGCAACAAATAATTTTCTCTGATACACATGCACACCAGCGGAGGCGTTTAAGAATCCATATGGCTTGCCTGTTTATAGATACAGAGAGAACTCGACAATATAGGTGGAGCTGGAGCCCATATGTCCTGGTTTATCCAAGGTGGGTCGACCAACTCTTTGACATTAAAATAAAACCCTAGCGATATATTTTCTTTCATGATCTGAGCAGATCTGCCTACCAATCGGAGTTTTACCCTTCTGAAACCCTAGCGACATGAACAGATCCACCAACCAGAGGGTATTTTACTAGGAGTGTTACCCTTCTGGAACGCTAGTGACATGAACAGATCCACCAACCAGTCGGAAATTTACTTCTTCGGGAACCCTAAGGACGTCAGATCATTCTATCGTGACATGAGCAGATGGCCACACGCACCTACTCGATCTTCAGAGATACGCCTTATGTACGTGATAAAATAATGTTAAAAGAGATCGTTAACTAACTCCTCAGATTCATTGGGTGCCGATGCTTGAACACAAAACAACCGTCAGACTCAAAACGCAACTTTGCCACATTCACGCCATCATTGAAAAAAAACCAACCTACCGTAACTTTAGGTTTGTCTCATGTTTTCAGCTTACCAAATCAGGTCTGTCTCATGTTTTCAGCTTACCAAATCATTTATTTTTTGGGGTGACCAAATCCGATATTTCCATTTCTAGACTCATTCGATGATGCCCTCGTGCTTTCATTTTACATGTATATAAACATCATGATAACCTCATTATAAATATTTTTGAAAGGAAGTTGTTTAATTCTTTAATGATTTTGGTTTTATTTTTATTTTATTTATGTGAAGTAAATATAATTTTGGATGTAATTGTAATTTTTCATTATTTAGAAAGTATTTTTAAATGTATAAATAGATTTATTGTTATGAATAAATTTCTAAACTTTTTTGGTTTTATTTTTATTTTATTTATGTGGAGTAAATATAATTTTGGATGTAATTGTAATTTTCATTATTTAGAAAGTATTTTTAAATGTATAAATAGATTTATTGTTATGAATAAATTTCTCAAATTCTTGGATTGAGCAAACAATATAGCTCAAACTTGTGATTATAATAGCTCTCTACAAAATTTCTAACAAATAATCATATTTAAACAAAATTTCATATCAATACTTTTAATAATTCAATCATATTTTCAATTTCTCTATAACATGTTAAAAATAAAATTTCAGTTAAGTTTATCAGTGATCTAATTCTTTTTCATTTAAATTCTATTATGAACTTTATCTCTCGAAGTATAGATCCATCAACCACTAGCAAGAGCAGAGAGGGATTAAATCTCTCGAGATGAAATTTTCTTTTAGTGTGCAAAATTTGACACTAAGCCTGGAATATTTTACCACTTCTCCTTAGTATGGCTAGTAATATTATTTATGTTTTATAATACTTTTAATTAAACAAACCAAAAAAGTATATTCATTCATGTTTTTTATTATATGAAGTTTTTATTTTATTTTAAATAAAAAAAATTTAAAGGGATGTTTCTGTAGGTTTTAACCCCATACATAAATTCGCATACGAATTCCAAAAATAGAAAATAAACAATAGCCAGAGCATAACACATAAAACAAATATACATAAAGATTTTCCCCTGGACCCCAAAACTAGACTACCAAATTGATTTTTCATTATGTTCCTTTCAATGTTACAATGCATATATATACATGCTAAAGCATCCAATACCATGGACCGAAAACCATTGCGTCCAAAACCATGTGTGAAAACCATGCACAAAACCATGAGTCCAAAAAAAAAAATTCCCAGAGACGCTGCCCCGGACCCCGTAGAGGAGGCTAACTACCCCCCTCAAACCCCTCGTAGAAGGGGAGCTGTCGCCCCCCCTGTGACCCCCCTGCTATGCATCGGTGCAATGAAGGGTCTAGTCGTGGAAAGAATATAACACAACCCAACATTCTCCCACTTGTTGTTTTCTTTCCACATGAGAGTTTAATCATTTATCTAGCCCTGCAATGCCCATTGTTTCTCTACACCAAGAGAACTTCTTAGAACTCACAGATTTTGTCAATGCATCTGTAGTATTCTTCAAAGTGTGCACCTTTACCAGCAACACCTTTTTGTCTTCTATCATATCCCTCACAAAGTGATACTGAACATTAATGTGCTTTGTGTTTGAATGGTAAGCAAGGTTCTTTGCCAAGAAAATTGTACTTTGGCTGTCACAGTCTATCCTTATAGCTCCCTGTACTAACCCCATACTTGAACTCAATCTCTGCAACCAAACTTCTTCCTTGCTTGCATGAGTGGATGCCATGTATTCTGCCACTGTAGTTCATAGTGCCACTACAGATTGTTTCTTACTCATCCAACTGATTGCACCTCCAAATAGGTTAAACACATACCCACTTGTAGATCTGATGCAGCCCAGGCCGCTCCTACCAGGATCCTCCAACAACCATGCATATAAAAGCTTATTTCCTGATGTTGAATCTCATGATTTATAAAAACCCGTATATATATATCTTCCCTTTCCTTGATGTCGCCACTGGTTATAGTCTGGACTTTATTCTAAACAAAAGCTTGTGGGTATACATCGCCTTTATTCTAAAAAAAATATGTAGCATCGGTATATATGCATCGGCTTACCATGGATAAGGAATATACATGCCTCTGCTCCCTCCAATCGACACAGATATAACTCGGCGATGGCTCAAACCATGGGCTTCCTAACATACCCGATACAATTAGGTGCCGTGACCAGTTCCGTTGTTCAATGATGGCTCAAACAATGACTTTCGTTCCTCCTCAGTTTTTATTCTCATATGCAGTCGTCAATACTTCCACGGTTCGCTATTCGACGATCTACCTCCGCATGACGGGTCTGGCGATACATACAGGTTGTAATTTCTATTAAATCGCTCCCCAAATTCCAGAACTTTGTTACGCTGTGGCTCGCCTATCACACAATCTTTGGCGCTGATATGATCCCCAACCGGAATGGTTAAAACTTTAAACTTCGATGCGTTCAAACCTGTTATCAAAGGTTACTCTGCAACCGATGGATGTTTGTCACACGAAGGATTCGACTCTCGGTGGCACATCTTCAGAGAAAACCCACCTGCATAAAGCTATACTGTCCCAAATATACTACAACAACTTAACGAAAGCAATCAACACGTGAATTAACCAGCATACATGTGCGTCACTGTAGAATAAGAGTCAAAGCAATCAACACGTGAATTAAAGGAAAGGAGCCTTCGATGACTATCACACACACAATGGCGCATTAAAATTAAGAACCATTATCGCTTCATGCAAATTCAATGTTATATAACATCAGTTTCTGCCACCATGTGCAGAGCCATATCTTAGAACCGGTTAAACACAAGCATTTCCATATAAAGTCAAATTCGGCATACTCATATGTATATAAAAACAAACATTCACAAAAGCTTTACATTCATGGCCAGATAGGCAAATCGATGGCCCTTTTACAAACTGCCCGAAGACTCCCAAGGAGAACCCTTGCTCACTCCTCACACACCCCCAATGCCTTTGAGGCTTCCTAATTTATTAAACTTAGCATGATCTAAAAATCCTAAAATCACTCAACTAAAGCTCATGCAATGCATACATATGGCAAAAGCATCCCTTCAGCTTTATTCTGTCTTTTTCCCTTGTTCTAAAATAGAAAAGCTTTCCTTATCACTTAATGGTCCATATCCATTCCTTTTGTGCCTAAAATCTCTCCTAGTTTTATTTATTTATTTTGAAAATATCTAATAAAAGCCTAAATATTAAACTAATTCCACAACTGTATGAACCCTATGTCTATTATTTACAATAATTTCCTTTTTGGGTTGGATGCTCCCGCATCATACTCCCAAGGTAGAAAAATTTCATGATCTCCTGATCATGTGTTTAGCTCTATGTTTGCCTGGATCCCATATCTTGTACTGTAATTTTCCATTTGCCGTTGCTTCTGTCTGTTGTTCTTCTCCAGGTCTCCACACTTTATGCTGCTTTGCTCCACTAGCTGTACTCTTGCAATCTTCTGTTGTCTTCCTCTTGCTGCTTCTGCTACTTCTCTTCTTTGCTGATGTCTTTTTCTAAGACACTTTCAGCATGATTCTTCTGATTAATTCAATTTCCTTATCCAATAAATCTTCAAGCTGCTGATTTCTTGCTTCTATGCTGGTCTCTGTTCTGACTGCCACCCGATCATCCACCCCCTCTTGCCTTCTGGAACAGAGAACTTCTTTTCCCTTCAATTGATTGTTGAGCTGAGTCAAATGTTTCTCAGCACCGGCGACAATTCCTGCATTCACAAAACACATGTTAAAATTAAAATCACAAGGCATCAGTGCCTTACTTCCCTCTGCCAGCATCTCAGTATGCTGTTCCATCCCAATCAGCACATCAGTATGCTGATTCTCTCTGCCCAAAGAGTTCTCTAAAGAACTCTCAAGACTATCAACCAGTCTTTCTCTCATACCATCTGTTTCCATGATGTCTTTCTCCTCTCGTTCACTATACCGAACTCTTTCATCTGCTGCAATCTCCCTGTCATACTCTGGATTCTCCAACAAATATTCTAATAATGCAATTTCTCTGTAGCATTGCTAAAGCATATCATCATCACCTGCATTCATACATAAACTTCCAGTTTTAACAGACTCAACTGTTGCTTCACTTATCCGTGCTACAGACTGATCCACTTCTTCTGCATCCATACGAGCTTCCTCTTGTACTGTAACAGTCGCACAAGGTTGCACATCCTCCTCAGTAAAACCTGTAATCACATCACAATTGTCAGCTACGAAAATACATGGTTTTACGTTATCCATCTGATCTGGATTTGCCCAATAACTCAAGAAATCATCAATGATCTTCTCCTCTGTCTTCATTTCCTCCTTTGATCTTGTTATCTCAGCATCAATCTGAACAGTCTTCAGACTCAACTCTTCTTGAACAAACTTCAAAATTTGCTCATCTTCCTGTATTGTACCTGCAAACATACACAATTCATTAGTTTTAAAACCACAAGACTTTTCAGTCTTGACTACTTCCTTCAACATTTTTCTTTTAATATATCTGCATGTGGGAATTTCAAACTCCAACTCTGGCGCAAGAACTCTAAGTCCCTTTTTCAACAAGGCAATCACAATTTGCCTCAACCTCCTCTGCAACTGTCGCCAAATCACTCTCTTTCCCTTCAGTGGAAAGATCCATTTTCCTTTCTGATTTCCCCGCTCTTGTAGCCATTCTTCTAGTACCTGCAATTGTACCTTTATCTCTGCAATCTCTCTTTTTCGAACCTCTGCAGTCATTTCATCTCTGTGGCATTTCTCTGAACCTCTTCTTCCTCTAGAAAAACTCTCTCTGCCTCTGGCAGACTGCTTCCTCGTAAGTTTTCTATTTACCATGAGTTGTACTAGCCTCTGCAACAGCAACCTCTCTTGCTGCAACTTACCTCACCAAGATCTCCTCACTCAGTCTTTTGGTAAGTACTGGTTCACTGCCTCTGGAACCTCTTGAGCACTCCTCTGCTCTCTCTAGGCTATCTCTTCAACTCACCTTCTTCTTCTTCTTCACTGCAATTGTCCTCCCTATCCAGCCTTCAGCTGAATGCCAGGTTCACTGCCACTGTCTCTGCAACCATAAACTTCATTTATAAATTTCAAATCAGAAAAATAATCTCACCTCTTAAGATCTTGCATGATCTTGTCTTCTTTCCTCTTCCGCAATCCTGTTCACTTGTGTAGTTTGCATATCAGATTAAAAATCATTCATCCCACTTCAGTTCTCAAAAAAAACAAACATCTTCAGTTGAGCATTCTAGCTCTGATACCACCTGATGCAGCCCAGGCTGCCCAGGCCGCTCCTACCAGGATCCTCCAACAACCATGCATATAAAAGCTTATTTCCTGATGTTGAATCTCATGATTTATAAAAACCCGTATATATATATATATATATCTTCCCTTTCCTTGATGTCACCGCTGGTTATAGTCTGGACTTTATTCTAAACAAAAGCTTGTGGGTATACATCGCCTTTATTCTAAACAAAATATGTAGCATCAGTATATATGCATCGGCTTACCATGGATAAGGAATATACATGCCTCTGCTCCCTCCAATCGACGCAGATATAACTCGGCGATGGCTCAAACCATGGGCTTCCTAACATACCCGATACAATTAGGTGCCGTGACCAGTTCCGTTGTTCAACGATGGCTCAAACAATGACTTTCGTTCCTCCTCAGTTTTTATTCTCATATGCAGTCGTTAATACTTCCACGGTTCGCTATTCGACGATCTACCTCCGCATGATGGGTCTGGCGATACATACAGGTTGTAATTTCTATTAAATCGCTCCCCAAATTCCAGAACTTTGTTACGATGTGGCTCGCCTATCACACAATCTTTGGCGCTGATATGATCCCCAACCGGAATGGTTAAAACTTTAAACTTCGATGCGTTCAAACCTGTTATCAAAGGTTACTCTGCAACCGATGGATGTTTGTCACACGAAGGATTCAACTCTCGGTGGCACATCTTCAGAGAAAACCACCTGCATAAAGCTATACTGTCCCAAATATACTACAGCAACTTAACGAAAGCAATCAACACGTGAATTAACCAGCATACATGTGCGCCACTGTAGAATAAGAGTCAAAGCAATCAACACGTGAATTAAAGGAAAGGAGCCTTCGATGACTAGCACACACACAATGGCGCATTAAAATTAAGAACCATTATCGCTTCATGCAAATTCAATGTTATATAACATCAGTTTCTGCCACCATGTGCAGAGCCATATCTTAGAATCGGTTAAACACAAGCATATCCATATAAAGTCAAATTCGGCATACTCATATGTATATAAAAACAAACATTCACAAAAGCTTTACATTCATGGCCAGATAGGCAAATCGATGGCCCTTTTACAAACTGCCCGAAGGCTCCCAAGGAGAACCCTTGCTCACTCCTCACACTCACTCCTCACACACCCCCAATGCCTTTGAGGCTTCCTAATTTATTAAACTTAGCATGATCTAAAAATCCTAAAATCACTCAACTAAAGCTCATGCAATGCATACATATGGAAAAAGCATCCCTTCAGCTTTATTCTGTCTTTTTCCCTTGTTCTAAAATAGAAAAGCTTTCCTTATCACTTAATGGTCCATATCCATTCCTTTTGTGCCCAAAAGCTCTCCTAGTTTTATTTATTTATTTTGAAAATATCTAATAAAAGCCTAAATATTAAACTAATTCCACAACTGTATGAACCCTATGTCTATTATTTACAATAATTTCCTTTTTGGGTTGGATGCTCCCGCATCATACTCCCAAGGTAGAAAAATTTCATGATCTCCTGATCATGTGTTTAGCTCTATGTTTGCGTGGATCCCATATCTTGTACTGTAATTTTCCATTTGCCGCTGCTTCTGTCTGTTGTTCTTCTCCAGGTCTCCACACTTTATGCTGCTTTGCTCCACTAGTTGTACTCTTGCAATCTTCTGCTATCTTCCTCTTGCTGCTTCTGCTACTTCTCTTCTTTGCTGATGTCTTTTTCTGAGACACTTTCAACATGATTCTTCTGATTAATTCAATTTCCTTGTCCAATAAATCTTCAAGCTGCTGATTTCTTGCTTCTATGTTGGTCTCTGTTCTGACTGCCACCCGATCATCCACCCCCTCTTGCCTTCTGGAACAGAGAACTTCTTTTCCCTTCAATTGACTATTGAGCTGAGTCAAATGTTTCTCAGCACCGGCGACAATTCCTGCATTCACAAAACACATGTTAAAATTAAAATCACAAGGCATCAGTGCCTTACTTCCCTCTGCCAGCATCTCAGTATGCTGTTCCATCCCAAACAGCACATCAGTATGCTGATTCTCTCTACCCAAAGAATTCTCTAAAGAACTCTCAAGACTATCAACCAGTCTTTCTCTCATACCATCTGTTTCCATGATGTCTTTCTCCTCTCGTTCACTATACTGAACTCTTTCATCTGCTGCAATCTCCCTTTACTTCTACATTTGTCTTCTTCTTGAACACCCATTTGTTGCCAATGGGTTTCCTTCCAACTGGCAACTCCACCAGATCCCAAGCTTCATTTTTGTGCAAAAATGTCATTTCATCAACCATGGCCTCTTTCCAGAGTTTTCCATCTTCTGAATCTACTGCTTCCTTCATAGTTCTATGATCATCAGTAATAGATAAAGAAAAATTTGAACAGAAAGCAGATGGACTATACCTTTTTGGTTGCCTTCTTTCACGAACTAATCTTATCACACCCGGATTTTTTGGCTCTTCATCTTCTGATCCCTCTTCTACTGTAGAGTCTGGTTCTTCCTACTTTAGCTCAAACTCTATCTTTTCATGTTCCTTTGATGGGACTTCATGTTTAATAATATATTTCACCTCTCTCAACACCACATCTCGGTTGTACACAACCTTCCTTGTTACTGGGTTCCAAATCTTATAACCCTTTAAACCATCCTTATACCCAATAAAGATGGACTTTTTAGATTTATCATCCAACTTTGTTACTTTCTCCTTTGGAATATGTACATATGCATCACATCCAAATATTCTCATATGTGAAAGAGAGGGTTTCTTACCAGTCCATACTTCTTATGGAGTCTTATCCTTCAATGTTGATGAGGGTGATTTGTTGACCAAGTAACATGATGTCTCTGCCGCCTCTGCCCAGAATTCCTGTCCTAACCCGGCACCACTGAGCATGCTTCTTGCACTTTCCATCAATGTCTTGTTCATTCTTTCTGCAACTGCATTTTTCTCAGCTGTGTATGGAGTAGTCTTCTATCGTACTATACCACACTTCTTACAAAATTCTTCAAATTCCTTTTTGAAAAACTCTCCACCGTTATCTATCCTCAACACCTTTATCTTCTTCTCTGTCTGGTTTTCCACCAAAGCCTTAAATTCTTTAAACGTGTCAAAAACTTCAAATTTATTTTTGAGGAAATATATCCATGTATTCCTTAAGAATCCATCTATAAATGATACATAGTATACAAACTTACCCAGTGATGGAACTTTCACAGGCCCAAACACATCATTGTGCACAATCTCTAATATATGTTTCGCCCTCTTACCACCAAAGGGGAAACTCACCCGATTCTACTTCCCATATACACAATTTTCACAAAAATCAAAATCCAGAGAGATATTAGTCATACCTTCTACCATACTTTTACCATGAAGTATTTGAAGGCCCTTATCTCCAATATGTCCAAGCCTTTGATGCCATAACATGGTCTTTTCTCCAGATACCAATAGATTTTATGCTCCACTTTCAGGAACCACAGAACTGTTGCACCCATCAATAATAGTGCTACCTTGTAGCTTGTACAGAGTTAACAATGTAAACTTTGAAATGGGAACTATAAACTCAAAATGGAAACTCTCACTAAAAAACCCTGTAAAAACTTCAAAAACTATGCTAAAAACGAAAAGTGTTGATGCTGGAATAACACCTTTTTTTTGTAGGGTAAATTTTCAACATGTTTTAAAAATGGCAGCGAAAACCAATTTTTTGTACAAAAATTGTCCAAAACACACTCTCAAAATGAAAAGTGTTGATGTTCGAATAACACTTTTTTTTCAATGGTAAATTTTGTGCAAAAAACACCCTAAAACGAAAAGTATTGACGTTGGGATAACACTTTTTTTTCAAGGGTAAAATTTCAACATTTCGAAATAATGGCGTAAAAGATTTTATCATGACCTCGAAAAACATTAAAATTTCAAAAGAATAATAAAAACATAAAATTAAATTAAAAACTAAAAAATATAAAAACACAAAACAAAACAAAAAAATTTTAAAAATAACAAAACATAAATTAAAATACATACTAAAAACAAAACATAAAATAAAAAAAAAAAAAAAACAAAACAAAACAAAACAAAATCAAAAAAAAAAAAATCATACAAAAAAAAAATTAATCATAAAAAGTTAAGAAAAAATTAACCTATAAAATATAAGAATTAAAAAACTAAAAGAAAACTTAAAAAGTATACACAAGTAAATTGTAAGAAAAGCATATTTAAAAAAATAATAAAAAAAATAAAAAAATGAATAAAAGAAAAAAGAAAAAATTATCCTGTAAACAAAAAATAAAATAAAAATAAAAAATTCAAGTTGTTTTATTTTTCTTTTTTGAAACGTTGATTACTTAAAAATATATATATATAAAAAACCAACCAAAAAAAAAAAAAATTATCTCATAAACCATAAAATAATTTAATATATATATATATATATATATATATATATATATATATAAAAGTAAAAATAGAAAAATTTAAAAAAACATTAATAAAAACTAGAAAAAAAATTAAAAACAAACTAAATTAAAAAAGAAATAGAAAATTAACAAAAAGTAATTTAAAAAACTAGTAAAATTAATATTAAAACATTTAAAAAAAACTAAAAAAACAAAAATAAACACAAATTATAAAACAAAAAAAATGAAAAATAAAAAATATATATAGAAAATTTTTAAAATATATGTATCTTTTCAAGTTTAAAAAAAAAAAATATATATATATATATATATATATATTAAAGTTTTAAAAATATGTATTTTTGATTTAAAAAAATAAAAAACTATTAAGCCCTATCTCTTTTATTTGAAAAATAAAAATAATAATAATAATAATAAATAAATAAAAAATAAATAAAATAAATTTTAAAAATTTTAAACTATTTTTTTAAACCATTTTTTTTATTTCAAAAAAAATAACAATTTTTTTTAAACAATTTTTTTTTATTTAAAAAAAAAAAAAATTGTCCGCCCCCCGACCGCCTGTGGTGGCGCGGCCCTGGGCGGAGAGGTCTGCGTGCAGGCCCCTCTGCCCAGGGTCGCACCTACAGGAATTTACAGGGTAAATTCCTCAGACAGAACACCAAAGGACACCGCTCACAAACAGATCACGAATCAATACACCAGTACTTTTGACGTGGTTAAAACCCTCAGAGAGGGAAGCAGTCCACGGCCTGAGCCAACGCGGCCACTTCAGGCAATTTATTAATAAAAGAATGAAAATTTACATAAGCTTCTCTCATGCACGGTTAACCTACAAATGACCCTCCATGCTCTTTAAATAGAGATCATGGACCAATCGGGTGTTAAGCCACGGATCAAGTGTCGATAATACCGAGGAGAGAACGAACCGTCGGATTGTAACTTACAAAATGTACATAGTAAAGAAACACACTTTACCTAACTCTATAGTAGACCAAGTTATACTTAACTATTTCCTATGTGTCGGAATATCCTAACATCCCCCCTTAAGAACAACTTGGGATAGGATTGAAGGATTTACAAATATGACACAATAGGAGAAGGAAGGAGGCACTAGAGCCTATCCCCCCTTAGTGACAACTTCCTGAACTCCAACCATAAATCGAAGTTTAGTAAACTTCGCCTCTGTGAGAGCCTTTGTAAAGATGTCTGCAACTTGATCATCTGTTGAACAATATTGCACTTCAAGAACATGGTCGTGGATGAGCTTTCTGATGAAGTGCATGTGCAGTTCAATGTGTTTGTTGCGCTGATGTTGGACTGGATCTTTGCATAGTTGAATGGCACTTTGATTATCACACCAAAGTGTAGTCGGATGTTGTTGCTGAAAGCCAAACTCTGACAGGATCTGACGAAGCCACAAGGCTTCCTTACTAGCTTCTACGGCACCACGATATTCTGCTTCTGCTAAAGAAAGAGAAATGGCACCTTGTTTCTTGCAAGCCCATGTAATAGGTCCTGAACCAAAAGTGAACACATAGCCTGCAATAGACTTCTGATCATCAGGGTCACCAGCCCAATCAGAATCAGTGAAACCAACCAATAGAGGATATGCTTCGGCACTGTAATGAATCCCAAACTGAACTGTACCTTGAACATAACGAAGTATTCTTTTAGCTGCTTTCCAATGACTTTCACGTGGGTTTTGCATAAACTGAGCAACAAGGCCAACAGCAAAGGAAAGGTCAGGACGAGTATGGGTTAGATACAAAAGTTTTCCTACAAGTTGACGGTATAAGGTAGCATCAACTTCAGGAGAAGTACAAGTAACTGAAAGTTTGACTCCAGACTGAAAGGGAGAAGGGGCTGGCTTACAGTCTTCCATGTGAAAATGGCGTAGAATATCACAAGCATACTTGGATTGGGAAAGGGAAATACCTTCCTTGGATTGCAAGACTTGAAGACCAAGAAAATAATGTAAGTGTCCTAAGTCTGTCATTTCAAACTTCCTTTTAAGGCTAGACTTCACATGGTTTAAGAGGTTGGGATCACTACCAGTCAGGATAAGATCATCAACATAAAGAACAAGAATGATAAGAGACTTGCCCACTTTCTTGGTGAAGACAGTATTGTCAGAATGACACCTAGAAAATCCATTTTCTAAAAGAAAGTTATCCATTTTGGCATACCAAGCTCGAGGAGCTTGCTTGAGACCATAAAGGGATTTCTTAAGCCGACATACAAGGCTGGATTCTGTTTGTATAAAGCTAATAGGTTGTTCCATATAGATTTCTTCATGCAAGTCCCCATGCAAGAAGGCAGATTTAACATCCATCTGATGGACTTCCCATTTGAAAGAGGCAGCAAGTGAAAGAACAAGGCGGATAGAGTTCATTTTGGCAACAAGGGAGAAGGTTTCAGTGTAGTCAATGCCTTCAACTTGTGAAAAACCCTTAGCAACAAGACGAGCTTTATGTTTATCAACTTTCCAATCTTGTCCATACTTGGTTCTATAAACCCATTTGCATCTAACAAGTTTTCGTCCCTTTGGTAGAGGAACAAGATCCCATGTATCATTTGCCAATAATGAATGATATTCTTCATTCATAGCTGCTTCCGAATCTGGATGGCCTGAAGCTTCTGCAAAGGTGTCAGTATCATAATTCACTGAAGCTTGAGCCAGTAAAGAAGAGGCTCTCTCGAACTGAGAACGTGTACGTCGCTGATCTGTAGGATCACCGGCAAGATCACCTGCTGCATCCCGAGTAGCACGGACCCATTTTGGAAGTTGAGGGGTTGAAGGAGGATCCTGAGAAGGTGGGGGAGGATTTTCATCCTCGCTTTCATCATCTGAAGAAGAAATATTTTCAAAAGTAGAAGAGATAGGAAGAGATGGCACATCCGCCGAACTAGGCTCGTAGGCCGATATATTTTCAGCAAACTTTACATCTCTTCTAATGATAACATTCTTGGACTTAAGTGGAATAAGTCTATATCCTTTGACATATTCAGAACATCTAACAAAAATACATTTTTCACTCTTAGGTTCTAAAGCTTTATGTTTCTCATCTGGAATACGGGCCCATGCTTCACTTCCAAAAACACGAAAGTGACTTACATCTGGTTTAATTGAGCTCCATACTTCTTTTGGAGTGATATTCTTTAAAACCTTAGTAGGAGTGCGATTTATTATGTAATTTGCACAATTAATTGCTTCTGCCCAATAATTAAGACTAAGTCCTTTAGATTGAAGCATACAATTAGCCATTTCCTTTAAGGTGCGATTCGTCCTTTCAGCTACACCATTTTGTTGTGGAGTATATGGAACAGTATGTTGCATTTGAATTCCATGCTCAGTGCAAAAGTTGATGAAGTTGTTTTTAACATATTCTCCACCATTATCAGATCTTAGCTTAAGAATTTGATGTCCAGATTATTTTTCAACAAAGACCTTAAAGGCCAAGAACATGTTAAATACTTCACTCTTGAGTTTTAAGAAGTATACCCAAGTGCGTCTGGAGAAATCATCAATGAAAGTTAAGAAATAGTTGTAGCCGGAGAATGAAACAACTAGAAGTGGACCACATAAATCACTATGCACGAGCTATAAAGGGGCTGAGGCGTGCCAAGAGGCACGTTTTTCAAAACTGTCCCTATGATGTTTTCCGAGTACACATCCGGAACAAACACCATCTCTGCAAGATACCATTGGAAGACCTGTCACCATATTTTCTTTACATAGATTCTGAAGAGAGAAATAGTTTAAGTGACCAAATCGCCCATGCCAAAGTTTGCTCACTTCATCATTATGAGCAACAAATACTGACGGAAGATTTGATGACCCAAAGTTGTGAAACTTATACAACCTTGTAGAATCATCAGCAATTCCAGTAGCTAAAATCTGTCTAGGATCTCTTAGGTCCTTAATTACAACATCGTGAGGTGAAAATTCAACGATTTTACCTTCACCTGAATGAGTTATCTGATATACAGATATAAGGTTGCAGGATAAGGTTGGAACACATAATACATCATTAAACTGACCATTGTCTATATGAACAGTTCCAGTTCCTACAACACTAAGAGATCTATCATCACCAACATATATATTTTTGGTGTTACAATCATTTAAAGAAGAAAACATGGCTTTGTTTTTTGCCATGTGACAAGAAGCTCCAGAATCAATGAGCCACTCATGAGAATGAGAAGAAGAAGATACATTTAGTGCATAGCCAGACCAAGATGCTTGACAACCACATGCAGAAAGTGCCATTCCTGAAGATGAAGTTGAAGTTGAAGAGTGCTCCAAATGGATGTTATGCTTCTTCATTGCTGCTTCCAAGGCTTCCATCTTAAAGCATTTGGATTCTAAGTGGCCATCTCGATTACAAAAGTTGCAATGTTTATCAGTCTTCTTCCCTTTGTTTTTATTTGTCTTATCATTTTGCTGAAATGATTTTTCATTTTGAGGCTGAAATTTCTTAGGACCCTTGTTTGTTTTAGGACCATTCTTTTTAGGATACAACTTCTTAGGATTCTTTGGATTTGGTTGCTACTGGGCGGCTAACGCTTTCTTAGAAGAGTTTCCAAGATTAAGAAGACCAAGGTGTAAGAGTTTTTCTTTTTCTCTTATTAAAGAATCACAAAAAGAATCAAAGGAAGGGGACTTGTAGTCTTGTCCTTGAGAAATAAAGGCTTCTCTTGTAGAATGGAAGGTGGAAACAAACACAAAGTAGGCTGGTCCCAACTTAGTAACAATGGAATATATAAGGTTACTATCTTCTTTCTTAACCTTAACACCTTCCAAGAGAAGTCTAAGGGTCTTGAACTTGGACAAAAAATCTTCAATGCAAGAAAAATTATTGGGGTCCAATGTAAGCAACTCATTTTCGAGTTGATAGGCTGTAAGTTCATTTTTAATTCCAAAGACTTTAGTAATCTGTTTCATTGCTTCATCAGGAGCATTAAGGTCTGCAATATGGAATCTAAGATCTAGAGAAATAGACATTCCTATCAATCCACGTGCTTGATCTTTCCTATTTTCCCATTTAGCTGCCTTATCTTCATCTTTTGGTTTGGTTTCTTGGCCTGTGGCTATTCTGTAGAGACCTTTACTTCTAAGTAAATCCACAATGTAGGACCACCATTGGAAGTAGTTGGTGCTGTCAAGAATAACTTGGCATGGACTTTCCATTTTAACAGAAATTGAAGCTATAGATGATGAAACTAAGTGTTCCAATGGAAATATCTCGAAAAATTAGGCCATTTCAAAAAAAACGGTTCTGAAAACGGCTTCCGGATGAAAAAGTTATGGCTTTTTGAAAAAAAAATTGATGAAGATGGTGATGAAGTGCGAGAATGTGCGGAAATGAAAACACCCCCCCCCCCCCCTTCCAACAATAAGGAGACTTGAACTCAAGACCTCTACTCTCATAAATTAGCTTTGAACCAAGTGAGCTATACAAAAAGTTTGAGAGAGAGAGAGAGGGGGGGGGTTGAAGCTTTGGGTTGCGTGCTTGCTTTGAGAAAGCTTTTTTCCCTACAAAACAAAAAAACACAAAACCCAACACGTACATATAAAAAAAAACGAACCTTACGGCTCGAAGTTAGCTTTAGCCAGAAACTAAATATTTTCCTCAATGTTTCTGATTTTCCGAGATCACACTAAGGTGCAGTGGAAAAGAGCATACGCATGAGAAAAATCCTTCCTTTCTGTTTCTGATTTGCCCAAATCGCACAGAGTCGTGAGGCAAAGAGCATACACAGAAATGAAAGGTATAGATCCGATAATAAAAAAAGCTAAATAAACCGAAACCGAAATAAACAGAGAGAAAATAACTGTAAACTGCAAATAAACATTGTATACCTCCAGATCTTAAAAATGACGCAGCTAGGGCTACCGGAAACCTTTTCGCGTGAAACGAAAGGGGTTCCTCACTGGAACAGATGCTCCCAACACAACATAGCAGTCCTCTTAGCCCGAAAGCAGTCAGAAACAGTAGATCTAGGAAACGATAGTCGGATGCAGTTCTACCGGCTTCAGATTTGGATCACCAACGGACGCGGCCCTCAAATAGCTCTGATACCATGTAGGAATTTACAGGGTAAGTTCCTCAGACAGAACACCAAAGGACACCGCTCACAAATAGATCACAGATCAATACACCAGTACTTTTGACGTGGTTAAGACCCTCAAAGAGGGAAATAGTTCACGGCTTGAGCCAACGCGGCCACTTCAGGCAATTTATTAATAAAAGAATGAAAATTTACATAAGCTTCTCTCATGCATGGTTAACCTACAAATGACCCTCCATGCTCTTTAAATAGAGATCATGGACCAATCGGGTGTTAAGCCACGGATCAAGTGTCGATAATACCGAGGAGAGAATGAACCGTCGGATCACTACATATCGTGACCGTCGGATTGTAACTTACAAAATGTACATAGTAAAGAAACACACTTTACCTAACTCTATACTAGACCAAGTTATACTTAACTATTTCCTATGTGTCAGAATATCCTAACAGCGCCACCACGGGCGGCCAGGGGACGGACAAAATTTCTTTTCTTATAAAAAAAACTAAAAATTGTTTAAAAAAAAAATTATTTTTTTTGGAAAAAAAAAAAGGTTTAAAAGAAATAGTTTAAAATTTTTAAATTTTAAATTTTTTTTGTTTTTCAATAAAAGAGATAGGGCTTAATAATTTTTTTACTTTTTTTAAATAAAAAATACATATTTTTTTAAACTTTAAATGTTTTTGGATTTATTTTTTTTAAACTTGAAAAGATACATATATTTTTAAAAAAATTATATTTTTTTTGTTTTTTTGTTTTATAATTTGTGTTTACTTTTGTTTTTTTAGTTTTTTTAAATATTTTTAATATTAATTTTACTAGTTTTTTAATTATTTTTTGTTAATTTTCTTTTTTTTTAATCTAGTTTGTTTTTATTTTTATTTTTTATTTTTTTTCTAGTTTTTCTTAATGTTTTTTTTAATTTTTCTATTTTTACTTACTTAATTTTATATCTTTTTTTTTTAATTTTGTTTTTTTTTTCAAATTATTTTATGGTTTATGAGATAAATTTTTATTTTTTTTACTTTTTTTTTTGTCTTTTTTATATATATTTTTATATTTGTTTTTTGAAGTAATCAGCGTTAAAAAAAAAGGAGTTGTCTTTAAAGAAACTTTTTGGAAGCTTTTATGGTGGGTTTTTCCAGTCAAAATGCGGCAGCAATTTATTGAAATTGCAAGTTTGATAGCTAATTTCTGCACAATCAAAGCGTCCCAGGGGTTTTTCAGGGTGCTGAATCCAAATATGCAGTTAAAAAACCATTTTAAATAATACAAATCAAGATTTAACCTCAATTTTTTCCGCTGGATTCCGTCACCGGAATCTCCAAAAAGTCGCACTAAAGACAACTCCAAAAAGAAAACAACAACAACAACTTGAAAATTCGTTAAGTAATCATAATTTCAAAAAAATTGGACATAATAAATTTTAAAGTGTGAAACCTAAGTCCTCTATAAAAAGGTATGTTGCATCAACACGTTTCAAAATTAGCATGAAAATCACTAACGTTTAAAAACAAATATTTATATTTGATACATAAGAAAATTTAAAGTGTAAAACATATGCTCCGAAAAAAAAGAGTGTATTTTCCATCACCACTTTTCAAAATAGGGTCACGTTTTTACTACCCCTACGAAACAGGTAATCGTATCGGTTATTTAAAGTGCCAAAAACTATGCTCTAAAAAAATATGTGTGTTCTGCATCGCCCCTTTTCAAAATCGGGTCACTTTTTTGCTATATCTAAAAATGGGTAACAGTATCAGTTCTCGTTTCAAAGTTTGCGTTGTTAGTTCCAATCTGGACTCCCCGCATCAATACCAGTACTCCCCAAACCATCTTGCAGGTATCTTTCTCGATCACTATTTTTACACCTACATCATCCATCTTTCATACAAAAATCATATTTCTAGCTAATGCGGGAATGCAGAACACCCGGAAGTGTTCTAATCCTTCCACCTTGCAACTTCAACTTGACTTTTCCACAACCAACGATTCTAGCCTTCCTGTCATCCCCCAAGAAGACATCACCACCATCATATTTCTCATACTCGCAAAACCACTCTGGGGAGTGAAGTGAAAGGATGCACCTGAGTCAATCAACCATGCCTTGTGATCTACATGTGTACTTGAAGAAGCTAAGTACACATCCCCACCTTCATCTGAGGTGGTTTTCGCCTCTGCAAAAGGAGCATCATCAAATCCTTTTTCTTTCTCAGGAGCTTTAGATTTATAGTCCCTTTTGTAGTGCCCTTCCTTTCCACATTTTCAGCACACCTTTACAGGTTTTCTTGGAGATTTAGATCTTCCACTCGATGACTTATTTTTGTTTTTGTTCTAGGACCGTCCTCGTACAGACAAGGAATCACCATTTTGGCTTTCCATATTTTTCCGTCTCATCTCCTCTGTCAGTAAGGATGAGACTAATTCTGCAAACTACAAGGCAGTTGCATTGCTACCTATTGCAATAACCAGACTATCCCACAAATCTGGTAGAGAACACAACAAACTGATGCACTTGTGTTCATCTGAAATTTTAATATCAACAAATAATAACTGACTTACCACAGTATTAAAAGTGTTTAGATGCTTTGTCACGGAGTCTCCATGTTTCATCCTCAGGTTATACAGCCTTTTCCATAGGAACAATTTATTCACCAGAACCTTATATTGGTACAAAGTCCCTAACTTGTCCCACAAAGCCTTCATCGTAGCTTCCCTTGATACATTCAACAATACTGAATCTGAAACACACAATCGCATTGTGTTCTTTACCTTCTAACCCAACTTATTTCAATTTTCATCGGACACTCTCGTTGGTTTAGTACCCGAATCTATTGCAATCCACTGATCTTTATCCACTAACAGATCCTCCATCTTGAGTTTCCACAACTCAAAACTCTAACCATTAAATTTATCGATCTCTATCTTTCCACTGCTCGCCATCTTCTTTCACCACCAGAATCGATCCCGCATCCCTAAAGGGTTGGTTCTATACGGACGAACCTAACCTAAGAATGGCCCCTGTCGATCGAGAAAAATATCCCACTGAACAGGGTCTACCACAAACTTGAGCGAAACCCCTCAGCAACAAAGGCATCCCCTTGAAGCCAAAACAGATTTGATACCAAATGTAGGTTTCAACCCCATACAGAAATTAACTGCATACGAATTCTAAAAATAGAAAATAAACAATAGCGAGAGCATAACACATAAAACAAATATACACAGAGATTTTCCCCTGGATCCAAAAACTGGGACTACCAGATTGATTTTTCATTATGTTCATTTCAATGTTACAATACATATATATACATGCCGAAGCATCCAATACCATGGACCGAAAACCATCGCGCCCAAAACCATGTGCGAAAACCATGGGTCCAAAATAAATAAATCCTCGGGGTACTGCCCCAGACCCCGTAGAGGGGGGTTAACTGCCCCCCTCAAACCCTCTGTGACCCCCCAACCCAACAGTTTCAACTCCAAGTTTAACATGGACATACTTACACATCTTTCATACTTAGTTTTAAAATGAGTCTCTCAAATCAATTAAGCCATTTCGATATTTTAACTCTTTTCTCAATTAGTTATATAATTGTTTCATTTAAATTTCATTATCTAGAAAATGTGAACATAATTAACCCATTTGGACTTTTTTTCTCTTTTCTATATTAATTATATAATTGTTTTATTTTATATTTTTAATTATATTATAATTTTTTTTTTTAATTGAAATTCTTTTATTAAAAATAATAGAAAAAAATAACAAAAGTATATAAGTGGAATAAAATGAGTAGTCTTTGTGGATACCCTATTAGATAACAATTTGAGGGACCAGTATATGTATATAAAGGAAAAGCAACAATTTGAGGGACCAAGTATATGTATATAAAAGAAAAGCAGTGTCATTAGGTTGATGGAAAATCATAATCTAAAATATTAAGAATCTATTTTTAAACTAGGGGTCATTTGTGCACCCTTAAGGCTATTTTTTACAAAATAATTGTACATGTACCAAGAAGCATTTATACTAAAATTTCATAAGAAACTTTTTAAGTGTCATATTTTGCTAAATTATACAACAATATTAGAACCAAGGATCACAAAAATAAGAATTAATATGTCCTCGGAGGGATTCTTTGATGTCCCCTGTGCCTTATTAAAGCTTGAGAAAATCTAGCTTCCATGTTGTTTTCCATGTAAATATGAATAAAATTAATGTAGAAAAATGAAGATTAGAGGTCCTTGATATCACAAAAATGGAGCATGAAGTTCCTTATAAGAAAATCACCCTTTAACCATTTTACCACTAGTAAAGAATACCCAAGAACTTGGATTTGTGTAATTCCTTTTTTCAGTGGTGGGGAGTAAAACTAACTTCAAAGTTGTGTAAGTTTATTATGGTTATTTTTGGTTTGACCTATTCCAACTTTCAAAATGAGGATGTGGGTTTGAAAGCGGTACAGAATAGCCCCCTACTAACCTTTCGGAGGTTCTCCCTAAGAGGTTCCATCTAAGAAATCCCAAGGGATTTGGGAATTAATATTTATGTTTAAGCTCTGAACATGAGAAAGGGTGGAGAAGAGCAGAGGGAAGACTCTTAAGATGTGGAGACTTGGGAGGAAAATAATCAAATGGAGAAGTGTCCTTATTTTCAAAAAGTCTTACTTTTTTGCCTCATTGGGCTCCCAAAGCCAAGGTCAAGGGAAAGTCCTTAAATGGTTTTGTTTTCCTATCTCAATGCCATCCCTTAAGGTTGCTTTGATTGTGTTCTCTTGCCGTTTGGATTTTAATCTTCTAATACCTTCAATTTTCTTCCATACATGTTATGTAAGGGATGGAATAGAATGAGATATGCATTTGTTTAATTTGCATAAGTAGCACCTTCCAAGTCTTTAAGGCTCATACCTAGCCCATTGAATAGGAATGCAAAAGTCTTTAAATCGGTGCAAGCCATAACCCATGCCATAAAGTGTAAGTTGGAGCCCAAGTGGATAAGTATAAGGCATAAGAAGAGCTATTTAACATGATCAAATGCTTGAGAGGACAATTTTGGAAATCATAGCTTTTAGGTTTTTTGTGTTTATTGTGTGTAACCCTTCTTGAGAAACACCAACTATTTCATGAATTTAGTGTCATTCAAGAAAAACAAACTACTCTTAAGAGACATACTTTGAAAGAATTTCCTTCAGTCTGCATGAGATTATCTTGTAAATGTTATTGCATAGTGAAATTGGGAGGAAACTCCCAAATCCAATTCAGTTGTTTATATTCAAAATGAATGTAGTTAAGGAAGTGTTGAAAGCTACTAGAATCTTACCTGAGACCTAAGAGGTTTCCACAACCCTACAAAGGTACTCCTCTACGAATTCATAACAACTAAAAAGGAATTATACAAGTCGTCCATCAATAGCAGGGCTATTGTCTTTCTGAAAAATGTGTAAAGTTCAGAGAAATTCCTCCTTTCTGACCTATACCATTAGAAATTTATTATCTTTGAGGTCTACAAATCTATGAAAAAAAACTAGAAATCCAAAGGATGGCTTCTATTTTGGCTTGACTATCTTCTGCAAAGAGGGTTCAAAAGTGATTGACTCCTTATGAGGCAAATCAAAGAATTTTACCCAGGAGTCACCGCCTTCATCAACTTTCCATATTGAGTTGGTGTTAAACTAACAATTTACAATATAGTGAAAAATTTTAATGTTGTCATCCAATACTTCATGCCAAATTGCCCTATTTTTTAAGCATTGTTCCTTTTCCTTTTCCAAAAGCAAATTCCTTCCTATTTTTTCCAAATGGCATAGATCATCTTTCTCAGCAGTCATTAAGTACCTAAATCCCTATGTGCAGAGTATGTTACTTAATGATTCTTCAATCTCTTGAAGCATTATGTCATCCTTTTCTCTCTTTTCCTTTTACCAATGGATCACCAAAGACTTAATCATTTTCATGTTTGAATGAAATTGTAAAGCTACAAATTCATTTTATGAATTATTGTGGGGAATCCAAGAATTTTTAAACAATTGTATGAATTATTCTTCTTTGAGTCATTCATTTTTTAGTTTGAAAGGGATAATATGATTTCCCTGCATAAGGACCACTTCTAGCATAATTGGGACATGGTCAGAATCCCCTCCAACTAAAACTAATTGATTAAATCTAATATTTTATTCTAATAAATTTTCTAGTACTAGATATCAATGAAGATGTTTTGTAATTTGACTCTTCTCAGATCTTCTATTTTTTCGGTTAGGGGTGAGCTTGGTTGGCTTTATGTCTCGGAGCTTGACTTTCTCGAGGATCCTAATGAGAAAATTATATAGAGAGTCTAGTTGGGCCATTTTCCCCCAAATATTAGATGCATGAAGAGTAAAATTCAAATCACCACCTAGAATGATCTGTCCTTGCCTCAACCGTGTCTTGGAGAAGAGTTGGTCCCAATATCCAAGCATTTCGAGTATGGTCCATATATGTTTGCATAGTTAAAAATAAATATGTCATCAAAAAAAATGTGAAATAGTGCAAGAACTACCTGTTACACAACATTTTGTCACTGTCCATGTACTCCCTGTTCCATGATCCTAGAGGACCTCTACAGTGAACCCTACATGCTTTCCCTTCATGAAGAAACTCCCATTGTGTCCCTCTTCATGAGCATAACAATTCCTTTTTCATAATTTCCCAAAAATCTTCTGGTTTTCCTGGTTTACAAGACCGGTGCTAATGACCTATGTCCTCCTCGCACCAATATGCAGGGATTACAACTATCCCTATCACCGACCGGAAAGACTAAACCTTGTTTCAGTCACACTGATCCTCTTTTGGAAAGTTTTTTTAAATAAAGAGCCGAAGCTGCCAACTCTAGAAGCTTCGTAACAGAACTCTGGTAAATGGTTAGGTTGGATGGAGTCGAGGAGGTCAGTTTGGGCTCCTTTCCCCTATTAGGATGGAACTACCTCAAGATATAAGACCTTCTCCTATGAGAAGAGGAACCATCTCCTTTCCATCCATCCTATATAAACCTCCCTTTTTCCCAAGCACAAACTAGTGTTAGCTCTTAGTTCTAATTAGGCTCTCAGTGAAGTTTTGATTGTGGTGTAATCAGCAAGTTATTCATAGTTGTAGTTATCTAGTTGTGTGTGAGGGAGAAATGTGAATTTGGTTTAGTGTTAGGACTAAAGGGAAGAGCCTTAAAACTACCATTGTTGAGGCCATCATGGAATGCTAACGGAAGTGTGTGGGAACCTGGATTTGTCAAAGGAGAACAGCAACGTCAAGATAATGATTGTAATCTCTTATTGATTTAATATATATGCAACTATCAATTGATTTCCTACATAATATGTCATCTCACATGTTTATGGCTTAATGTTTCTTGACTTGTTAAGTAGGTTGAATACAATTTGTATATTATCACGGTTGTTGTTTGTTGTTGTTTATTTGTTTCAGGTGCTCAAAGAAGGAAATGGGAGATAGTTGGAGCGAGCAAGCAAGGTCATCACCAAACGGGATAAGCATACTAAGAGGTAGTCCCTCTTAATTGGTTCTAACCTAAGGAAATATTCCATAGAATGTCTTGTTTGTGGCTAGACCCGCTCTCGGGCTAGAGGAATTGTTTGTGTCCGCACTTAGAATTTTACTTCACCACAAATTGGCGACTCCGCTGGGGAACCAATCCTTTTGTTTACTTGCTTGGAATTTCATGGTTTTGCTTGAACTTTTCTAGTTTCCCCTTTTCCCTTTAGTTCTGTCTACTTTGCTTTGTTTACTGCTATGGGTCTGAAATTCACAGTAGCAAGTCTGGTCTCAACTTTTGAGAATTTTTTTTTTTTTCTTTCCATCCTTGCTCAGCACGCTTATTTCACTAACAGTCACATTGATCAAAATGATATGCTCAGAAACAGTTGCGTCGACCCCCTTATGGCGCTTGTTGTCAGTTAGGCAGATGTGTTGATGCCTATAAGTGAATTTTAGGGCTCACCCCAGATCTTGGCGAGTGTGTCTTGCTCTCTTGATTTCTTCCTTTTAGCTTGTTTAGATTGTGTTCTCCCTTAATAGAAAGCTCCATTTAGCTTGGTTTATGTTCTTGCTTGGTTTGGCGCACCCTCTGATGTGTTTAGTCTAGCCCTGTGTGAAGTTCTTTTTTATTTTTTCTTTGAATCCCTCGATCAACACTACTTGTCAGTTAAGAAGTCACGTCGATTAGGACATTAGCGCTAGTTCTTGTACTAGCCAGTCATGTCGATCAGTGCTAGTTTCCAGTTAGGAAGTCGCTTCGGTCTCTGAGTTAATAAAAAATCTGAATTTCTCACATTCTCGTGCCAGTGTGTCTTGACCCTCAGACTTCCTTCTTCCGACTCCCATCTTCATTGCTTCATTTTCAATTGAATGAGTGAAAGAGTATCGTTTGTTCTCTTATTTCAAGTGTCTCTTTTCTCTTTCCAAGCATAGATTACATTGCTTGGTTTCTCGATTGAAGCATTTATGTGTTTGCTTGGTTCAATTCAGGGAAGAAGTTGTTTTTAGTTTCATTTATCATGCTTTGGATTTGATTAATGTTTGTCTTTTCGGGATTGTGAAAATTTTCATTTAAAGTTCTTTATGTGAAAGATTCATTTTGCATTTTATGAAAAGGAGAACGTCATTCTAGTTTACTTAAGCAAAAATGTTGCATTAGTAGTGTTATTGAGAAGCTAGAATTGCATCATCATAAGCATTGGGAATGAAATGAAACTTCTTATGTTTTTATAGGAAGATTAAGTGCATTTAGGAGATTTATTAGAGAAAGATTTCATTCTTTGATCATTGCATTGATTTTGTGTTCCCTATCTCTGAATTAGTGTTAACTTTCATCAAAGACAAAGATCCTTTTTCTCATATAACTGCATATAGGAGTTTTTAGATGACAAGGGTAGGGCCTTGAAATTGAAACCTAATTCAATATCAACCGTTAAAATTTAGTAAATCGACCTAAGGAAGCATTGAAAGTTAACACTCACATTTAGAGGTCTAGGCTAGAGACGTGTTCCAACATCTTTAAACCTAGCAGTTATCGTTCGCTTCGTCATTAGGCAGCACTAGTATGGACTTGTGCTCCCTGTACCGTCATGTATATAAATGGAGACCCCACTAGGTTTGTGATCCTTTATCCGTTGGAATCTGAGCTTGCCGCCTTGCAAACGTGACACACCGAACACAACATTCGGGGAGCTTGCCTGCCCATACTTCTCGGTTTGTCGAAACATATTCTGCAGTTCACGGTTACTAGGTAATCCTTTATGCCTAGAGTACCCTGAGTAGTCATTTTTTATCTTTACTGACTCTTTAAATTTGAAAATATCATCAAGCACTTGTCCTTTCAAGCTCGTTAATTTTGAAAGCAACTAGAGTCACCTTTCTTCCTTTTCTCAACTTTTAAATATGAAAAGGAAAATTTTTGGTTCAGTGTCTTAAAATTAACTACCCACGAAATATTCCTAGTTAAAGTTATCATCCTTAGTGATTCTTTAGGGTCGATTTCAATGGAAACATTTCCAGAGTCCACTAGTCAAGGATTCCCCTTGGATGGGAATCCTGGTCCTTTTCCTTCATTTGGAAATGCTGGTGCTCCTTATATGGCGACGTTGTCCCTTCCTGGGTTAACCATTGGTTTACCTGTCTAGTTATTTTTTACCTCAGTGGTCCCGAGTGTCCCGACTCCTGCGTAAATGTTTCCTTCATTTGAATCACATCACCTTGATTCTAAAGTTGACCTCTCACTTTCTTCCCCTATTTCTTCACCTTCCTCTTGTATGTCGCCTGATGAAAGTTTCAAATCTAGTAACCGGGAGGCGAAGAAGAAGAAGAAGAAGTCAGATAAGCGAGAGGCCAACCATGTAGCTATTGCTCTAAATGCACTTCCTATCAACAAACCTTTTGATCCTCCACGGAAGGTCAGATTCCCTTGCATGTTGTGTAAGGGTGACCATCTCCTTCAAGACTATCCTAGCATTCCCAAAGTCTTAGAGGTATGGTCTCAAAATCTAGATCGACCATCCCCATCGACCTCTGGAGATCATGTCGATGTTGCACCCTCAGTTAGTGATGGTAAGAAGAAATGGAAGATTAGATTCCCCTGTAGGTTATGTGAAGGAGAGCATCTTCTTCACCTTTGTCCTCTTACGGATAAAGCTTCCAAAGTTTTGGAAAACCTTGCAGCTCCTCAACCCCAACTTCCAATTGGTTATCAGAGGCTTTCTTCTTATCCTCTCCTGGTTGGTAAAGAGATTGACTTGGATTCATCTCCTGCCTATCCTGCTCTTCCTGAGTGAGACGCTCTTGTGTTTGTTCCCGACCAACTATTGGTCGAAAAGAGTGTCAACTTGGTTCCACCACCAGTTGCTCACTCTGTTCCGAAAGAGAGTGGTGATCATACTTCTCATGTTATTCTCATCTCCTCATATTCACATGAATCAAAGAGTGACCCTCCCATCCCGGTTGTTTAAGAGAGTCCTTCTCCTATTCCTGTACAGCATGGGGGCAATCATATGATAGCCCCACCAAGTAGTTTTGTTGCTTCTTTTGATTGGAGTCAATTGACTACATTCCGCCTCCCATCTTATGTGCCTTTTCAGATCACAGTACAAGCCTATAATATGGTAGTACATGGCACTCTATTAGATGAAGGCGCATCTATTAGCATCATGTCTTCTACTACTTGGAAAGCTTTGGGTTCCCCACAGCTTGTGCCTATCACTCAGAATCTGTTGACCTTCAACGGAGGAACCAGACAGCCCTTAGGGATCCTTCTGAAGTTCCCTATTACTTTGGGAGGAAAGACCATCTATATAGACATGATGGTAGTCCAAGTTCTGTTAGATTTCAGTCTTCTCCTTGGACACGACTATATTTATGTCATGGGAGCTCTTGTTTCTTTGATTTTCCATGTGGTTTGTTTTCCTCGTGAAGGGAGAATAGTGACCATTAATCAATTGTCGTTCATTGGTCACCAAGTGCCTCCTTTGCAACCATCGTCCCCTATCATCTCTTGTTTGCAAGTAGTACCTTCCCCGCCATAGGTCAATTATGTGGCTACCCATTCCATCTCTGTGTCTACTGATTATCACACGAATGGTATAGTACATTATGTATTGGGGGCTTTGGAACCCGATCTACCTTTGGTACCAAATGACATGTATTCCTCCCGGATCATGGTTCTTCCATCTAGTGAGGACCTCTTGGGAGCCATGTTCTCGTATGGTCCATGATCAGATTCTGAGTATAGTTATTTTTCTGTGTCAACCTCGTTAAAAAAAATGAAACAGTGAGCGAGCATAGTTCCTTGTCTTGTGTCAAGCTCGTTAAAAAATGAAACAAGGCTCATGAGGATAGTTCTTTTACTGTGTCAACCTCATTAAAAAATAAAGCAACTCCCTTTTCCAAATTGAGTCTTTGATTAAGATCTCGTAAAATCCCAATCGAGTCTTTCCTAGATCTCGAAAGTGAGACTTCATTCCATCCACCTAGATGAATGAAATGAAGCTTGGGGGGCATGTACCTCGATTGAGTCATTATACTAGGGGCATGCAAACTTTAGCAAACATAATTTTTCATTTCAAGCTTGTGTAAACATGAAACAAATCCAAGCAGAGTTCTCCATGGTTTAAGCTTGTGTAAAAATGAACCCATGCCCAATTTACATCTCATGATTGTCATTTTTATCAGCTAATTTCTGCTATATGAGCCTTGATTGTTTCATTCCATCACCATCATATCTTTAGCCGATCATATGCTTTCACTTGGTTGTTTTTCCTTTCTTGAGGGACCGCAGCGATGAGTGGTTTTATTAACCAACCTCTTGACCATTACATATTTTAAGCAGTTCCACCATTGCCGAAACCAGTTGCTACCCTTTATACCACTCGTTCCTCTAGTACAAGTCACATTTAAGCTCTTTTCTAACTCGTAAAAGATGAAAAGTATTTTTTCCCTTTTGACTTGTTAAAGAGAATAAAAATGGGGGTCCACTTTCAGCTCTTTTCCAGCTCTTTAAACACGAAAATATTGTCGAACTCTTGTCGTTTTGAACTCGTTAAAGGCTATGAAACGTCATTGACCTGATATACGTTTACCCCTTTTTCGAGCTGTGATGAACTATTTACGAAAAAGGTAATCCTTGACTGAAATGGTCAAGAGGTTCTCTCAAGTATCGTTTTCTACCTTTTCGAGCTTGAGAGACACAAATGTACGAAAAGGGATCATGTGGAGTTTTCTTTTCTTTATCTTTTTCAAACTCTCTAAACATGAAAAATATACCGAGTTACACCTTTTTCGGACTTGTTAAAATATTAAACAACATTGGATTTGTCACCATGAAGAACGTGAGCTTCTCCTTCCTATGGCTCATTAAACTTACTAGGTTGGATTCATCTGAAGGATGAAATTCGATCAGTCGTGTCGGCGGCTCACTCTTGAACATGACACTTTTTGCTTTGTGTCGAGTTGGGATATCCTCACTTCATCTTCGACCTTCCTGAGTTGGGTCATTTATTTTTTCCTTCCATTTTATCTCTGCCACGTCATCATGACCACTGATCCTCTGGATCCAAAAGCTGCCAAACTTCCAGTCGTGTCACCGATATGTTCAAGAGTTGTCCTTCTGTAGTTACACTTACCTCTAATTCTTTGTATCACCCAAAATCATTTTGCATCCCTTTGTCTCATGTCGATGATGTGGGATACATTATGGCCATCCTTTGACATGATCGTTTCCCATCGACTTCAACTCATTATCCAGGAAGTTGACCAAGAGACTCCCTTCTAGTACCTTAGAGCTTACATGCCCTAATGGCAAGTTCTTCGCACTCGACGACAAGTTCACATCATTGGCTTTCGATCGGGTGATTTCACAGGTGTTCAACTTCAATTCCTTTATTCACATTCCATGAATTGTGCTGATAGTACCTTGAGGACCATTTTCATTATTGGTGGTTTCTCTCGCGCTTGTTAACAGTTTACATCATTGGCTGGTAATCAAGTGATTTTCTAGCATGTTCGACATCAACACATCTATTCACATGTTATAATTTGTACTTTGATTGGGTCGTGTTGGGGTGCAAGACCCTGGGCTAAGATTAAAAAAGTCCAGGTTGCACAACAGTGTGACATGATTGTGATGATATGAATGTCTCTTTCATATGGATGGCTACAACAATACCATGAGTTGTCATATGTGATCCTTCTCATTATTGGATGGTTGCAACCATACCTTGGTTTCGATATGATCCTCTTTATCGGATGGCTGCACCCATGCCTGGATCCATTTACATGATCATTATCTGGATGGATGTTTCCATACCATAATTCATGTAACATTTGACAGAGTTTTCAGTCATGTATATGTATCTGTACTTGCTTGCAGGTTTTCTGATGACAAACTCTGGTTCCCCGCACTAGTTCATAAAGCATTTCACCCCTCACTCTACTTTGGCCTTCACGCTTTAGGGGGCATCTGTTACATAGCATTTTGTCACTGTCCTTGTACTTCTCGTTCCATGATCCTAGAGGACCTCTAGAGTGAACCCTACATGCTTTCCCTTCATGAAGAAACTCCCATTGTGTCCCTCTTCATGAGCAGAACAATTCCCTTTTGTATCATTTCCAAAAAATCTTCTGTTTTTCCCAATTTACAAGAACGACGCTAATGACCCGTGTCCTCCTCGTGCCGATATGCAGGGATTACAACTGTCCCTAGCACCGACCGGAGTGACTGAGCCTTTTTCTAGTCGCGCCAATCCTCTTTTGGAAAGTTTTTTAAATAAAGAGTCGAAGCTTCCAGCTCTAGAAGCTTTGTAACGGAAGTCTGGTAAAGGGTTAGGCTAGATGGAGTCGAGGAGGTCATTTTGGGCTCCTTTCCCCTATTAGGATGGAATTACCTCAAGAGACAAGACCTTCTCCCATGAGAAGAGGAACCATCTCCTTTCCATCCATGCTATATAAACCTCCCTTTTTCCCAAGCACAAGTTAATGTTAGCTCTTAGTTCTAATTAGGCTCTGGTTGAAGTTTTGATTGTGGTGTAATCAGCAAGTTATTCATATTTATAGCTCTCTAGTTGTATGTGAGGGAGAAGTGTGAATTTTGTTTAGTTTTAAGACTAAAAGGAAGAGCCTTAAAACTACCATTGTTGAGGCCATCATTGAATGCTAACGGAAGTGTGTGGGAACCCGGATTTGTCAGAGGAGAACAACAACGTCAAGACAACTATTGTAATCTCTTCCTGATTTAATATATATGAAATTATCGATTGATTTCCTACATAATATGTCATCTCACATGTTTATGGCTTAATGTTTCTTGTCTTGTTAAGTAAGTTGAATACAATTTGTCTATTATCGTGGTTGTTGTTTGTTGTTGTTTACTTGTTTCAGGTGCTCGAAGAAGGAAACGAGAGCTAGCTGGAGCGAGCAAGCAAGTTCATCACCAAACAGGATAAACTTACTAAGAGGTAGGCTCTCTTAATTGGTTCCAACCTAAGGAAATATTCCATAGAATATCTTGTTTATGGCTAGACCCGCTCTCGGGCTAGAGGAATTGTTTGTGTCTACACCTAGAATTTTACTTCACCACACTACCAATCAAGATACCTTTGAATGAACCATGTGTTGATGCAACCCTGAGTACCCTACTTATTCATTATGCTACTAGGATGAAGAGCTAAGGGAGAGAGTGGGCATCCATGCCTGATGCCTCACCTAAATTTAAAGAAATCCCATACCTAGCCCATTGAATAGGATTGCAAAAGTATTTAAATTTGTGCAAGCCATAACCCATGCCATAAAGTATAAGTTGGAGCCCAAGTGGATAAGTGTAAGGCATAATAAGAGCTAGCTAACATGATCAAATGCTTGAGAGGACAATTTTGGAAATCATAGCTTTTAGGTTTTTTGTGTTTATTGTGTGTAGCCCTTCTTGAGAAACACCAACTATTTCATGAATTTGGTGTCCTTCAAGAAAAAAAAAAAAAAAAAAAAAAAAAAAACTCTTAAGAGACATACTTTGAAGGAATTCCCTTTAGTCTGCATGAGATTATCTTGTAAATTTTATTGCATAGTGAAATTGCGAGGAAACTCCCAAATCCAATTCAGTTGTTTATCTTCAAAATGAATGTAGTTAAGGTAGTGTTGAAAGCTACTAGAATCTTACTTGAGACCTAAGAGGTTTCCACAACCCTACAAAGGTTCTCCTCTACGACTTCATAACAGCTAAAAAGGAATTATACAAGTAGTCCATCAATACCAGGGCTCTTGTCTTTCTGAAAAATGTGTAAAGTTCTGAGAAATTCCTCCTTTCTGACCTATACCATTACAAATTTATTGTCTTTGAGGTCTACAAATCTAGGGAAATGACTAGAAATCCAAAGGATGGCTTCTACTGTATCTTGATTATCTTCTGTAAAGAGGGATCATAATTGATTGACTCTTTATGAGGCAATATCAAAGAAATTTTACCCAGGATTCATCCCCTTAATCAATTTTCCATGTTGTGTTGGTGTTAAACTAACAATTTATAATACAATGGAAAATTTTAATGTTTTCATCCCATACTTCATGCCAAATTGCCCTATTTTTTAAGCATTGTTCCTTTTCCTTTTCCAAAAGAAAATTCCTTCCTCTTTTTTGCAAATGGCATAGCTCGCCTTTCTCATCATTCATTAAGTACTCAAATCCCTTTGTGTAGAGTTTGTTACTTAAGGATTCTTCAACCACTTGAAGCATTATATCGTCCTTTTCTCTCTCTTCCTTTTACCAATGGATCACTAGAGACTTAACCATTTTCATGATTGAATGAAATTGCAAAGATATAAATTCATTTTGTGAATTATTGTGGGGAATCCAAGAATTTTCCAACAATTGTATGAATCATTCTTCTTTGAGTCATTCATGTTTTAGTTTGAATCATAAGGACCACTTCTAGCAAAATTGGGACATGGTCAGAATCCCCTCCAACTAAAACTCATTGATGAAATCTACTATTTTCTTCTACTAAATTTTCGAATACTAGAAATCAATCAAGATGTTTTGTAATTTGACTCTTCTCAGATCTTATATTTTTCCAGTTGGAGGTGAGCTTAGTTGGCTCTATGTCTAGGAGCTTGACTTGCTCAAGGATCCTAATGCGAAAATTATATAGAGAGTCTAGTTGGGTCATTTTCTCCCAAACCGTAGATGCGCCAAGATTGAAATTCAAATTTCCATCTAGAATGATTTGTCATTTCCTCAACAATGTCCTAGAGAAGAGTTGGTCCCAATATCCAAGCAATTCGAGTATGGTCCATAGATGTTTACATAGATAATAAAAAATTCCCTAGTTTTAGAGACTGAATGGAAACCCGGACATCAAATCAATATCCCAAGAATTAATAAGAGAAAAAATGTTATTCCTCCACCATGTAAATAGCCCTTTTGAGCAACCTAAAGCATCCATGAAAATGAAGTTTCGTCCTTTTGGAATTTGTCAGAAATATTGAACTATTATTTCCCCTTCTATCATGATGTCTTGGAAAAAAGGGACAAATAGTTTCTAAGTGTTCATTAACCTCTTGAAGAATAAATTCTTAGAGGGATTGGAAAACCCTCTATAACTCATAGTTAAGATAATTATTTAGGGATAGACTTACAGTAGTTTCTCTAAAGGCCCCAATTAGTGACTATTATTTTTCACTTTTCACTTTTAAATATGCTTTCTTTGGGGCCCACATAACCATTCCTGGTCTACGTGACACTTTCCACCCCAGCTTTCACCAAGGGGTCCCACAGGGCCAAACCCTTTGTGTAAAACTAATATTTTACATTATAACAAATTTTGGTGCCACAACATGATTTCTGTGTTATTCCCGTTCTCTATTTTTGTTCCCTGGTATAGAAATATTCCTATCCCACCATCATACCACAATGCCACCATACAGTAGGTGCTTGTGCCAACTTGAGCGCAATGCGATGTGAAATTTTACATTGGGTAACGGGATTGATTATCGTCCTGCCCCATCAATAGCACCCATGCCCCCAAACAGTCAATACATACCACGTGTGAGGGGAGGCATGGCGCGACATGAATTTTTACGCCTAGTAATGGGGTAATCTCAATCCTGCATGATCCATCTGTAACACCCATTCCAAATCACTCCCATTTATTCCACTTGGAGAGGGATGTGTGGCACAACAAGAACTTTCACATTGGATGATTGGAATATCTCCATCTACGCCCTTTATCAACAACACAACTCCCAAGAAACTAGCACATACAACTCAGCGAGGGGAGTTGTGGCATGACATGAAGTTTCGCAGAGGGTAATGAGAATAATCTTGTCCCACACTTGCCAAAACCAAATTCCTTTTATATGAAAATAAGTCAAATGCTTATTCAGTTGAATGCAAGCCTATGGCTTACATTACACAAACTTGAGACTCCAAGGATTCTTGAGGCTTTGTTGAGATTTCCTTGGGTTTGAATGTAGCCTAAAGCATGTCATTATGAGAAAAAATAGTAATAATTTACATATATATATATATATATATATATATATATATATATATATATATATATATATATATATATATATATATATATATATATATATATATATATATATATCATAAATAGCACACATAGTGCATAATCAATTCTCTACATAAATGGAGTGCCTTATAATATTTAACAAGTTAGGGAACCTTTCATGTCATAAGCATTCCAACCATCAAAGCAATGGGAACAACAATTAACTGCATGCCTTCATGCAACCAGTCACATTTACATATAACTTCAAGAAACATTCATTTCATCCATGGAAATTTAGTATTCCAACTTAGCCAAAGTAAAATCCAAGGCATATTTCTCATTAAGGACATGCAACAGTTTTCAATGACCATTCAAGAATATTACAAAGTCATTCATCAACTAATAACATAGCAGTTATGATAATCATTCACTTTCAGGTATACATAAGACATGGCACTTATTTAAATGGTTAGAGATGGTTGGAAACTGAAGGTGGGACTTCAACTCTCCACCCAACAATAGGTTAGTTGCACCATAGTCTTTCTTGCAATTGTCCACGACCCCCAAGCTAGATCCATGATCAGAGGGATTACTTTCTCAAGGATTTCAAATAGGCGCAGCTGGGGTATTGCTCTATTCAAAGAGTACATGTTTACTTTATAGGTGGTTTATCAGTTGTGTCTTCAAGACAAGCACTACAGGAACCTATAGCTCATTGTCTAGGTGGTTTATCAACCTCCTCAGCAAGCACTTAGTGGTTTATCAACCCTTTTTAGCAAGCACCCAAGTGGATTGCTACATTTCCTAGTGGTTTATTAGCCTTATTGGCATGCATTAAGTGGTTTATCAGCCTTCCCAACAATCACTTAGTTTTTTATCATCCTCATTACCAAGCACTAAGTGGTTTATCAATGCTCTTAGAAAGCACCTAATGGTTTATCATTCTTACAATAAGCACCTTAGTGGTTTATTAGCTTCCTTGGCAAGCACTAAGTGGTTTATCAGCCTTCTCATTAAGCACTTAGTGGTTCATCAGCCCTTTTTTGCACGCACTCATAACCCAATTCCTCCTTTGAGATTCCCACTAACCTTCCATGCTTGGACACCACAATCAAGTTATTTTCGTGCATTGATTACTGGGAATCACAACCCATCAACATGAGTATACTTTCTAAGGTGGGAAGCTCCTTTCTCTTGTGCTTGGCCTTGTCTTTTCTCCATATTTCTCTCATTGTTTGTCCATCATTTCATTGTTCAATTTTGTTGGTCATCTATCTGAGGATGATAAGTAGTACTAAAAGCTAGTTGGGTTCCAAAACCAACAAACAATGCCTTCCAAAAATTGGAACTATACTTATCATATCGATTTGATATAATCTTCTTAGGTACGCCATGTAACTCAAATGTTTCATTCATGAATATCTGGGCTATATCAATAGCTTTTTGAATGGACATGATAGCTATGAAATGAGTTTCCTTACTTAGCTTGTCCACCACCACAATAATGGCATCATGTTGTTTGGGTTCTTTTGGTAATCGCGTAATGAAGTCCATATATATGACTTCCCACTTCCACTCAGGGATTGCGATTGGTTGCAACAATCCTGTTGGGTGCCTAATTTCTACTTATATGTGTTGGCACTCTAGACACTTGGAAATATATTCAGCAACTTCCTTCTTTAATATTGGCCAATAATGTATTATCATTATTGTTCTTATAATTTTTTGATTATTAGGATGATTTGAGTAAGGTCTTTTATGGAATTCATCCATGACAAGCTTCCTTAAATTAGCTACATCAAGAACATACTTTCTATTCTTGAATAGCAACATACTATCATTAATGGGTTGGTAACTCTTTCTCATGGATCTATGTGGTTCCTTCTGCCAACATTTCTTTACATAATGGTAATTTTCATCATGATACAATGCCTCTTTAATCCTTTCTCTAATGTCAACTATGCAAGTTCTCAAGGCTTCCAAATGGGCCTCTTATAGACTCCTATTGAGTGCATCTTCCACCTTATTTTATTTTTCCTTGATGTGCTTTATCTCAAAATCAAATTAGTTGATCAATGACCATCTTGCTTGTCTAGAATTTAATGTAGGCTAGTCAAATAAATATTGCAATTCCCTATGGTCTGTCACTAACACAAACCTTGTCCGCAATAAATAATGCCTCCACTTTTTTAAAGTATACAATATTGCTACAAGTTCTAAATCATGGGTAACATAGTTTTTCTCATGTTCATTTAGATTTCTTGATTCATAGAAAACCACACGTCCTTCTTGCATCAGAACTCCATCGAGCCCTCCCTTACTTGCATCTATGCAAACCACAAAGTCCTCTAAATTTTTTATTCTTAATATAGGTGCACATGTGAGTAGTTTCTTAAGCTACTAAAAACTGGTTGCACATTCTAGTGTCCATTGAAATTTGACCCTTTCCTTTTCTAATTTGTGATTGGGTGGCCAATCCTTAAGAAGTATTGAATGAACCTTCAATCATATCTAGCTAACCCCATGAAAAATTTGACCTTTCTGACATTCTAAGGAGTGGGCCACTCCATTATAGCCTTGATCTTTTTTTGGATCTATAGCGACTCCTTTTGAAATGGCATGCCCCAAGTAGTGAACCCAGGTTTGGAAAAAATCAAACTTGCTAAGTTTTACATACATCTTATTCTCCCTTAATAATTCTAATATTTCTCTTAGGTGGACTTCATACTCTTCATTAGTTTTTTAATATACCAAGATATCATCTACAAAGACCAATACAAATTTATCCAAATAAGGTCTGAGTACATTGTTCATCAAGCACATGAATTTGGTTAGGGAATTTGTAAGCCCAAAAGGTAGCACTACAAATTCATAGTGGTTATATCTAGTCCTGAAGGTGGTTTTATGAATGTCTTCACCTTTAATCTTGACCTGATGGTATCCATCCCTAAAATTTATTTTGGAAAACACTACAACCTCACTCACTTAGTTGAATAAGCCATCAATTATAGGCAACTGGTACTTGTTCTTCACTATAGCCTTCTTTAATTGTTGGTACTCTATACACAATTGTAATGCACCACCCTTCTTTCTAATAAACAGTGCTAGGTCTCCCTAGGATGATACATTGGGTTGAATGTATCCCTTATCCAACATATCTTTTAGTTGCAAATTCAGTTCTACGAGTTCAAGCATACTCATGCAATATGGAGACTTTGTTGTTGGCACTACTCCCTAAATTAACTTTGTGGTAAAGTCAATATCTCTTATGGGTGTTAATATTTGGATTTCTTCTAGGAATACATCACTAAATTGCTTTAATATTAGGTGACTTTCAAATCGGTCCTCACTACCTTCCAACTCCTTAGTTACTGGATAGTATACAACACACAATCATTTCAATTGCATCGCTTTACTTGAAGCACAGTTATTTTCCTAAGCATGGTTAGTTTCTTTATCCCCTGTTGTGTTATCTTGTCACCAGCATTGCTAAGACATTCCAATGCTTTGTTGTACAAGTCAATCTTGTTTTTGTGGGCTGTTGAATAGTCCATGCCGATTAAAACATCATATGATCCCAATGGTAATAAATTGAGAGAAGTTGTGGTGGTCATACCACTAATATCCACAGGGAATGACTCCACTATGTCTGTCAAAAACCTCTTAGTTCCCATAGCTAGTTGAACGAGCAAGGATTTTTCATGATTTTTCTTTGGAAATTCACATTTCTTTACAATCTTCAAGCTGATATAGCTAAAATTAGAACCTCTTTTAATTAAAATTGAAATAGGTTGGTTAATGACCATAACTTCCATTTGGATTACTACAACTTGTTGATATGCCTACCTATTATCCAGTGCGACATAAATTTGTGCTATGTTTTGGGCTACATAATTCACCATTATTTCTTCTTGTACATTGTATAACCTTGTGTCAATCTACTATTGTTGAGGACAGTTCCTCTGCATATGGTTTTCTCCACATGATCCGAATCGGATCCATTAACGACTGTCAAAGAACCATGACTGTATCGAGTTGAACAAATCCTTGAAGAATTTAAAACAGTAATCGAAAACACCCTGAACCAGTGGCCATGGTAGCCAGCGTGAAATGACAAGGACCTCGGTCAAAGTGCGCTGACCGAGGCCCATGGAGACTGTGCGGGATGCCAAAATATCCCCTGGGAGCCCCGGATCCGGAAAAGGAATTGATTTTCGATGCGCGATTAGCGCCTAGTGCTAATCGCGCATCGCTGGGCGAACAGGGCCAAAATGGAAGAGCCTTAAGCACTCAGTCACGTTGGGAGCCGAAGAACCGCGGGTGGAGAAACAAAAAGCGCTAAAGGACAAAGGTGGGACCCGCGCTCTGGAAAACCGGCGGTTTTGATCGGGGCGCCCTTCAACAGTAAGAGGTTTTGGAGGAAAGCGGAGCGATCCCACTCAGCGATCGATGCATGGCAGCGGAGGTGAGAGAAAAACCGTCGTTGATCGCGCGTTATCAATCAAGCAAGTCAATTGTGCTCGACGTGCGTATGACGTTGGATCTGGAGGAGCCCAGAGCTGAGATTGCGCCCGATAGAAAGAAGCGAAATCGACGGGGAATTAAGCCACGATTTAAGGGGATTTGGAGTCTGTTTTACTACCACGGTGGAGAAAGAACATATCCATGACATAACTAAAGAAACGAATCGACGAGCAGGCTGGCACGGTTCCGATGGGGACACGTGGCTACTGCCTGAGCGTCCGTGCTGATGCCGAACAAGGAATTGCAAGCGTAGCTGCAGAAGGTGAATCGCCAAAGGCAGGAGAGGAACCAAACAGGCATAGAGATCGAATGGCTAAAGCCATGAATGGAGGCAGTGGAATGGAGATTCAAAGGAGGAGGAATAGAGAGGATTCCAAGCAACCAAGAGAGACAGTGAACAGTGAACCCTGAGCGGAGGACTGAACATAGAGAATAGTAAATCCAAGTAGAGGAGACAGAGGGCCGAGCTGACCACAGGCAGCGTCGAGCACCAGAGAGCTTGAAGATTCAAGCCTTCCCATAGAGGAATATGTCCGGATTGAGCATCACAGTTGGCTCTTTCCACTGTAGACCAAGGGTCACAGAGCTAGTAGGAAGAAAAAGAGTCTGTGAACTCCGAGTGGCTTGGGGAATCCAAGAACCACCCTACCAAGCAAAATTTGCTTCAGGAGAACTCACATTAAGTCCCTATATTGTAATTTCTCTGCTGAAAGACACAATAAAACAAGGCCACCGCTGAAGCTGGACCGGAGATGTAGCCCTGGAGAATAGGGTGAACTCCTTATTAAAAACTGTTTGTGTCTTTGTGTTGCTTACTTTATTTCTCTGCTATCTTTCCACTTATTTTCTGTGTATTGGTAATCTGATCGATCCGTTGCTTAAATAACACAGAACACACACCATCACATGAGTCTGTAATACCTTTTGTTTGATAAATCTTTAACTAAGGTCACTCATAGGGTGATTATCAGATCAAGTGGTATCAGAGCTCTAGGCTGCAAGGTTAGACAAGCTTGTGTTGGTCTAGCTGTGAATGCTCACTAGATCAAAGCTCAAATTAGGAGAAGGAGAGTTGGTGGAAACTAATCCTGAAATTTGGAGTCTATTCTCGGAAGACAATGTCAGAAGAAGGTTCTATAGGGCCAGACCCTCAATTCATAGAAAGTTTCCTAGCTATAAAGTCTATGGTAGAAGAAATGCATAGGGACTTTAGAAAGCATAAGGATGAAGATTCATCAGACTCTAAGCTAGATAAATAAGAATATGAATCTCATTCCCATGACCACTCCAAAGGAAAGGGGAAAGAGGAAAGCTTTCTCACACCTCCTAATAGCCCTATGCCTAATAAGAAAGCATATTTGATTAAGTTAGATGTTAAATTTGATTTGCCTATATATGATGGAGAGCTAAATGCCGAAAAGTTGGACAATTGGATTAGACAAATTGATGTGTATTGCATAGTACAGAACATAGACTCAGACAAGAGTAAGATTCAACTGGCAAGCCTACGCTTAGGAGGCACTGCCTTGGTTTGGTGGGAAGGAAGAACCCAAGCTAATATGAAGAAGCATGGTAAGACCATCTCTGTCTGGAGTGAATTTGTTGCTGCAATCAAAAAGCAGTTCTATCCATTGGCCTACATGCAACAAGCCATGATGAGTTGGAAAACTCTTCGGCAGTTGAAAGGGCAAAGTGTACAAGGGTATACTCAAGAATTCAGAAAGAGAGCATTGATGTTGGGTATCTCATTAGACTCACCAGAGACTCTTTTGAAGTACATTGGTGGTCTACACAGCTACATGAGGCATACCATCCTCATGTTTAATCCCACTAGTATAGATGAGGTCCCTGTACAAGCTACTCATCTAGAAGCTAGAGGAAAGAATGGAAATCCAGAAGTTGGGGGACCATCCCAACCCACTGTAAGCAAGAGCAAGGAGAAAAGGAAGCAGAAGTGGAAAGCAAGGAAGGCTGACACTGCACAGAAAGGCAAAGCTTCATGCTCTCACTGTAAAAAGGAGGGGCATGATGATGAGCACTGTTGGATTCTGCATCCAGAGCTGAGGCCTAAGAAGTCTGAGGGCAAGAAGAATAAGACTGCTACAGCTATTCAGAAAGATTTGGGGTCAGACTCGGGAGATGAAACAATCATTGTAGTCACAGGTATAAAAGGTATGAATTTTGAAGCATCTACTAGTAATTCTGCTCAATCTATTATCGATGAAGAACATGAGAGAAAAAAGGCATGAGCTTTTCCATATTCAAGTTGTTTCCAAAAATCAAAAGATTGATACTTTGTTTGATAGTGGCTCACAAGTAAATCTGATTTCTAAAGCAATTGTAAAGAAATTGGGATTAGCAACTACACCTCATAAGAAACCATACCCATTAGGATGGTTGAATGATAAAGCACAACTACAAGTGACTAGACAGTGCAAACTCAAGTTTTCTTTTGGGTCAGCATTTGTAGATGAGGTTGAGTTAGATGTAATTCCTTTGGATATATGTGGAATTGTTTTAGGAAGTCCTTACTCGTATGATAGAAAGGCTACTTTCTATAGAGCTGAGAACAAGTATCTACTTATTAAAGAGGGAATCGAATACTTTGTAAGAGCTCATAAGCTCAAGAATAATTATACTCTCATAAACTCAGGACAGATGAAAAGAATGATAAATTCATGCAAACAGTTCTTACTAATGGTTGTAAAGGAAAGGAAAACTGATAAAACCAATGTATTTGAGGCCTGTAATTCTGATCAGCAAGCTGATATAGAAAAGATTGTTTCTGAGTATGATGTCTCAAGAACCTCAAGTTCTGCCACCCAAAAAGGGAATAGTACATGATATTATTTTGCAGCAAGAAGTTCCTTTGCTAACATTGGGATGTACAGGTTTTCTGCTTTAGAGAATGCTGAAATCAAGAAGCAGGTGTAGGAGTTGCTTGAGAAAGGGTTCATCAGGCCTAGCACATCACCATGTGGGTCACCCATCATCTTGGTGAGAAAGAAAGATGGCTCGTGGAGAATGTGCATTGACTACCGAGCACTGAATAAGATAACAATCAAAAATCGTTATCCCCTTCCTCGCATAGATGATATTTTAGATCAATTGAAGGAAGTTTTTTAATTCACAAAGCTGGATTTGCACAGTGGATACCATCAGGTCAGAGTTGCAGAGCAAGATGCATGGAAGACTACTTTCAAAACAAAGCAGGGATTGTATGAATGGTTGGTTATGCCTTTTGGCCTAACTAATGCTCCTGCTACTTTCATGAGATTAATGAATGATGTACTCAGACCTTTTCTTGATGATTTTGTTATTGTGTATCTGGATGACATTCTGATTTTTAGTAAAACGTGGGAAGAACATTTAAAGCATGTTAAGCAGACGTTAGATGTTTTGAAAGGAGAAAAACTTTATGTTAAACTCTCCAAATGTGAATTTGGCAAGACCTCTCTAAATTATTTGGGTCATATAGTAGGGGGAGGTGAATTGAAAATAGATCCCTCTAAAGTGGCAGCCATCATAAACTGGCCTAAACCCAAGTCTGCTACAGAAGTGAGAAGCTTCTTAGGAGCAGCACAATATTGGAGGAATTTCATTTCAAATTTTTCCTTAATTGCAGCTCCCTTACATGCTTTGACAGGATTGAACAAGATGTTTCAGTGGGGAGGCAAACAGCAGAAAGCCTTCGACACCTTGAAAGAAAAGATTAGTACAACACCTGTACTAGCACTACCAGATCTACAAAGACCATTTGAGATACAAACTGATGCCAGTGACTATGCCATGGGAGCAGTGTTGACACAGCACGGTAAACCCATATGTTATCATTCTAAGACTTTTAATCCTGCAGTAGTTAACTATCCTACCTATGATAAGGAATTGTATGCATTAGTTCAGAGTGTGAAAAAGTGGAAACATTACTTAATGGGCAAAGAAACAGTGATACATACTGAACCAACACAACACAACCAATCTAACCTTCTGCACATGTCACAGAACCTGTAGGAGCCAAGCAACCCTTCCAGATGATCAACCCCTGAGACAACTTGACACTTCACTGCCCTAGATCCTAATTCGATCCCATGGCATGGGCATGCATGCGACTGGGGCCCTCCAGTCACTGTCACGGCTTGGGCATGCAAGTGACGGGGGAATTTTTCAGTTGGTTATAAGCTTGTGACCCCGAATTTTATGCCACCTTTTCAGGGCCAACACTAAGGTCACTACCCAGAACTCCATGAAACCTTTAAGAATGAAAAGTAACATCGAGACAATGATACAAATGAAAATATTTGAACAAATAATTTTATGCCGGTACTTATTCTTCGTTATAGCCTTCTTTAATTGTCAGTACTCTATACACAGTTATAATGTACCATCCTTATTTCCAATAAAAAATGCTAGGTCTCCCTAAGATGATACATTGGGTCAAATGTATCCCTTATCCAACATCTCTTTTAGTTGCAAATTCAGTTCTACGAGTTCAAGTGTACTCATGCAATATGGAGAATTTGTTTTTGGCACTACTCCCTAAATTAAATCTCTGGTAAAGTCAATATCTCTTCTGGGTGGTAATATTGGGATTTCTTCTCGGAATACATCACTAAATTGCTTTAATATTAGGTGACTTTCAAATCGGTCCTCACTACCTTCCAACTAATTAGTTACTGAATAGTATACAACACACAAGCATTTCAACTACATTGCTTTACTTGAAGCACAGTTATTTTCCCAAGCGTGATTAGTTTCTTTATCCCCTATTATGTTATCTTGTCACCAGCATTGTTAAGGCATTCCAATGCTTTGTTGTACAAGTCAATCTTGTTTTTGTAGACTCCTGACTAGTCCATGCCGATTAAAACATCATATGATCCCAATGGTAATAAATCGAGAAAAGTTGTGGTGGTCATACCACTAATCTCCACAAGGCATGACTCCATTATGTCTATCACAAACCTGTTAGTCCCCATAGCCAGTTGAACCAGCTAGGATTTTTCATGATTTTTCTTTCGAAATTCACATTTCTTTACAATTTTCAAGCCAATATTGCTAAAATTAGAACCTGGGTTAATTAAAATTGAAAAAGGTTGGTTAATGACCATAAATTCCATTAGTATTACTACAACTTCTTGATATGCATACCTATTATCCAGTGCAGCATAAATTTGTGGTATGTTTTGGGCCACATAATTCACCATTATTACTTCTTGCACATTGTATAACCTTGTGTCAATCTACTGTTGTTGAGGACAGTTCCTCCGCATATGGTTTTCTCCACATGTCCAATATTGTGATGGCTTTCTTTCCTTTACATCCTTTCGAGGTTTTTTTCTAGCCTTGTCAACATGACATTCTTAGATAACTTGAGTGTCTGGTTGATAAATATTGCAATAATCCTTACATACGTATGACAGACTCTATAGCAACATTATGTTCAGCCTTTGTTGCCGTTTTTTCTTTATAATGAGCCTTTTATTCTCTACCTTGTAGCTCTTCATCTCAGCTTTCAAGCTCCTTAAGGTTTATGCTCTATCAGGGGGAATTTCAATTTCTTGCTCATGATTTACTTGGTCCATGTTATGTTGTACCATATTGTTGTCCATCCTTTTATTTCTTGCTACAAATGGATCTTCTTATGTGTTGTCACACACACATAGTTGTTAGTTATATCAGCATAAACAAATTGACTTGGCATCTTTCCATGCAAACACCAAGCATGTTGATCTGAATCATGTTTATTTGTTGTTATTAACATATCTAGAACTAGTCTCAGCCACATATTCCAAGAATTTTAAAAAGTGTATATCAGCATGTTTTTAACCATATCGTCACTAAGTTTGAAATCAGACTTTTACTAAGACTAGAAACCATGACATCTAAAATTTAGTATGCCAACTAGAGAACAATTGTAACACCCTCCTCCCAGATTTACCCAAGCCACCGGCCTGCTAGCATAAACATGTGATGAGAGGATAATACAATCTAATTCAACTCCCCATGTAAAGTTAAGGAAGTGGAACCAACACAAGGTGATTAATCTAACCTTCTACATATGTCACAGAACCTACAAGAGCCAATCAACCCATCCAGATGATGAACCCCTAAGACAACTTAACACTTCACTGCCCTAGATCCTGATTCTCTCCCATGGCATGGGCATGCATGTGACTAGGGCCCTCCAGTCACTCTCATGGAACGGACATGCAAGTGATGGGGGTCTTTTTCAGCTAGTTCTAAGCCTACGACCCCAAATTTTGTGCCACCTTTTCTGGGCCAAGACTCAGGTCACTACTTAGAACTCCATGAAACCTTCAAGAATGAAAAGTAACATTGACACAATGATACAAATGAAAATATTTGAACAAAGACTTGAATGCACCCCTACTAGCCATGACAGGAATTTCGTCAAACATGTCACAAATATGCAATCTACATGTCATAACAACATATCTGAGCATAGGGATCTCATACTTATCTAAGAATCGCTAGGAAGCATTGATGCCTCAGCACATTAGTTGTATTATCATATATTAGGTCATACATTCATTGTTCATTCATTACAAATCAAAACATGATGAAATCCATACATCATTATTGTCACACAACATACTCATAACCAACATATAAAGAACAGAAATAATAGGGATATATCATCCATAAATGCCACATATGAACTAGTAAAGTTTCTCATAAAATACCTAGGAAAGTAACTATTATTAATGGATGCAAAAGCCAATTGGGTATGGGACTTCCACGAACCACCTGACCATAGATTGGTTAAACCAAATCTTTCCTTCTACCAATCATTGACCATAGATTGGTTGAACCAAATCTTTCTTTCAGCCAATCATCCCTGTTCCATATTCCAAGCATGAATGTGGGACTCATAACCAAAAATCAACTAGGGCTTCCCAAGGCTACACAACCTCACCCTCGTCAATAGAACCAGGCTTTACCACAATCCTTACTAGATCACTACTCCAAAACAAGCATGGATGCCACTGGAGTTTCTCCACCTACACTGTGAGGAATTTTCTTGTCTCCTAGTCTCTAGGTTTTACCGCAATCCATAGTCTGATTCAAAGATCACTAGGCCATAATTGAGACACAATTCTCTGAGCTTTACTATATATCCCATCTTGAGATTCCTAGGCCCAATCGAGACTCCACCCTCCAGGATTTACCGTATATCCCATCCCAGTATTCCTAGTCCTAATGGAGAGCACCCACCTCTAAGCTTTACTGTATATCCCGCAATTCACTAGTCGATGATTCCTAGGCCCACTAAGGCAACACAAAATTCATCTTTACCCCAACCCATAGACTAGTTCAAGGGTCAGTAGGCCATGTGCTCTTTCTTTTAGAGATCCACCTCACTCAGTTTCGAATCCATATAGAAATCTAGTTCAACCAAAAACATGAGAGCCCATCACATCATGGCTATCCGGAAATGGAAAGGTAAGGCTGAAGAACATAGACACACTTGGAAAAACACATGCCCATGACAGCAAGAGAACAAAGAACACACATGCATAACCATGCATGACAAAAACTAGCAAGGAAATCACACATGCAAATCGATACCTACAAATAATCTCGTTGTAGTTGCTTGATCCTACTCTTCCTTTCTTGATATTTGCTTCCTCTTGCCTTTTTTCTTTCCTTGATCCAATTTTGAAGTTCTCTAAGAAAAATATAAGTGTCCAAGAGTGTGAGAGAGAGCTCCAAAACTAAACAAACAAAAGGTACCAATTGATCCTCAAAAGCCTTTTTATCAATGAGGCCTCTATTTTCTTCAATTTTCCATTATTTTCCTTCATTTTTCTCCTCACATGCAACCTATGACGTTTCACCTTCCTTTTCTCCTAATTTACTTTATTTTCATAAATAAAATTCCATTTAATGCCTCATATCTTTCCAAACCCTTTTCCATTTTTCTTAGCCATAATAAACCAAATGAACACCCACACTAGGATGTTTTTCCCAACATTCAGCTTGGAATAAGTGTCCCATGACCTTGGTTATTATTTTTCCTTTATTAACTTTATTACATCTAATTTTCACTAGCGTTGTTACATAAATCTCCCCCTTAGGGGAACACCATCCTCAATGTTTAACGACGCCTACAACCAACAAAACTACTACAAGCAAAGCATACTGCCCTTGGAGCTTTATAACTTAGCTCGATGCAGTATTTACAATGTTTAACCTACTAAAAAGCAAACGATCATGAAAACATAACAATATGACAACCATAATGACATGACACCCATACCGTTTATTGGAGCTTTATAACACAGCTCATGGTGGTATTTACATCCATATACATATGTACATATACGAAAACATCACACCAAATCATATACCAAAAACATTCGCTCAACTAGCAAATAGAGAAGGATACATAGCTTGCATCTGATCTGTCATCTCCCATGTAGCTTCATCAGGCCCAAAGTGCTTCCACTGCACTTTAACTTGCTCGATTGCTCGGTTCCGAAGCATAAGCATTTTTCTCTATAATATACACTGAGGTTCCAACTGGAATGCTCCATTTGGCTCCATCTGCAATACAAATTAGTCAATCACATGATCAACATCTTTAACATATTTCTTAAGCAATGACACATGGAAAACATCATGGACTTTCATTGTTGGAGGCAGTGCAAGTCGATAGGTTATTGGTCCAATCCTTTCAAGAATCTTGAAAGGTCCAAAAAACTAAGGTCTCAGCTTTGCACATGATCCAATCCATAAGGAGTTATTCTTTGGCTTGATGCACAAGTACACTTGTTTCCCAACCTGAAAATCCTTAAACAACCTATTCCGATCTACATAAATTTTATGTCTGTCCTGTGTTGTCTTCAAGTTCTTGTTTATTACTTGCATTTCTTGTTCCATTTCTGCCAACATGTTCAGTCCAATCAACACCCTGCTAACAGGATCACTCCAACTGATGGGGGTATTACAACTCTTCCCATACAATGCCTCAAATCGACTCATCCTTAGATATTCCTAATACCCATTGTTGTAAGTGAACACAACGAGTGGAAGATACTCTTCCCACCTCCGTTGTTGATGCATCACATACATCCTCAGCATATCTTCCACTATCCTATTTCCCTCTCTATATTTCCATTTGTCTGCATATGATAAGTTGTACTAAAGGCCAAATATATCCCAAAACCTACAAACACCTCCTTCCAAAACTTGGAAGTGAACTTGGCATCCCTGTCTGACACTGTCTTCTTCGGAACACCATGCAATCTTACCACACTCTGATGAAGTCCTGTGCTACATCACTAGCTGAATAAGTAGACTTCACTGAAATGAAGTGTGCTACATTTGTCAATTTTTCTACCACAGCCATGATGGAATCATTTTGTTTATATTTCCTCAGCAAACCCATGATGAAATCCATGGAAATGACCTCCCATTTCCACTCTAGAATTACAACCAATTGTAGTAGTCTACCTGGATACTTACATTCTACCTTTACCTGCTGACAGTACAAGCATCTAGCCACAAACTATGCCATGTCCTTCTTCAAATTCGGCCAATAATAAAACTTCTTCACTATTGTCAAGGTCTTTTGATATCTTGGATTATCTGAATACAGCTTAGCATGAAATTCCCTCAAGATGAGCTTCTTGAGTTCACTGCTGTCTGGCACATATATCCTATCCCTAAACCTCACCATGTAATCTATTGTAAGATGATAGTCCACATCTGGATCACCTATACCCTCATCTGTACATGTACATGTACTTTGTTGTAACCTGTGCATAAGCTTCACGTACCTATCATCCTGCTGACCTGCTTGTAAGATCTGATCCTGTGACTCTGTCCCACAAGAACTCATAGTTTCTATATGATTCACCTATATCCGCTTGCTAAGACCATCTGCAACCCTTCTCTCCTTACACTTAATGTACCTGATCTCAAATTCAAACTCACTAATCGTGGCCAACCATCTAGCTTTCCTAGCATTCAATTTTAGCTGATTGAATAAGTATCTCAACCCACCGTGATCACTCATTAATACAAACCTCCTTCCAAGAAGATAACACCTCCACATTTTCAATGCATGAATGATGGCAGCCAACTCAAGGTCATGTGTCGAATAATTATGCTCATACTCATTAAGTTTTTGTGATTCATATCATAACACTTTTCCTTCCTGCATAAGAAATCCACCAAGTCCTCTCTTGCAGGCATTTGTACATACCACAAACTCCTTGTTCAAATCTGAAATCTTTAACACTAGAGTATTTGTCAACAACTGCTTTAACTACTCAAAACTTGCTGCACATACCTCTGTCTATTCAAAATTCTTACCTTGCCTCTGTAATGACGTAATAGGATATGAAATTCGAGAGAAGTTCCTGATGAACCTCCTATAGTAACCTGTTAGCCCCATAAATGATCTTACCTCTTCCACATTTCTAGGGGTTTCCCACTCCTTTATAGCCCTTATCTTCTCTGGATCCATTGTTATACCTTTCTTGGAGACCACATGCCTCAAGTAATGTGCCTCTATGTGAAAGAAACTAGATTTGCTAAGCTTAGCATATAACTGATGCTCTCTTAGAAATCTCAACATTGCTGCTAAATGCTCAGCATGTTCTTCCTCATTCTTAGAATAAATCAATATGTCATCAATGAACACAATAAAAAACTTGTCCAGATAAGGATGCAACACACTATTCATGAAGCACATAAAGGTAGTTGGAGCATTAGTCAAACCAAATGGAACTACAACAAACTCATTATGCCCATACCTGGTCTGGAAAGTTGTCTTATATATGTCCTCTTCCTTAATGTGTACCTGATGATATCTGGATCTAAAATCAATCTTTCAGAACCCTGTTTCTCCCTTCAACTAATCGAACAAGTCATCAATCCTCGGTAACGGATACCTGTTCTTGATGGTCACCTTGTTAAACTGCCTGTAATCAATGCATAACATGAGAGTATCATCCTTCTTCTTCACAAATAATACCAGTGCACCCCAAATACACTTGGCCTAATGTATCCCTTGTCAAGCATCTCCTTCAACTGCAACTTCAACTCCACCAACTCTGGAGTGCTCATCCTATATGGTGCCTTTGATGTTGGTGTTTCCCATAGTACCAACTAAATAGAAAAGTATGCTTCCTTGTGAGGTGACAACTATGAAATCTCTACTAGAAACACATCCTGAAACTACTGCAATATTGGGTACCTACTCAATACCTCTACATCCTCAACATCCTTACCTTTGTCACTAGAAATATGCACTTCAATAAACACACACCCTTTTCTACGAATGTGATTTTCTTGCATAGTTGTAACTATTCTAATTTATGTTTCCTTCTTCTTACCCGGTAATATTCTTTGTTCCCCATTGTCATCCAAGCACTCAATGGCTTTATCATAACAATTCACTTTGGTCCTATGAAGATATAGTCAGTCCATACCCAATAGCATACTATATGACCCCAATGGAAATACATTCAAATGTGATGATGTAGGCATACCATTCAACTCGAATGCACAAGCTCTTACCTAGTGATATACTCTCTTCTTTGTACTTGTAGACAACTGCACTAACCAAGATTCTACATGCACTTCTTTATTCAAACCACACATATCCACCAAGTCAGAACTAACATAAATATAATTAGATCCAAGGTCAATAAAAATGGAAACAAATTGATCACAAAGCTTACTGTCCATCTTGATAATAGTTTCCCGTTGCTATGTCTGGTTGTTATATAGCGCTACATAGATACGAGGAATTCTTTGCCTAACATTCCCAATAGTTTGCACCTATTGTGCACTATGGATCTGAGGCATAGCACCCTAATTATGTGGACAATATCTCTTAAGATGTTCCTTACCACAAGTCCAAGACTTCAACTGTCATGTACCATCACCTCTATTTTGTTGTTGTGACCCATGTCCTTGTGTAGCTATGTTGAGCTTCTTGTATGGTGCAATATTTTCTTTCTCTTCTGCATTCTCAGGCCTTGTTCTTTTCAGCTTCCATTTACCTTTATCTTTCCCTTTCCATCCTTGCTGAGATTCATTCCTACACTTTGACTATTCATAGCAATGCTTCAATTTCCCAATAACTTCCTCAAGTGATCGAGGCTCGTCATACTCAATTTGATCTCTAAAAGCTAATAGCAAACTAAAAATATATGAAATTTAGTCTTCTCATCCTTAAGATATAGTACATACCTCAATAGCTCCAGGAAGTTAGTCGTATACTCCTCATTTATTATCACTCCCATCTTTAGCTCGTAAAATTATTTGGCCTTACTATCATGATACCTTTCTGACAAGTAATTCTTCGTAAAAATATTTTTGAATTCATGCCAACTAAAATATTTTGTCCTAATGTCTCTGACCCATTTTACATCTTCCCACCAAAATTTCTTCTTTCCTTTTGAGGCTAAAGATAGCTATTATGGCCTTCATATTCTCTGTGTACTCATACAACTCAAAGAATTTCTTCATCCCAAGTAACCAAGCCTTTACATCTTCTGGCTTCTTTAAATATCCATCAAAAGTAGGTGGCTTAGTGTTCTTTAACTCATCCAGAAAATATCCCCTGTCACTCCTCCTGTAAGGATGATAATGATGATGATCATAATGCTTGTCAGAACCAGAAATAGAATAGTACCTATGTCCATCACCTCTCTGATCCAAAGTATCTAATAACCTTCCATCTCTAGCTGCATCATCCCTCTCCAACCTATGGCCACCATGAGATATACTGCCATATGACCCATTAGTTTTATCCTCATGTCCATGGCTAATCTGAAGTGGTCCCCATCTCTGCAATTCTGACAAACTTTGAATGATTAATGCATTAACTTCTACTTGTTTCTCATGTGCCTGCATGATTTTATCATTATCTACCTTAAAAATTCTTAATTCTTCCTTCAAGCTTCTCAATGTGTCTGCTAAGTCAGAAGAGTTCCCAACACCACATTGCTCATTTGATCCATAGGGAGAATCTCATGAACTGTAGTCTACCATCTTTCTATTCATCTTGATCTCTTTCCTTCCAAACACACCATGTCAGCTAAACCAAAATATAAACATAATCAATATACCTCAGTGTAGCTCAGGGGGAATATCTCATCTACAAGGTCAACCAGATTAAAAAAATACATATATAAACAAAGCATGACCCTATCAACCACATATCATGACCTCATGCATGAAAACTACAACCATTTCAATGTATGCATAATCAACGATCGTACAACATGCATGCACACACGATATATACAAACACTGACATGCATAACTAGTGTATAAACGACCTATACTCATGATAAGCACATCCATCAACACACCATCAACTTCCACATGGTGACAAATGCAACCATGACCAACACCATGCATATGCAACAAGCACGTAGATCACAAGCATAAGGAACACATATGCAACTGACATGAATGCATGATACCACTCTGTAAAACCCTCCTCCCATATTTACCCAAGTTACTAGTCTGCTAGGGTAAACATGTGACAAGAGACTACTACAATCAGATTCAAGTCCCCATGTACAATTAAGGAAGTGGAACCTGTTGAAGAAAGTGTAACTAGGTTCGGTATTCATGACATTGTAATTATGATTTTTTAAAACAAGAAAATGAATTTATTATTATTCCTTGTTGCATGGGTTTCATGAGAAAGAGGTTTATTTTATAGATGGCCCCCATTGATAGCCTTAGGATGTCAAAGAGTCAATTTCATGCTCTTCTTGAGCATATATGTAATGAATATAAGTCTACCTAATGTCTAAATTGTCCCTCCAAGACAAGCACAATCCTATTGAAAAGAGCAGCCAAAAAAAATGATGAAGAAGAGAAGCTATGTTAGCCTCAAAATATATATTAATGTTAAGTCAACTCAAATAATAGACACATCCTTTCACTGTGACATATTGGCTTATTTATGGAGAGAAAACCACTATAAATACATTGTTGGGGTCACCACATGAAACATAGATTTGGATTTATCTCTGAACTTCGTATAGGTGTAGGAAGTGCAGGACAATTGTAGGAAGAGTTTCAAATGTCATTCTCAAAAGCTCGGGAACTATGGATGGGTTTAGTAGGGTGCATCTCGGATACCTATGCAACTTCGGATGGCACAGAGAGTTACAGGAAACTCAAATCGAGATAATATTACAATGTTTCGGTTGGAGAAAGGGTATATGGTTCTCGGATGGATATTATAGGAGTATATACTCTTAGCATAAGTAATATAGTGATGTGTTCACAACATGATAGTGACAAGGATGATCTCGGTGAAAAACGAAGTCATATTCTTGGTGAATTTCTCAATGCAGTCAAGGATGATTACAGTATTTACATGATCTCATAAGTAACATACTCTACCTCAACATACATCAAGGTGTCATCATGATCCTCTCATATTCATGATCTCGTTCGTAATAAAGACATAGTCTCAAAGGTTATGATCTTGGTAAACGTGCAGTCATAGTGAAACAATGACGAAGATCTCTTTGATGCAGCATTAATGGCCTCAATGGTGCAGCAATAATGATGATCTCTACAGTGGCAAAGAAGAGGATTGATGCCTTAGTCTTCAAGTGGCATTATAGGTCAAGGGTCATGGTCTTGGTATTTGTCAATTATAATCTTTATAAGAAGAATTTTGTGTGGGTTTTCCTCTCCAAGAGGGAGAGGTTTTGGCACTGGCAGGATGCCAACATCTTGTGTTCTTGTCTCTTTATTGTGGTAGCTATTTGATGAACTAAAGAAGACACACTCTAATAATAATAAGCGAAGATTGGAATAAGAAGAAAAATTGAAAACACCTCACAGATAGTTATTATGCAAGAAGAATCTAAGTAAATCTAACTACCCTAGATTCTTCAACATGGTATCAAAGCTAAGGTGTTGAAGTTAGAGCTAAGGTGTATGTTTTAACCCCATACAAAAATTCCCTGCATACGAATTCTAAAACACAGAAAATAAACAATGCGAGAGCATAACACATAAAACACATATATATAGAGATTTTCCCCTGGATCCAAAAATCGAGACTACCAGCTTGATTTTTCATTATTTTCCTTTCAATGTTACAATACATATTTATACATGCCGAAGCATCCAATACCATGGACCGAAAACCATCGCGTCCAAAACCATGTGCGAAAAACATGCACAAAACCATAGGTAGGTCCTCCTAACCTAATATAGGGTCCAAAACTAAAATTTTCCAAGGTGATGCCCCAAACCCCATTGAGTGGGGTTACCTGCACCCCTCAAACCCCCTGTGACTCCCCCCGCTATGCAATCAATGCAACGAAGGGGGGGCTTCACCCCCCTTCTAACCCCCCGGTTAACTACATGGGCTAGCCATGGAAAGAATATAACACAACCCAACATTCTCCCACTTGTTGTTTTCTTTCCACATGGGGCCACAAGAGAGCTTAGTCATTTATCTAGCCCTGCAATGCCCATTGTTTCTCTACACTAAGAGAACTTCTCAGAGCTCAAAGATTTTGTCAATGCATCTGCAGTATTCTTCAAAGTGTCCACCTTTACCAACAACACCTTTTTGTCTTCTATCATATCCCTCACAAAGTGATACTGAACATCAATGTGCTTTGTCTTTGAATGATATGCAGGGTTCCTTGCCAAGAAAATTTCACTTTGGCTATCACAGTCTATCCTTATAGCTCCCTGTACTAACCCCATACTTGAACATAATCTCTGCAACCAAACTGCTTCCTTGCTTGCATGAGTGGCTGTGATGTATTTTTCCTCTGTAGTTGATAGTGCCACTACAAATTGTTTCTTACTCATCCAACTGACTACACCTCCAAATAGGTTAAACACATACCCACTTGTAGATCTTCTCTGATCCATATCTCCAGCCCAGTCTACATCAACAAAGACATGAATATCCAATACTCTGTCCTATCCTGGTCTTCCTTGGTAGCACAAACCATAATCACTAGTGCCACACAAATACTTGAAATCCCGCTTCACTGATGTCCAGTGCTCCTTCGCTGGTTTTGACATAAACCTGCTCAATACTCCCACTGCATGTGCAATGTCTGGTCTAATACAGACCATCGCAGACATCAGGCTACCAACTTCACTTGCATATGGAACACAGGACATGTCTTCTTCCTCTTCTTGTGTCTTGGCACACTGTTCAACAGATAACTTTACACCTACAAGAATAGGAACCTTCATCGGTTTACTATCCTGCATATTAAACCTCTACAATATTGTCTCAACATACTTCCTCTGGTTTAACCAGAGCTTCCTCTTTGTCCAATCTCTTTTAATTTCCATGCCCAAAATATAGTTTGCAGCACCAAGATATTTCATGTCGAATTTGGAAGACAAATGGGTCTTCAAATCCTGGATAATTTCTTTGTCATTTCCAACCAGTAACATATCATCCACATACAATACCAGATAAATAACATGGTCACCAATTAATTTAAAATACACACAATGATTTGCTTTGCTTCTGGTGAAGCCAAGTCCCTGTATAAATGTATCAAATTTATGATACCACATCCTTGGTGACTATTTTAACCCATACAGAGACTTCTTTAACTTGCATACCAGTTCTTTCTTATGCTTCACTACAAAGCCTTCAGGTTGCTTCATGTAGATCTCCTCTTCCAGATCCTCGTGAATAAATTTTGTCTTCACATCCATCTGTTCTACCTCAAAATCAAAAGTAGTAGCAACAGATAAAAGTAATATAATAGAAGTTACCTTGGCAACAGGAGAAAAAATATCACCAAAATCAATTCCTGGCACCTTGGAATAACCTTTTGCTACAAACCGAGCTTTGTATTTCTCCACCTTTCCTTCTGCATTTTCCTTCTTCTTGAATACCCATTTGCTACCAATGGGTTTCCTTCTAGGCGACAACTCCACCAGATCCCAACCTCATTTTTGTGCAAAGATGCCATTTCATCAACCATGGCCTCTTTCCAAAGTTTTCCATCCTCTGAATCTACTGCTTCCTTCACAGTTCTGGGATCATCATCAGTAATAGATAAAGCAAAATTTGAACAGAAAGCAGATGGACTATACCTTTCTTGTTGCCTTCTTTCTCGAATTGATCTTCTCACACCCGGAGTTTGTGGCTCTTCATCTTCCGATTCCTCCTCTATTGTAGAGTCTGATTCTTCCTCCTTTAGCTCAAACTCTATCTTCTCAGGTTCCTTTGGTTGGACTTCATGTTTAATAACATCTTTTACCTCTCTGAACACCACATCTTGGTTGTACACAACCTTCCTTGTTACTAGGTTCCATAGCTTATAACCCTTTAAACCATCCTTATACCCAATAAAGATGCACTTTTCAGATTTACTATCCAACTTGGTTTGTTTCTCCTTTGGAACATGTACATATGCATCACATCCAAATACCCTCAAATGTGAAAGAGAGGGTTTCTTACCAGTCCATACCTCTTGTGGAGTCTTATCCTCCAACTCTGATGAAGATGATCAGTTGACCAGGTAACATGTTGTCTCCACCGCCTCTGCCCAGAATTCTTGTCCTAACCTGGCACCACTGAGCATGCTTCTTCCCCTTTCCATCAATGTCTTGTTCATTCTTTCTACAACTCCATTTTTCTAACGTGTATATGTTGTAGCCTTCTACCGTGCTATACCACACTTCTTACAGAATTCTTCGAATTCCTTACTGCAAAACTCTCCACCGTTATCTGTCCTCAGCACCTTTATCTTCTTCTGTGTCTGGTTTTCCACCAGAGCCTTAAATTCTTTAAACCTGTCAAAGACTTCAGATTTCATCTTAAGGAAATATATCCATGTATTCCTTGAGAAGTCATCTATAAATGATACATATTACACAGACTTACCCAGTGATGGAACCTTCACAGGTCCAAACACATCACTGTGCACAAGCTCTAATATCTGTTTCACCCTCTTACCATCAGAGGGGAAACTCACCCGATTCTACTTCCCATATACACAATTTTCACAAAAATCAAAATCCAGAGAGCTATTGCTCATACCTTCTACCATACCTTTACCATGAAGTATTCAAAGGCCCTTCTCTCCAATATGTCCAAGCCTTTGATGCCACAACATGGTCTTCTCTCCAGAGACCACTAGATTTTCTGCTCCACTTTCAGTGACCACAGAACTATTGCACCCATCAATAACAGTGCTACCTTGCAGCTTGTACAGAGTTCCAATTCGAACTCCCTGCATCAATACCAGTGCCCCCCAAACCATCTTTCAGGTATCCTTATCGAACATTATTTTTACACCTGCATCATCCATCTTGCTTACAGAAATCAAATTTTTGGCTAATGCGGGAATATGCAGAACACCCGGAAGTATTCTAACCCTTCCACCTTGCAACTTCAACTTTACTTTTCTACAAGCAACGATTCTATCCTTCCTGTGATCCCCCAAGAAGACATCACCACCATCATATTTCTCATACTCACAGAACCTCTCTCTATGGGGAGTGAAGTGAAAGGATGCACCTAAGTCAATCAACCATGCCTCATGATCTACATGTGTACTTGAAGAAGCCAAGTACATATCCCCACCTTCATCTGAGGTGGTTTTCGCCTCTGCAAAAGGAGCATCATCAAATCCCTTCCCTTTATCAGGAGCTTTAGATTTGCAACCCCTTTTGTAGTGACCTTCCTTTCCGCATTTCCAGCACACCACCTTTACGGTTTTCCTGGAGATTTAGATCTCCCACTCAATGACTTATTTTTGTCTCTGTTCTGGGACCGTCCTTGTACAGACAAGGAATCACCATTCTGGCCCTCCATATTTTTCCGTCTCATCTCCTCTGTCAGCAAGTATGAGACTATTTCATCAAACTGCAAGGTAGTTGTATTGCTACCTATTGCAATAATTAGACTATCCCACGAATCTGGTAGAGAACACAACAAACTGATGCACTTATCTTCATCTGAAATTTTAATATCAACATATAATAACTAACTTACCACAGTATTAAATGCATTCAAATGCTCTGTCACCGAGTCTCCATCTTTCATCCTCAGGTTATATAGTTTTTTCCATAGGAATAGTTTATTCACCAGAGACTTAGATTGGTACAAAGTCCCTAACTTGTCCCACAAAGCCTTCGCCGTAGCTTCCCCTGATACATTCAGCAATACTAAATCTGAGACACATAATCATATTGTGCTCTTTGCCTTCCGACCCAACTTCTTCCATTCTTCATCAAACACTCCCTTTGGTTTAGTACCTGGATCTACCATGATCCACTGATCTTTATCCACCAACAGATCCTCCATCTTGAGTTTCCATAACTCAAAACTCTGGCCATTAAATTTCTTGATCTCTATCTTTCCACTCCTTGCCATCTTCTTTCACCACCAGAATCGATCCCGCAAATCTCCCACTGAACAAGGTCTACCATAGGCCCGAGCGAAACCCCTCAGCAACAAAGGCGTCCCCTTGAAGCCAAAACAGCTCTGATACCAAATGTAGGTTTTAACCCCGTATAGAAATTACCTGCATATGAATTCTAAAACACAGAAAATAAACAATGCGAGAGCATAACACATAAAACACATATACACAAAGATTTTCCCCTGAATCCCAAAACCGGGACTACCAGCTTGATTTTTCATTATTTTCTTTTCAATGTTACAATACATATTTATACATGTCGAAGCATCCAATACCATGGACCGAAAACCATCGCATCCAAAACCATGTGAGAAAAACATGCACAAAACCATAGTTAGGTCCTCCTAACCTAATATAGGGTCAAAAACCAAAATTTTCCGAGGCGCTACCCCAGACCCCATAGAGTGGGGTTACCTACACCCCTCAAACCCCCTGTGACTCCCCCCACTATGCAATCGGTGCAATGAAGGGAGGGCTCTGCCCCCCTTCTAACCCCCCGGTTAACTACGTGGGCTAGTCGTGGAAAGAATATAACACAACCCAACAAGGAAGGGCAGCAAAAGAGACATACAAGGATCAGTCTTCAAGAAGGGCATAAAAATAAAATTGAAGAGTTTTGTCAAGATTAAAGGGTCAAGTCTACAACAGTAAGAACTTGTGTCCCCATAGCCATCATTCAAAGACCACCAAGACTCTCATCAAGATACCTACAAAGCTATGAAACTCAAAGGACCTCAAAATAAATATTTCATTATGTTGGAAAAGGTTGAAGCAATCCTGACCTATTCTACAAAAGAAGGAAAAACATATTGAAGGCAAGAAGGCATTGTCATCTTCAAGGTTATAATCAAGCAAGGATCACTTCCTTATCTGAGAAGAAGATCAATCAAGGTAGAAACAAATCATCCCTGTAAAAAGGAGCAACCTTTTCTATTAAGAAAAGGCTTTCTCATTCGAACGAAGATCATTCAAGAAGAAGCCATCATATATCTTCTTCAACCATCATCAAAGCAATCAAGGTGAATATTTCATCTTCACATGACAAGTAATTATCTTTTTATTATATAATCAAGTTTGGTTAAATGACTTCATGAATTGCAAGGACATCTATAGGTTGATGGGTCATCAAGATTCCTTGCATGAAGAAGGAGGATAGACATAGTCCTCTAAGTAGCTGAAGTCATTAAACATATCAAAAGGTCTCCTCTGAATTTATGGAAGGGGATACTTATAAAAGATCCCCTCACATAGAAATATTGGAAACATAAAAGTGATGAAGATGATAAACTCATTCTCTGAATGTGCAATGAAGAAGGTCACATGAAATCTGATCTACAAGAAAGTAAAGGGTATCAAAGGATGTAGGATATCTTCATAAGGTTTCATCTACAAGATATAGGAAGGAAGATAACCACCATTTATCTATAATGCACTAACATATAATCAAGGTAACAAATATCCATGGGATAAGAAAGTTACCTCACTCTGCAACTTATGGTCTCTATGCTAAATAGAGAAAGACAATTTGATGGCATAAGTATTGAAGGTTAAAGGACCAAAACATGTGCGGAAAGGAAAGGGAATTTTAGTCCTCAAACAATACATAATAGCATAGCCAAAAAATATGGAAAGATTTTGGAAGCTCATATCACCAAATAGATGGAGGAAGCTGAAGAAAAGGGCCAAGAAAAGAGGGAGTAACAAATCTCTCCTATGATTAAGATGGTATCCCTCACAAAAGGGTCATATCATAAGCTTTTGTTATAAGATATGACAATGATGATAAGATGCATCATGGCATCATGGAAGCATTAGAAACAAGGGCTCGTGACATCACCATGGGAATCATGAAGAACAAAATCCATGACAGACAAAACATGAAGGATATAGCTCTTGGGAACCTCAGTGGACATTGAAAGAGTCATCTAGGACAAGTTTCACCATACATCAAGTCAAAAAGGAAACATCTACCATATGGGGATATGCAGATCCTCAATATTCTCTGATGGAATCCTCAACGGAGGGTTCTCTAATCTAGAGAGGAAGCAAATTTTTCATCAGGTTACCCAACTTATGGAATTCAAGAGATGATGGTATGATGACATGAGAAATGAAGCATATCAAGGTATTGAAGATCTTTTCAATCAAGGAAGCCGTTGGAAGAAGCCTAGATGACCTAAAGCTAAAATGAGGTATGTATACTTGTATTTAATATTATAAATTCATGTCGTATGGTTGTAGGTAACATGGATCACTACTTCTATATTGAGAAGCATGATCAAGAGAAAAAGGATGCAAGAAGGCATAAATCACACCAGATGAAATCAACATAATATCCTCATATGAAGTATGAGGTGGTTGACTATAATTAATAAACTTTGATTGAAAGATCCTGGGAATGGAATGTGTGAGGAAGGAAGAGATCTTGAGATATGAAACCATGATTAAGGTAATCAACATCCAAATGACCAAGAATATTTGACTAGGAAATCTCCCGGAAAAATACGAAGACTCTGATGGAAGTCTGAAAAAGATGAAGGCCCTTGAAAATGGATATTTTTGGGAGATGTGTCAACATGTATGCAGGATGTTGATACCTACAAGAAGATGTCATGATGAAGAGCCATATCATAAGGTACTATTTGATTTAATGTTATGTTTTAATTTCTTGAATAATATTTGGATGAGTTCATGCAAAGCTATTAGAACAAGAGTTGTAAGTAAAAGTACAACTAGCATTCATGTGGTGGATGGAAACCCCTGAAAGAAACATGATGAGGAAGAAGTAGCCATATTACGAAGGTTCCAGATATGTATCAATAAGGCCACTTTCCATGAAGAAAGGAATGGCATGATGAACCAAGAAGGAAAGTGATGGATGGCTAATGCCCTACAAGGAAGAAACTCGACTGAATATCATGACATCAAGGAAAGAAATTGATCAAGAAATTGAAGGACCCACAAAGAAGAAGTTGTTGATGAAAAGGAGAGTCCTTAGTTAAGAGGGAGCTCTGACAAGTCCCTAATTAAGAGGGATCTTGGACAAGTTCTTGGCCAGAGGAAACTTGGGTACATTCCTTTACATGAATGGTCATATCCTCCCTAATTGAGAGGGAGAGATAGACACAACATTCTTGTCTTCATCTAGAAATAAAGAATGGAGGATTGGGTAATAATGTGGCATCTGATTCTCTTTGATTATGTGTAGGGAATCCAAGATAAGAGTAGGCAAGAGGATCAATATTCTTTGAGGGAATGGAACCCAAGATAAGAATAGTCCTAGAAGTTCATACTCAGTGAACACCCAAGTGCGTATGTACCTTGAGAGACAATGATGAAGGTGTCTATAATCATTGGTCTCACCAACATTGTGCTCTGGTCTAATGAGAGATAGAGTTGTCAGTCAAGGCCTTGTTGTGGAAACAATGTTGGTTACTATGATGCTATACATATGGGTTACCAATCTGATTCTTCCTATGAGAAATTCTTCATATTGAGAATCACCAAGTACTGTTTGGTCAATTTAGTGTGTTCTAAATTGCTAATTAGAATGTCAATCCGAGATTCGTAAACTGACAAAGTGAAGTTTACTATATGTACAAGATAACCATTTTCTTAGTCTTTTGTCGTTTTTGAGTTTTTTAGTTTGTTTTTGGATTTATCTTTTATGGATTCCCTAGTGTGCGATGGCGAAATTGAAAGTTAAGTATGGATGGTAATGGTGATTTCTACAGTGATTTTCCAAACTTAAAAGTGTTCAAAAAGAAAGCTCTAAACTAACTGTAATGAAATCAATTCTCAAGATGAAGTAAATGTATCAAACAGTGAACTAATGACAATGGCCCAGTATCCTTACTGTTGTATGAAAAAGAAAGTAAAAACTGAACTTAAAGCAACTCAAAGACTGAAAGCAAAGCAACTAAATCACACTACTTCAACCCTTGTTCTGATCCTTTACCCTTCAACTCAATCTGCCTTATGGGAAGTAATCATAAACAATCTGAGTAATATGATATCTAAATTGCAGGAAATTAAATTGCATAAAAGGAAACTAATCACACTACTTCAACCCCTGTTCTGATCCTTTACCCTTCAACTCAATCTGCCTATAGGAAGTAATCATGAACAAGTTGAGCAATATGATATTTAAATTGCAAGAAAGCAAACTAAATCATACTACAATAAGTAATATTCTAATTCCTTACTAATATAATCACTTGACTATAGAAAGGAAATCATAAACAAATGAGTAATATGATGTCTAAGTAGCAGAAAAATAAATAAGCAAAACACAATTTGAAAAATGACTGTGCTGGAATTAAACTTCAGGAAATGAAAATCAGCAGGAAGGACAAGATGATCTCATGTCAGTAGTTATCAAAAAAATATGTAAATCTGCCTGGGCTACCTACAACAAAACCTGTAAAAGAAGCACTGATCAGCTAACAGTTAGAAAAGAAACATAAAGGAAATATAGACAGCAAATGAACATCAGAACAGCACAATATATATACAAGCAATGATTTAAAAAATAGTAAATGAAAGCAAGTAAGAAACTATACAAAGCTATGGTGTACAGGAGCCCTCTGCAACCTCGGCCAGTCAATCACTTAGTCACAAATCAGATTCAGAAAAACTGTCTTCTCATGTATTTAAAGCAAAGTGAAATGCAGTACAGTGGGTGACAACAGTCGAAATTACAATACAAAAAGCTAAGCTATTCAGCATATATCAACGCGTTATTTATAAGCAAAAGGTGTTGCAACTAATTCCTAGATTTATGCTGCAAGAGACATGTAAATCTCCTTGAGCCAAGATCTAGCGTGATGGTCATGAATTCATGGAGTGGTGGCTGCTTGGTTCAGTTCACGGGCTGCTCTCCAGGTGTGCCAGTACCTCCGAAAACTAAGGATCTTGAAACGCAAACCTTCACGTGGGCAAAACAGAGCCGTGCCACCGCAAAATTCCTCATTTGGCCTTTCCTTTGACTATCGTTGACCGCGACTATTTATGAGTGATTTGGCTGATCTGAGAGGACACACTCCATGTACACGTCACTTGCAGCTTACCCATGTGGTTGGTTTCTCCATTGGACACCTGTAGCATAGCCTTTAACAAAATGGCTGCAGAAACTTGGGTTGGCTGCGGAAAGTGACAAGTTTCCACAACTGCTTGAACAAAAATCTAAATCAAACAACAGTCATAAACATAGTTAGGAAACCATTTCATAAGCTCTTTTTAGACTATTATGCAACGATTTGACAGCTTGGTGGATGAAGTAAATGGAAAAAGAAGGCTGAAAGGGTATATAGGGAAGTGCAGGTTTGGGACTCAACATACCCCCACTGTGAAGGTGTTGCATGTCCTCATGCAACCAAAATTTAGTCACCCCTTTCTAATCCATATGTTCTGATGCTTCTGCTAGGACATCTAGCCCTCTTTTCTTCTTCTTTGGTGCTACCACCATTCTTGGTTTCCTTATTAGACATCTGAACTTGAGATTAATCAATGCTCTGCTCAACTTTTTGCACTTTTTCTTCAGTTTCTTGTTTTTCTTTTGCCATAGTCCTAAATGGAGCATAGTGTTATCATGAATAATTTTATCTACTTTTCTCTGCTCTTTGAGTGCTTCATTTTCCTGCTTGATATGCCTGTTTAGGACTTCTAATTCAAATACCTCCTGTTTTAAGGACTGAACTTGTGCATCTAGTGGCAGAGTGGTACTTGGACCTGCAGCTGATTTTTCTAATGATTCCAAGTAGTCATATACTTCCTGTTGATTGGGGTCTACTTCAGGTGTCTTTCTTGGACTGAGTTCAAAATCTAGTGGAGGAGGAGGACTGCTTTCTAGCTATGGCCGAGAAGGGCTTTCATCATGTGGAGGACTGATTTCAATGCTTGGTTGAGTATGAGGTGGACTACGGCCAGCTGGAGTTTTCTCAGGTGTCTCTCCACCCAAGTCAATGAAGTGGGGCCGTTTTATTTGCGTTTTACTCCCTTTTCCTCTTAACCTTCTGCTTCTCCTTAAGTATGGTGGACTAGTACTCTTTTCTTGTATACTCTGTTTTCCTTTTGCCTTTTTCTTTCTTCTGTTTCTTGTCTTTAGCTCTATCTTCTTCTTCTTTTTGACCGGTTTCTTGAGTTTCTATAGTAGGTGAGTCTTGGACTGTAGTGCTCTTTTCTCTCCTCCTACTTTTTCTTGGTGTCCTCGGTGTGCTACTTTCAGAGACCTCAGATGGCTCTTGGAAGTAGTTTCTTATCAAGAATTTCTCCCATGTATCTTTTTTTTTCCTTAAGTGGTCTTCAATAAGAATTTTTATAAGTCCATGATGGTATAGATGAGGGTCTATATTGCCTATGTGTTTTTGGACTGTAATGCTCATCTTCTTCAAACTCAAGAGTAAGAAATAAGGCAAATTAAGAGTCTGATTTTCTAAGAAATTCATCAACAGTCTAGCATGGTACATATACATCGAACCGAAGCGTCCTTCACAGGTGACAAATTTTTGGATAACTAATAGCAGGCTAGCCCATGCTTCCTTTAATCCATGAACAGGAATTCCTTTAGTAAACACGGTGGTGTCCATACCTGGGTTTCTTAGCATGATTCTCCATGCCTGTTCATCCACGCTTTTATTTTTGAACCATCTCTCACCCTCCTGAGATAAGCCTGTGGCAGCTGCTACTGTTGTTCCGGTCACTGTGAGCTTCAAATCTCCAATCTCCACTTTCTGACCATCAAATGACCGTGCAAAAGCCTTGGTTACTTCTTTGTTATAGCCTTGAAACCTTTGAATGAACCATAACCATTTAGCTTTCTTCAGTAAATCCTTAGCTTGAGGGTAACCTTCTAGATATTTCGGTCCTTCTAGCTCTGCTCTTAGTAGTTTTCCCATTTCCTTCCTTGTTTCAAATTTCAACTGAGGATGCAACTGCATATGAGGATTTTAGCAGAGGATAGTAGCTCGGTTGTAGGGTTTATGGTAAAAGGTAATGGCTGCAATCGATAGCAGGTAAGGGGAATGCTTCGGATGACAGGCGGAACAGAGGATAAACAGTAGTGAATGGGTTTACAAATTGAAGTGCGTGTGTATGAAAGGAAGGTCTTAAATGAAATGGTAAGTGACCGGTAGTGGAGGTGAGATCTTTTCTTGAATTAACGGCTGAGTACGGGAGATCACACGTTTTAATAGATAGTGATGAGCCCCAATTTTTGGTACAATTTGGGCTCATATTGGCCTACTTGCCTTGCTCAACCATTCATATTTTACCACTTATGCATTCATTTCTTAGTATATTCGTGTTGTTTGTAGGAAGAAGGGCAGGCATTATATCTATGTGACTAATACATGATGATTTCAGGTTCTTGGCATTAAAGAGAGCAAAAGACCACGCAAAAGGAGACAAGGAGACAGCAAAGGTGACATTGCGGGTTCATAGGAAGGTTGTCCACAGTCTTGATGACCCTCCTCGTGATTTTCACCTTCACTCCGAGCTCTAACAGCTCTCCCCACCGAGCTTAAAGGCAGCCAACAGGTTCTACAGGATCAGCAGTTTTACAGCAGTTTGACTCTCAGTTGGACAGCCAAGCTCCACGAATGGAGGGAGCCAGCTTGATCTTCATTTTGTATAAGTATGAAGGCCGTAGCCTTTGTTAGGAGCTTTTTGAACTTCTGGACTGATATTGTAATTTTTGGAGCATAGCTCGGTGTTTGTTTTTGTAAGCCAGTTTTGGCATGATATCAGACTTTTGATTATGAATAAAGGCAAGCAGATTTGGATCTAATTCTGAGCTTTTAAGGGAGCTATAGCTCTCAGGTTAGGGCCCAACCTGAGAGCAATAGATCTCCTCTTCTTGTAGTGTTATTCACCTTTCTTTCCAGCATTTTGTTTACTTGTTTTGATATGCATTTCAAGAACACAGTTTGCTGATTTGATTTCGTTAATAGGATTGAGTAGGATTGGTTTATGATTAAATTACTTTCAGCTGCTTAGATTCGGATAGGAGGTTTGTAATACACAGGAGCTCCAAGAAAAGGTTGTTAGAGATCACTGCCATCTCTGTTTAGGGATTGGGGTGCAGTCTATACCAACCACCAAAAAAAACGCAGTCTTTTCTACTCTCATGCAAGCTGCAACACAGTCGGTTTAATCGTGGATCCTTCCATGCACTTTTTCTCTTGAGCCATACTTCGTCATTGCAATTCCATGCACGACTTTCCTTCATGATTTACATCACTGTTTCTTGATTTAATAGCACAGGTAGCAACTGGTTAATGAATTCTCGTTTTTGGTGCAAGACATAAGTCATTTGTTTTATTTACACTGCTCCATATCATTCCACTTCCTTCTTCTTCTTCTTGACCTCTCCTCAAGCCACCTACTCGACCTCTGTTCAGCTCGTTTGCCTTCCAACTCATCCATTGCCACGTAGCTTCATCTTTTTGACCTTTCGTTGCTGCCATCCTTCTATCCACCAACCAACTCCGTGCACTCTCTCTCCATCTTGTTCCTCTGCCCCTGAGCCATCACAAGCTCCATCTCCACCTTACCTATCCACCCAAACCATCCCATCACTTCACCATCACCCAAAACTTCCACTTACAGCACATCCTGTAGAAGTTAGCAGACTTCCTGTAGAATTCCTTAGTTTCCTGTAGGATCCCCTGCAGACATCCTGTAGAAGCCTGCAAACTTGGTTGCCGAGCATCCGAATGTTGTAGACCTCTGTGGACTAATGCTAGGGACCCTCTGGGACCTCTCCTAGCCATCCTGACCTTTCCCAAGCTTTCTCTCCCTTCGCACCACCTCTGCACAGCCAAACCCTAATAAGAAACAAAATCACAATCACTCCATCCACTTAAGCAAAAATACAAAAACAATGTTCTTTTTCATAGAAGTAGTTTGAGTTCATGCATTTCACATCATTAGAGGTAATGGCATCCTTTTTAGACATTTGCACTTTCACTATTGCATCATAGAGGTCAAACTAGTCAAATTAGGGTTTACTAGGGTTTCATGTTTTGGTTGGCTTTCAGTTCACTTTTGCAAAGTAGATCAATTTCCCTCGAGATAGCCTTCGTCCATCATCTAGAAAGCTTCTTCTGAAGAGCATATAGAAGTTGGCTTGAGCCCTAGCGGACTTGTGCCAGCTGACCAAGTGACAGCTGCGACAAGAGCTAGTACTTGTGCATACAGCACCGTCGCTTCCAAGTTTGTACGAACTACCGGGTTGATAAAATTAGAGATAGGAAGCCCCAGGAGTTGTAGCATTATTGCTACAATACTGGGGCCCACCATCTTTTTGGCGCCGTTGCCGGGGAAGCGTCAGAGTATTAGTAATTGTTGCTTTTCTTCTATTTTCTTACTCTTGCCTTCTGCTAAGTAGTTTATTTCATTTCCATTCTGCAAAAGTAGCATAGATTAGCATTTCCTGCTTTCATAGATTAGCATTTCCTACTTTCATAGATTAGCATTTCCTGCTTTCATAGACTAGCATTTCATTTTTGCAAGCGTATACTAGCATTTCCATTCCTGCAATTTCATTTGAGCAAAGTAGATTAGTTCTTTCCTACTTTCAGTTTAATTATGCATCTTTATAGTTAGTTGTAGATCAATCTGTTTCAGTTTTGCAGGTACAAAAGAAAAAAAGCAAAAACAATCAAAAAAAAAAAAAAGTCTTTTCCATTTCATGCCTCGTAGGAACCGAGATAAATCAGGCAAATTCCTACCCAACACCCCCACCACATCACTGAGTCACCCTTCTCTCTTCTTTGGTGACAGTGACCCAGAAGAACCTATAGGTGAACATCTCGAGATATACAAAGATCCTATAGTAGAAGAAGAGTTAGAGACCACTCCACCTGAAGCTATGGCTGACAATAGAAGAGAAGATGAGAGAATAGAAGGTGCCTTCCCCATCCGAGAGACCAATGGAGAGATGAAAATGAAGAACATTAGCCCCTCCGCCTTACCTCACTTCCATGGTCTGACTACTGAAGATCCTGATACCTTCCTGTTTGAGTTTGTTGTCCTTTGTAGAACCTATGACTATACTGAAGATGAGCAAAAGCTGAAACTCTTCCCTTCAACTCTTAAGGATGCAGCATTACACTGGTTCATGGGCTTACCTGGGAATAGTATCACCACTTGGGCTCAGATGCAGCAAGCTTTCAATACCAAGTACAGGGATTATTGTAGGTCTAAGGAAACCAAGGGAGAAATCTTTCGGATGACCATGGGGAATGATGAGTCCTTAGAGGATTATGAGGAGAGGTTCCAACTAAGCTATAAGAGGGCCAGGTGCACACTCGACCCTGAATCCCTCAAGTTGGTCCTGCTCCGAGGAGTCCCTGAAGACCTCTTAGATACCCTTCACATGTTAGCTAGGGGGGACATTTACCAACTGCCTTATGAGGACATCAAGACTGTGTTTAGAAACCACTCCAGGGCAGCTAGGAAACGAGGTAGGGGAAACCTCCTCTCAACTAGTGTCCCTTTCTCCAAACATGAGCTTGCAAATCAATTAGAAGATCTCAAGAGTGAGGTGAGACAGACCATTGCCATGTAGCTGGACACATTCAGGATCCATCAGAAGAAAGAAGAAGCTGAGAGAGCCTTGGCTGTCTTCTGCCCTAGGTGCACAAGGAGACACCCTAAGAACGAATGCCCATTGCATTCGGTTGAAGTATGTTTCGTTTGTGAGGAGGACCATCCCACAAATCAGTGTCCAACCTTACCTGGGTTTAAAGCCATGTACCAAGGGACAGAAGCTCCCACTGAACCTCTCTATTACCTCAACCAAAGGAGGCCACAAGGATCTAGACCTTATCAGCAGGGGATGCAAGGGGCACCTCAAGCTTATTACAGCCCCAACCAATCGACTCCTATGCCTTCCTGGGGTCCCCCTGCTCATCCTTCCTGGTCCATTCCTCCTCCATGGTCTTATCCACCTCAGTACCCCACTCAACCTACTTCTCATTCATATCATTCACATACCCAGCCACAGCCTCAGTGGAATGCACCTCAGTCGGGGTGGAGGCCCCAGTACAACACTCCTCCTGCCATTTTGCCTCCACCACCGGTTCAACCTCAGCCATTACCTCCTGCTCCTCCAAGGCAACCTCAAATGCCTGCTCAACCGAACCCGAACCCCAACAATAGACAGGCCCAGCAGGTATACACTGGGGAAACCTCATGCCCTACCTATGTTGTGGAGATCCAGGAGATCAACCTTCGATCTGGAAAGACTCTACCAGATCGCCAACCTCCTCCCCCAAAGGATGAGGAAGATAAACAGGAAAGTGAACCAAAGGCTATTCCACCCTTTCCTGAGAGACTAACAGCCACCACACAACCCAACCCAGAGGAGGATGAGCTTATGGGTGAGCTCAAGCAGTTGTGTGTAAAAATACCACTTCTCCAAGCCATCAAGGATGTGCCAATATACAACAAACTGGTTAAGGAAAAGTGCTTCAAACACCCAGGCAGGCGGAAGAAAGATGCTTCAACCATCAATGTCATAGGACAACTGTCTGACCTTATGTTAGGACAAGTCATCTGCCCAAAGTACCTAGATCCTGGAAGTCCTGTAGTAGATGTCCACATCAATGGCACCATCATACCTCACACCTTGATTGATCTGGGGGCTGCCATTAATGTGATGACCAGGGACACCATGATCAAACTCAATCTTCAGGGTTCCTTGAGGAAGACCTCGACAGTACTGCAATTAGCAGATCGCTCCACTGTGACTCCCGAAGGGATTGTGGAGGATGTCTTGGTCTCTATCGACTCTTGGGAATATCCTGCAGATTTCTTGGTTCTGCAACCCAAGGCAAAGCTTACTGGATATCCTCTCATTTTGGGAAGGCCTTGGTTAGCCACTGCAGATGCTTACATAAGTTGTCGTGCAGGAAATATGACCATCAAAAATGGTCCTATGTCCAAACAGCTAGTCCTATACCCTCCTGCCCAACCCTCCTTAGAGCATGACTTACCACTCTGGTTAGAAGAAGGAGAGGAAGACGAGGTGTACTCAGCACCTCTGTGCACCTTAGAGACCACTAGAAGAAACCCCCCAACCGAGGATGACTTGATTGAGACCTTGATCCAGAATCCACCTTCCAGTGCACTATCCTTAGAGAAATTGGTGGAGGATGCCCAAGCTAGCACTTTAGTGGATCTTTGTACAACCAACCCTGTCACTCCCAAAGTCAAGAATGTGGAGTTCGGCCCTGACAGAACGTTGAAGATCAGCTCCTCTCTATCTCCTTCCCAGGAAAAGGAGCTGTGTAGCCTGTTGGCCAGTCACCTAGATGCTTTTGCTTGGAGCTATAAGGAGATGAAAGGAGTCCATCCTTTGGTTTGTACCCATCACATATACACCAAAGAGGATTGTAAGCCGGTTAGGCAACCCCAGAGGAGAATGAATCCAGCCCTTAAGGACATTGTCAAGGAAGAATTGCAAAAACTGTTGGATGCCGGATTCATCTACCCCATCTCAGATAGTGAATGGGTGTCCCCTTTGGTGTTGGTTCCCAAGAAAAATGGGAAATGGAGAATCTGTGTGGACTACCGGAAATTGAACAAAGCTACCAAGAAAGACCATTTCCCTCTACCTTTCATAGATCAAGTGTTGGATGGACTGGCAGGAAAGAAGTTCTTCTCTTTCCTGGATGGGTTTAGCGGGTACAACCAAATCCAAATCAGCCCAGAAGACCAAGATAAGACCACCTTCACTTGTCCTTGGGGTACCTTTGCCTACCGAGTCCTTCCCTTTGGGCTATGCAATGCTCCTGCTACCTTCCAGAGAGCTGTTTTGAGCATCTTCTCGGAGCTGGTCCATGATGCAGTGGAAATCTATATGGATGACTTTACTCCTTATGGGGCCAACTTCTAGGAAGCATTGTCCAATTTGGGAAAAGTCCTAACCAAATGCATTGAGATGAACTTGTCCCTTAGTCCTGAAAAATGTGAATTCCTAATGACTGAAGGGACCGTGCTAGGCCATACCATTTCTTGCCAAGGGTTGCAGGTGGATCCTAACAAAATTGCTCTCATCAAGAAGGTTCCACCTCCTCAAAAGGTAAGGGATGTTCGGAGTTTCTTGGGATTAGCAGGATACTACCGGAGATTCATTAAAGACTTCAGCAAGCTAGCCTCGCCATTGTTTGGCCTGTTGGCAAAAGATGTGGAGTTTAAATGGACTGACGATTGTCAGAGGGCTTTAAATGAATTGAAGGACAAGTTGGTGTCAGCCCCAATCCTAAGAGGTCCAAACTGGGCCCTACCTTTCCACATCCACACTGATGCCTCGAACAAAGCCATAGGTGCAGCTTTAGGACAGGTTGAGCAAAAACTTCCATATGCCATTTACTTTGTTAGCAAATACTTGTCCAAAGCTGAGCTGAATTACACTGTAACCGAGAAAGAATTCTTGGTTGTGGTCCATGCACTGAACAAGTTCCGACATTATATTACTGGCTATCAAACCTTTGTACATACAGACCATGCTGCAATTAGATATTTAATGAATAAAACATATGTGAATGCTTGTATTATTAGATGGTTACTTTTGTTGCAGCAGTTTGATTTGACCATTGTTGACAAACCAGGTAGAGAAAATGTTGTTGCTGATTTTTTATCTAGATTGGATTTGTCTGCAGATGAGGATGGAACGGTGGATGACCAGATGCCCGATGAACATCTGTTTGCTATTTCAGTACTCTCTCCATGGTTTGCTGATATAGCAAACTACCTTGTTTCAGCACAGTTCCCTCCGCACCTATCTTCCCGAGAGAAGAGCAAAATCATCAGAAAGAGTGCCTCATTTACTTGGATCGGGGGCAATCTATTCAAGCTTGGCCCCGATCAAATCTTAAGGCATTGTGTAAGGGAGGAGGAAGTCTTTGATATCCTCCTCACTTGTCATGATGGGCCTTGTGGAGGACATTTTGCAGCAAAGAGAACTGCCTTCAAGATCCTGCAGGCAGGCTACTATTGGCCCACACATCATCAAGATGTTAGAAGATATGTCAGCCAGTGTGACCAATGCCAAAGAATGGGGAAACTGACCCAAAAGGATGAGATGTCTCTCCAACCTCAGGTGACTCTTGAGCCATTTGAGAAGTGGGGTATGGACTTTGTGGGCCCAATCAACCCTCCTTCAAGGCAAAGGTCTTACATCGTTGTGTGTACTGACTACCTGACAAAGTGGGCAGAGACCAAAGCAATCAAAGCAGCAACAGAAGAAAAGGTGGCCGAGTTCCTAAGAGAAAACATCTCCTATAAGTTTGGCTATCCAAGAGAGCTGGTCACTGATCAAGGGAGCCAGTTCACCTCCAACCTGGTTGAAGATCTACTAGCTCATCACAAGATCAAGCATAGGACTTCCACCCCCTATCACCCTCAAGCAAATGGGCAGGTGGAAGTCACCAATATAGCATTAGAAGGGATCTTGACTAAGGTGGTGAGCAGCAGCAGAAAGGACTGGGCAGATCGCCTGGTTGAAGCCACATGGGCTTACAACACCACTTGGAAGACCACCACCGGCTTCACACCTTATGAGCTGGTCTATGGGAAGAAAGCTTTGCTGTCCATTGAGTTTGAATACAACACTTTGAGGATGGCAGCTCAGCTGGACCTAGATCTCAGCCATGCACAACAAGAAAGGCTATTGCAGCTGAATGGCCTAGATGAGCACCGAATGCAGGCCCTCCTTCACTCAGAAGTGGTTCAACTTCAGAGAAAGGTGTGGCATGACCAACATCTCCATGACAAGCAATTTCCGCCGGGAGATTGGGCTTTGTTGTATGACTCCAGATACAAAGATTTCAAGGGGAAGCTGAGAACCAGATGGCTAGGGCCATATTTAGTGGAAAAATGTCATGACAATAGATCTGTGCTTCTTAGGACCATTGATGAGGAAGCCATCCCCATGCTTGTCAATGGGCATCGGTTGAAGATCTACAGGAAGCCTCCCTCAAGACAAGAGTTCATCAAAACTATGGAGAAGGCAGTGTTGGTCATAGAGAAGGGTTCTGCCTCTGCTTTGGGCATACCCTGAAGAATCTAAAAAAAAAATAATAATAATAATAATAATAAAGATCCTTGGGTGAAAACCTTTCTGAGGTGCCCAAGGCAGGTGGTAGGGGTGAAAACCTCATTGAGGCACCCCTATTGTCCTTTCAAAAAAAAAAAAAAAAAAAGAGATTGGAAAAAGATCCTTGAGTGAAAACCTCTTTGAGGCGCTCAAGGCAGATGGCAAGGGTGAAAACCTCAATGAGGCGCCCCTGTTATCTTTCAAAAAAAAAAAAGAGAAAAAAAAAAAAAAACAAAACAAAAGAAAAACAAGGTCAGCAGATTCATTATGTAAAATTGCATGCAGGTGTTCTATGGAGGAGAGGAAGCCTCTCAACTCAAAGCCAAGGGTCCTCATCATGCAGCCAGGACACCTCACCAACACCTCCTCCAAGAAACCTCATTTTCTCCAAGGTATGTGCAATTTTATTACAGCTTGAGTCTTCTACAGAAAGACGCATATTTTCTACAGGAAAATGCAGAGTTTCTACAGGAAGATGCAGATCTTCTACAGGAAGGTGCAGACTCTCTACAGGAACGCATCCTTTCTACAGGAAGCGCTGTGTTTCTACAGGAAGCTTCCTGTAGAAGCTCAGAACGGGTCAGAATTCATTTCATGAGGCGATCTAACAGCTAAGGATCGGTTTGGACGCATGCATGCCACTGTTGTCAACCATGCACATTGTTGTTATCTTGCTCCACCATCCTTGTCGACATGCAACAAGTACCTGCACCAGCAAAGCAGATCGATGAGTCTCGAGGAAAAAAAGCAACTTGTAAATGGAAAAAGCGCTAGAGATCTCGCACCATATTCATCACAGTCAGCCCGAGGCTCCGAGAGCATGATCGTGAGGCCATCCATCGTCGTGCAGCATGCACCCAAGGAGGAAGAACTGTTCCAAGACATCCCGCGGGAGTCCTGTAACAGTTAAACCTGCTAGAGTGGATACCATTCACCGCGCAGGCCATCTGAAGGGAAACGTGGGCGCATGCAACTGAAGCATCCCATCCATCGACGGCAGCTCATGAACATGGACCTTCGGGCCTGTGTAAGTCCGCCAGCAGCAGGTAAATCGACTCATCAGCGTCCAAAGAGCCGAAACATCGTGTACAGCCACGTAGGTAAGTGTCTCGACCCTTCCTTCCATCAGATTGCATGAATGTTACTTTGATTGATTGCTTAGGTGTAAAGGTGAATGGGTTGAGCGGCAGTATGGTCAGTTGGCCGGCCACCTCGGCCAGTTAATGGTCTAGTTGGATGTATGGGTGGCGGCCACAACAAAAAGAATGGACAGCACGCACGTGAGAGAAATCTCGTCGAGGAAACGAGCTCAACAGAAGAGGCGGCAGCAGATCCGCGGGAATTGGTGTGGCAGCAAGTGAACGCACAGTTGAATGATGGGGTGACGTCACCCAACGGTCCGGCGGGGACAGCTCACCCCCGCGCCACGGATTCCGCCGAATTCAAAATCTAATCGACTAGATTGCATTCATGCATTTAGCAACCACCGGTTTAAACTCGAGCGGCCATCCTGATCCTTCTACAGTGTGATACGCCGAGCCTTTGGCTATTAGAGCAATTGAGAAGCACACCCAAGGCGCAGACCGACTGCAATCTCTCCCGAAAACCGCGCGCTGCATTCTACAGGAACGCTGTCATTCTACAGGAACGTTGTCATCCTACAGGAACGCAGTTTTCTACAGGAAAGCGGGTGCCTCACGTAAGAAGGTGGCCAATTAAAGAGGTAACCCTGAACTCTTCATGCAACTAGTTATTAAAGGTGGCAGAATTGTCGTCCACAGTCTGGTCATAGAGAAACGGTGAAATTGTTGTCTGTTGTGCCTATACTATCATTCTACAGGATGTCGAGTAATTAAAACTGTGTTAAGTCCTCAGGGATAAGTTTTGTGGGTTATGTGCATGACATTCTACGCTCTGTCTCAGTAAACCAAAATCTCTTCCACAATCACCACCTCTGGTTAAGAAACTTGTTTTATCATGCCGGGTGGTTTTATAAGACGGGAACCCACTGATTCAACCAAATTGAGGGAAAACCAGGAAGTGGTAGAGCTCTTCACACGGGTTCAATGGATATCTTTTTGTGACAAATTGCAGGGGTACGATGATGAAGTAGCAGAAGAATTTTTGCAGGCTCTAAAGCCGAAATCCAAGACACTGGCCACAGTGAACTTCAGAGGTCTAAGCCTCAAGCTCACCCCGCAATATATCAGTCAGATCATTGAACTTCCGATGGGTTTGGCATGGGATAAGGAAGAAAGAAAGTTGAGCCAGCAAGCCAAGAAGTAATTCTTTCCACCTGAGGAGGAATTCTCAGAGGACAAAAATGGGGTGCGAAGAACCAGCTTGCTGCCACCATGGAATGAAGTCAGTTTTCAAATCATGAAATATATAACTTGTGAGGGCCGTTTTAGCATCGTGTATGCATATCACTTTCGGTTGCTCACTGAATTGAGGCACCGGATTGATCTTCCTGTAGAACAAAAACTGAGCATTCCTTATTTCCTGTTGCAGTCTCTAATTGAATGTGCCACAAAGCTAAAAGAAGGCATACCAGATCAGATAGCCCACCATGGGCTGATCAAGCTTCTTGTGGAGGATGCGCTGCATTCATATAAGGTTCCCCTCTCACGGGAATCATTCCGGAATTTGACAAGAGATGGAGACATTAAAATGTTGATTGAAGAAACGGGGTCCTCCAGCAGTGAGGAACAAGAAGCAGTGGCCGAGGGAAAGAGAGAAAAAGGCCAGAAGACCCCGACCACAGTGCAGAAGAAAGAACAAAAGAAGAAGCATGAGGAAAAGGATGACAAAGAAAAAGGTGGCACACCCATCTTGTCAGCAAGAGAAAAGAGGTTGAAGAGCAGAATGGACAAAGCTGAGGTGGTCCACGTCAGCCCAAGTACCTCATCAGCACCTGCAACCAAAGCAAAAAGCAAAACCCATGCGGCTAAGCAAGAAAAGGTGGTGACACCCGTGTCTACAGGAAAGCAGAAACAGGCTTCTACAGGAAGCCCGAAAACAGAGACAAGGGCTTCTACAGGAAGCCCGAAATTGGCAAAAGGGGCTTCTACAGGAAGCCCGAAAATCATTGAGAAACAGGCTTCTACAGGAAGCCTGAAGACAGAGAAAGGGTCTTCTACAGCAAGCCCGAAAATTACCAAAGCAGGGGCTTCTACAGGAAGCCCGAGAGTGGCTAAAACCGGGTCTTCTACAGCAAGCCCAAAATTGGTAAAGAAAGGATCTTCTACAGAAGGCCCGGAAGTGGGCAAAGTAGGGTCTTCTATAGGAAGCCCGAAATCTGAAAAGAAGGGGCCCACTACAAGGAGCTCTGAGAAAGCAAAACGCAAGGAAGAGAAGGTTGGTATTCTCAAAAAGGAGGCAGCAGCTGCGCTGGCCGCCCTCAGTACACCTCCAAAGCCGAAGGAGAAGAGAGAGAGGGAGACGCCTCTACCATCTGAAGCCAGGAGAAGTAAGAGGATAAACACGGGCAAGCCGCAGCCTCCACCCAGCAGCCAAAGCATTTCAAGGGGTGTCCCTACTTCGCCCAGTAAAAGATCCCCCTCTAAAACATCGGCCACCCCCGAGAAGGGAAGCCCAAAAATAACTTCCTGGACACGAAGGATAGGCCAATCGGCTTCCGAAGCCCGGCTCAAGGAAACAGATAAGGGGGAGGAAGCGCCACCATCATCACCGCCAGGGGCAGAAAAGGCAGGGCCACCAAGAACAGGAAAGGAAGAGCATGCTCTGGGCTCTAGTTCTCGGCCAAGGACGAGGAGTCGGAGCAAATTTGCTCAAGGATGAGCAAATAGTTTAGCTGGGGGGTGATGATGAGCCCCAATTTTTGGTACAATTTGGGCTCATATTGGCCTACTTGCCTTGCTCAACCATTCATATTTTACCACTTATGCATTCATTTCTTAGTATATTCGTGTTGTTTGTAGGAAGAAGGGCAGGCATTATATCTATGTGACTAATACATGATGATTTCAGGTTCTTGGCATTAAAGAGAGCAAAAGACCACGCAAAAGGAGACAAGGAGACAGCAAAGGTGACATTGCGGGTTCATAGGAAGGTTGTCCACAGTCTTGATGACCCTCCTGATTTTCACCTTCACTCCGAGCTCTAACAGCTCTCCCCACCGAGCTTAAAGGCAGCCAACACGTTCTACAGGATCAGCAGTTTTACAGCAGTTTGACTCTCAGTTGGACAGCCAAGCTCCACGAATGGAGGGAGCCAGCTTGATCTTCATTTTGTATAAGTATGAAGGTCGTAGCCTTTGTTAGGAGCTTTTTGAACTTCTGGACTGATATTGCAATTTTTGGAGCATAGCTCGATGTTTGTTTTTGTAAGCCAGTTTTGGCATGATATCAGACTTTTGATTATGAATAAAGGCAAGCAGATTTGGATCTAATTCTGAGCTTTTAAGGGAGCTATAGCTCTCAGGTTAGGGCCCAACCTGAGAGCAATAGATCTCCTCTTCTTGTAGTGTTATTCACCTTTCTTTCCAGCATTTTGTTTACTTGTTTTGATATGCATTTCAAGAACACAGTTTGCTGATTTGATTTCGTTAATAGGATTGAGTAGGATTGGTTTATGATTAAATTACTTTCAGCTGCTTAGATTCGGATAGGAGGTTTGTAATACACAGGAGCTCCAAGAAAAGGTTGTTAGAGATCACTGCCATCTCTGTTTAGGGATTGGGGTGCAGTCTATACCAACCACCAAAAAAAACGCAGTCTTTTCTACTCTCATGCAAGCTGCAACACAGTCGGTTTAATCGTGGATCCTTCCATGCACTTTTTCTCTTGAGCCATACTTCGTCATTGCAATTCCATGCACGACTTTCCTTCATGATTTACATCACTGTTTCTTGATTTAATAGCACAGGTAGCAACTGGTTAATGAATTCTCGTTTTTGGTGCAAGACATAAGTCATTTGTTTTATTTACACTGCTCCATATCATTCCACTTCCTTCTTCTTCTTCTTGACCTCTCCTCAAGCCACCTACTCGACCTCTGTTCAGCTCGTTTGCCTTCCAACTCATCCATTGCCACGTAGCTTCATCTTTTTGACCTTTCGTTGCTGCCATCCTTCTATCCACCAACCAACTCCGTGCACTCTCTCTCCATCTTGTTCCTCTGCCCCTGAGCCATCACAAGCTCCATCTCCACCTTACCTATCCACCCAAACCATCCCATCACTTCACCATCACCCAAAACTTCCACTTACAGCACATCCTGTAGAAGTTAGCAGACTTCCTGTAGAATTCCTTAGTTTCCTGTAGGATCCCCTGCAGACATCCTGTAGAAGCTTGCAAACTTGGTTGCCGAGCATCCGAATGTTGTAGACCTCTGTGGACTAATGCTAGGGACCCTCTAGGACCTCTCCTAGCCATCCTAACCTTTCCCAAGCTTTCTCTCCCTTCGCACCACCTCTGCACAGCCAAACCCTAATAAGAAACAAAATCACAATCACTCCATCCACTTAAGCAAAAATACAAAAACAATGTTCTTTTTCATAGAAGTAGTTTGAGTTCATGCATTTCACATCATTAGAGGTAATGGCATCCTTTTTAGACATTTGCACTTTCACTATTGCATCATAGAGGTCAAACTAGTCAAATTAGGGTTTACTAGGGTTTCATGTTTTGGTTGGCTTTCAGTTCATTTTTGCAAAGTAGATCAATTTCCCTCGAGATAGCCTTCGTCCATCATCTAGAAAGCTTCTTCTGAAGAACATATAGAAGTTGGCTTGAGCCCTAGCGGACTTGTGCCAGCTGACCAAGTGACAGTTGCGACAAGAGCTAGTACTTGTGCATACAGCACCGTCGCTTCCAAGTTTGTACGAACTACCGAGTTGATAAAATTAGAGATAGGAAGCCCCAGGATTTGTAGCATTATTGCTACAATACTGGGGCCCACCAGATAGTTGCGGAAAATACGGTGAAGAAGAGTCGTAAAGAGATTGGTCACATCTTATGAGCGCAGGTGGCAAATGACAGTGCAGTCAACTTGAGTTTAAACCCGAAAACCCATCATGAGACCGTTAAGAAATGAATGCATGGTGTATAGAGTAAGATCGTGGGATAGGAGTGAGTAATGGAGCTATCATATCGAATCATTGCACATAGTAGAACTTTTCATGGTTTGATAACTATGCATAATCATGACCTTAAATGCTATTTGATAAAAAAAATTGCTCATACCTTTGGAAATTTTGTCATTTCTTGCCCATAGCTTTTAACCAACTGTTCTTTCTTGATGTCTTGGAGATGCTCCATGTCTTCATGGCATTTTCTCACTTACACCTGCATTTTCATGATTTTTGTACTAACATTTTGACTGTGAATTTGAAAAACAGAGTGGTGGTGGCTGCGGAAATCGTTTCTGGCTGCGAAAACTGTTTCTGGTTGCGGAAACTGCTTCCAGTTGCGGAAACTGGGACAGCACCCACTTAGCTGAACAAATATGGTTAGAAAAGAACTAACTGAGTGAAAATAGTTCTAAAAGGAACTTTTATTGATGAAATGAGTGGAATGGAATGAAAATGAAGCGGAGTGAAGTGAAGAGAAAATGTGAATGAGATGGAGATGGAGTGGAATGGCGAATGAGGTGGAGTGAAGATGGAAAGAGGATTTTTTTTGGAAAATATAGAGTGTCAAGTATCCTTGATTTTCACTCTATATTTTCTGTATAAGACTGCCAATCTATGATTGGTTTTCAGGCTTATACATACATTTATTTTTTTTATTTTTTTTTAACTGAAAGAATCAAAGGCTAGGCTGGTGGGGAAGAAGGATTCTTCTCCACCAGCCTTATTACAGAACTCTCTTGGAACATCTTGGCAAATTCTTCTTTTGAGAGTGGCTTATGATAAATTTTCAATCGGTGGCCATTCACAAGAAAAGAAATCTGAAATTCATCAATGGTCTTGATTCTTACTGCTCCATTATTAAAGACTTTGTCAATTTCATATGGCCCAAGCCAATGGGTCTGAAATTTACCCTTAAAGTCTTTGAACTTGGAATCAAACAGTAATGCCCAATCTCCCTCTTAAAACTTTCTCTCTTTGATGTATCTATCATGCCATTTAGCTCTTTGATGTTGAACTAGATCAGTCTTTAAAATTGCTTCTTGTCTGATCTCATCTAGCTCGTTCAACTGCTCCATTCTGTGCTTTTGGGCTTCTGATAGATTCATCCCCAACTGGATTGCCATCTTGAAAGTCTTGACTTGAAACTCAATGGGAAGCAGGACTTCTTTCCCATAAACAAGTTCATAGGGAGAATGTCCTGTTGTATTCCTCCATGTAGTTCTGTAGGCCCATAAGGCTTCAGGAAGCCTTTCAATATTTTCTGTGTAGATGAACAGTTTTCGTGATGATGCTCTCAAGAACTTTGTTTGTAGACTCCACTTGGCCATTTGCTTGCGGATGGTAAGGAGTATGTTTTTTGTGCTTGATTTTGTATTCTTCTATCAGCTTCTCCATCAAGTTAGATGTAAATTGACTTTCCTGATCTATCACAATTTCTCTTGGGACACCAAAACGAGTAAAAATATCCTCAAAAAGAAATTGAACAACTGAATTTTCAGTGGCAAAAGGCAATACTTTAGCTTCTACCCATTTAGTGACATAATCAGTGCATACCAATATATACTTTTTCTGTTTAGATGGTGGATTAATAGGTCCAATGAAATCTAAAGCCCATTTTTCAAAGGGTTCGATGAGTACCTGTGGTTGTAATGGCATTTCATTTGAAAGAGTCGGTCTCCCAACTCTTTGGCAGCTGTCACACCTTCTGACATATTGTTTTGCATCTTTGAAAAGGGAAGGCCAATAATATCCTAAAGAAAGGATTTTATAGGCCGTCCTTTTGTCAGCAAAGTGTCCACCGCATGGTTCATCATGACATGCCTTGAGGATGTCAGGCATTTCATCTTCCCGAACACATCTTCTGATCACACAATCTAGCCCTGTTTTAAACAATTCATTAGAAATCCATGAATAACTTGAACTCTCCTGAATAATTCTTCGTTTTTCACCAGGAAATAAATGTGGAGGTAGCTTTCCTGTAACCAAATAGTTAGCAATATCTGCATACCAAGGAGTCTTAGTAGTTATTGCAAATAAATACTCATCTGGAAACTTATCCTCTACAGGGGAATCTTCATTAGTATTTTGGATTCTAGACAAGAAATCAGCTACTGTATTTTGTTTCCCTGGTCTATCCAACATAGTAATATTGAATTCTTGTAAAAGTAAGAGCCATCTTGTAACTCTACCATTAGTAACAGGTTTATTCATGAGATATCTAATTGCAGAATGATCAGTATGGACAAAAGTTTCATAGCCAGTTATATAGTGTCTAAACTTATTGATTGCATGAACAACAGCTAAGAACTATTTTTCCGTCACAGTATAGTTTAACTCGGTGGGAGTCAAATTTTTACTGGTGTAGTAAATGGCATAAGGAACTAAATCCTTTTGTCCCAACACAGCTCCTAGAGCTGTATCTGAAGCATCTGTGGAAATATGGAAAGGAAGTTTCCAATTTGGCCCTCTCAAAATGGGTGCTTCAGATATTCTTGTTTTCAAAGTTTCAAATGCAGATTGACAATCAGGATCCCATTTGAATTCACAGTCTTTTGTAAGTAATTTGAAGAGTGGAGATGCTATTTTGGTGAAGTTTTCAATAAATCTTCTATAATATCCAGTAAATCCAAGAAAACTTCTAACATCTTTTTGACAATTTGGAATAGGCAACTTGGAGATGACTTCAACTTTTGATCTATCAACTTTAATCCCATCCCCTGAAATATGATGTCCTAAAACAATCCCTTCAGTAAACATCATAAAGCATTTTTCATGACTCAATGATAGGTTTGTTTCTTTACATCTTATAAGTACTTTTTCCAAATTCTCTAATGCCTCTTCAAATGAATTACCATAGACTGTAAAATCATCCATATAAACCTCTACACAATTATGGATTAGATCAGAAAAGATTCCTAGTACTACCCTTTGAAATGTTGCGGGTGCATTACATAATCCAAAAGGAAGTACTCGGTAAGCAAAAGTTCCCCATGGACAGGTAAATGTGGTCTTGTCCTGATCTTCAGGTGCTACCTGAATCTGATTATAGCCACTAAAACCATCCAAAAATGAAAAATACTTTTTGCCTGCTAAAGTATCTAATACCTGATCGATAAAGGGTAAAGGAAAGTGATCCTTCAAAGTTGCTTTGTTCAATTCCCTGTAATCAATGCATACCCTCCATTTACCATTCTTTTTAGGTACTATAACCAAAGGAAAAAACCATCGGCTATCTGAAATTGGATAAATGAAGCTTACATTAAGTAGTTTTTGGAGCTCTTCTTTCACTATCTCCCTAAGGTTTGGATTCATCCTTCTCTGAGGTTGTCTGATTGGTCTATTGTTTTCCTCAATGTAGATGTGATGAATGCAATTCTTAGGGTCAATACCTTTCATATCAGTATATTCCCGTGCAAATGCAGTAGAATGTTTTTGCAAGATTTTGGTTAGTTCTTCCTGTTGTGATCTTTCCAAATTTTTGTTGATATTCAATGTTTTACCTGGAAAGATCTCAATGGCGGAACTACCAAACTCTTCCATAGAGAAAAGAGACATTTGTCTAGATGATAGATACTCAATGTTAGAATCTAACTGAAATTGTGTGTGTCATATTCTGAAGATGTTTCAAAGTTTCCTAATGTGTTCAAAATTTGACTATCTTCACTAACTTCAGAAATGGTAAAGACAGGTTGTATAGTATCCTCATCATCAATCCACTCATTATCTCCTATTTCTGTAATTGATTTTGCTGGAGGATACAGATTGAATTTCTTTGTCGAATTACCATCAGAAATATACATATCCCCAGACCTATAACTGATGAAAGCATCGGCTGTGGCTAGCCAAGGTCTTCCTAAGATAAGAGGGTGTCCTCCTAAATTACTCTTGGGGGTTAAAATCATGAAATCTACTGGATATTCCCAAGAGTCTAAGGAGACCGAAATGTCTTCTAATACACCATCTGGTTTGATAATTCATCGATCTGCAAGTTGCAGTAAAGTAGGTGTAAAAAGAAGATTAGGAAGTTTCAGTTGTTCCATAGTCTGTCTACTCATAATGTTGATAGCAGCCCCTAAATCAATCAAAGTATTTGGAATTTCTACCCCATTGATATGTGTTTTGACAATTGGACTACCGGGATCTACATACTTCTGCATAATAATTTTTCCCATCATGATATCTGCAATTTTTCCTACCAGGTGGATTCTTCTTGTATCTCTAGGTTTCCTTCCTGGTCTTTTAAGACTCAACTCCTTTATTGTTTTTGCTAGAATAGGAATCTCTCTAATGGCTTGTAACAAGGGAATCTTGATACAGACATTCTTCAATTCATCTAGAAAATCATAGTCAGGCAACAAGAATTGTTTTTCCACCCCTTTGTCAATTTGTAATCTTTCAGGAAAAGGAGGTGTGGATGAAGATGCAGGTTGCTCAACTATAGGAGTTGTGAGGGTTAGCTCTTTTTCTTTTTCTTTCTGAGTGCTTGGGTTTTGAAGAGATTCTTCAGAACCTTTATTGGCTTCAAGAGAATCTTCCTCAGAAATTCTTTGCTTTTGGGCATATATAGAAGGTTTATCTAAAACTCTACCAGATCTGAGTTGTACATTATTGAGAGGAACAATCATATAGGTAGGAAATTGTTGACCTTCTACCATGTAAGCATTTTGAGGGTTTTTATTATTGGGGTTTGGCAATGGCTAAGAAGGAAGTTGATTTGACTTCTGTTGGAATGGAAGCAAGAGTTGAGAATTTGGGTTATGTTGAGAAGGTTGTTGTTGTTGTTGAAATGGCAATGATATTTGTGGATTTTGATTTGGAAGTTGTGGAGCTTGTTGGTTTTGAAAAGATGGAGGATATTGATAAAATTGAGCAAATCTCCCATAAGGATTTTGCATGCCTTGTACCCATGATTGAAAAGGATTTTGAGGTTGGGACCAAGGTTGTTGCCAAGGATTCCAATTTGGTGGGGTTTGAAAGTTCATAGAGCTGTTAAACCCTTGGTTTTGTTGCCCCTGCCAAGGTCTCCTTGCAACAAAACAGAGAGACTCAATTGTATTTGGATCTTCTTGGAAGACAGCTTTGAGCCCAGGAATTGAAGGACAATCCTTGGTCTCATGATTCTCTGAAAAAATCGTACATGTTTCTACAACTTTTGCATCCAAGGGAGATTCCCTGAGAGCATGTTTCTTTCTACATTTTGGGCAAAAGATGGCTAAAGCCTCAGCTTCTGCTTTCTGCTTATTGTGGATCTTAAGAGTGTCTGGTTGCACACTAAGACTCCCTAAGGTATCATTTTTGAATTCATCAAGCATATTGCCAATCTCATCCCTACTTACTGATCCAGTTGCAGATTTGTTTGCTCTGATGAGAGAAGGATCTCTAGGCCCTTTTCCAGTTTTAGATTTTCCTCTTGAGAGATGGACACACAGCTCTGCTATATCATGAAGTGGAAGTTGAGATATGTCTCCTTTTCCCATCATGTTCAAAATATCTATCCATTCATCTCTAATGGCTTTTAATAGAAGGGATTTCAAGGTTTCCTCATCTAAGTTACTCATTTTTGCTCTTTTCAGATTGTATTGGAATCTTTCAAGTAAATCCTCCAAGTTTTCATCTTCTCTTTGTACCATTTTAAATACTTCATCCTTGTGGTTGGTAGGCATACAATAGTCCATGTATCTATCCAGAAATGTTTGTTTCATATCATTCCAAGTCCTAATGGATTGAGTGAGTAATCCCATGAACCATTTCAAAGCAGCTCCTTTCAATGTTGAAGGAAACAGTTTGAGTTTTTGAGAGTCCTCCAGATAATCATAAGTTCGACACACGACCTCAAACTCAAATAGAAATGTTTCAGGATCCTCATTTCTTAACCCATGAAAGTTTGGGATTCATTGTTGCTCGAGAATCCTCATCGACTATAGGAAATCCAAATGAGTTATCTCCATCCCTATTTCCCCCATTGTTACCTCTATCTCCTCCATTATTTCCTCCTCCCCCTCCTCTACCTCTACCAAATCCGTTAACTCCCTCCTCTGTCATGGTAGCTTCCTCAGAGATTTCAGAGTCCTCTAGTTCCTCTACTAATGGCGAACAAGGAGGAATTTCTCCCTCTTCTTCCTCAGGTGATTCTACTTCTTCAATTACAATGTGTCTCCCTGTAGAAGGAAAGAAAGGATCTTTTCCTAGTTCAGATTCGATGGATGGTGTGGAAGAGTCTCCTAACTCAACTAATACCTCTTGAATTCCAGGAATCCTAGGGCTAGGAGTGTAGGTTGGAGATGATGGAGATGTCTCTTATCTATTCCTTGAAGTAGATGGAGTTGTGAAAATCGAACTCTTGGCTCTAGCTAAAAACCTTCCCCTAGAATCTCTTGCTCTATGCATATCATTCTTATTTTTCTTCAAGTCAAGCTAATAATTCTCTTTCTGATCTTCCAGGTCACTCTAGGTGCAAGAAGACAGCATACTCAAGAAACTATTAAACCAATAATTTTCTCTTTTCTGATCCTCCAGATCACGCTAAGTGGAAGAGGAGAGCATACTTTGAGAGGTTATCAATTTTCCTTCCTTGAAATAAAAAAATTTATTTATATTTCTCTTTTTAAGAAATTGGCTACCTAGTTTCACTTCCCCGGCAACGGTGCCAAAATGTTTGGTCAATTTAGTGTGTTCTAAATTGCTAATTAGAATGTCAATCTGGGATTCGTAAACTGACGAAGTGAAGTGTACTATATGTACAAGATAACCATTTTCTTAGTCTTTTGTCGTTTTTTAGTTTTTTAGTTTGTTTTTGGATTTATCTTTTATGGATTCCCTAGTGTGTGATGGCGAAATTGAAAGTTAAGTATGGATGGTAATGGTGATTTCTACGGTGATTTTCCAAACTTAAAAGTGTTCAAAAAGAAAGCTCTAAACTAACTGTAATGAAATCAATTCTCAAGATGAAGTAAATGTATCAAACAGTGAACTAATGACAATGGCCCAGTATCCTTACTGTTGTATGAAAAAGAAAGTAAAAACTGAACTTAAAGCAACTCAAAGACTGAAAGCAAAGCAACTAAATCACACTACTTCAACCCCTGTTCTGATCCTTTACCCTTCAACTCAATTTGCCTTATGGGAAGTAATCATAAACAAGCTGAGTAATATGATATCTAAATTGCAGGAAATTAAATTGCATAAAAGGAAACTAATAACACTACTTCAACCCCTGTTCTGATCCTTTACCCTTCAACTCAATCTACCTATAGGAAGTAAACATGAACAAGCTGAGCAATATGATATTTAAATTGCAAGAAATCAAACTAAATCATACTACAATAAGTAATATTCTATTTCCTTACTAATAGAATCACTTGACTATAGAAAGGAAATCATAAACAGATGAGTAATATGATGTCTAAGTAGCAGAAAAATAAATAAGCAAAACACAATTTGAAAAATGACAGTGCTGGAATTAAACTTCAGGAAATGAAAATCAGCAGGAAGGACAAGATGATCTCATGTCAGTAGTTATCAAAAAAATATGTAAATCTGCCCAGGCTACCTACAACAAAACCTGTAAAAGAAGCACTGATCAGCTAACAGTTAGAAAAGAAACATAAAGGAAATATAGACAGCAAATGAACATCAGAACAACACAATATATATACAAGCAATGATTTAAAAAACAGTAAATGAAAGCAAGTAAGAAACTATACAAAGCTCTGGTGTACAGGGGCCCTCTGCAACCTCGGCCAGTCAATCACTTAGTCACAAATCAGATTCAGAAAAACTGTCTTCTCATGTATTTAAAGCAAAGTGAAATGCAGTACAGTGGGTGACAACAGTCGAAATTACAATACAAAAAGCTAAGCTATTCAGCGTATATCAACGCGTTATTTATAAGAAAAAGGTGTTGCAACTAATTCCTAGATTTATGCTACCAAGAGACACGTAAATCTCCTTGAGCCGAGATCTAGCGTGATGGTCATGAATTCATGGAGTGGTGGCTGCTTGGTTCAGTTCACGGGCTACTCTCCAGGTGTGCCAGTACCTCCAAAAACTAAGGATCGTGCCACGCAAACCTTCACGTGGGCAAAACAGAGCCGTGCCACCGCAAAATTCCTCATTTGGCCTTTCCTTTGACTATCGTTGACCGCGATTGTTTATGAGTGATTTGGCTTATCTGAGAGGACACACTCTATGTACACGTCACTTGCAGCTTACCCATGTGGCTAGTTTCTCCATTGGACACCTGTAGCATAGCCTTTAACAAAATGGTTGCGGAAACTTGGGCTGGCTGCGGAAAGTGACAAGTTTCCGCAGCTGCTTGAACAAAAATCTAAATCAAACAACAGTCATAAACATAGTTAGGAAACCATTTCATAAGCTCTTTTTAGACTTTTATGCAACGATTTGACAGCTTGGTGGATGAAGTAAATGGAAAAAGAAGGTTGAAAAGGTATATAGGGAAGTGCAGGTTTGGGACTCAACAAGTACCATCATTTAAGAAATTACGCTATGTGATTCGTTCTCCACATTTCACTAGTTTCAATCCCACTTCTTCACCCCTGTGAGCATCACCCGATGCAATGAGTGCTAAGTGAACTATTCAAAAATCATGAGAAATTAGTCAGTTACGACTGCCTCTCATGGAAATGGTCATACGTTTGAATGACTTACTTAACGCAGTTGAATCCCAAAAATGATATCTAATATAATGCACTGCGTAAATCCCCCATACTTAAATTCAAAAAGAGTCAAGGGATCTCTACTTGAATGGTTCATGAGGCACAATACTTGCTAAGGTTTTGCAAATGGGGTAGCAAGCTAAGTGGGCTTGATTGTGGGGAAAAACTCCACAGTTAAGCGCGCTTGAGCCAGAGGAGTTCTGGGATGGGTGACCTCCTGGGAAGTCCTGGTTACCGGGTGCAAGCCCCGGAAGTGATGATTGATGCTATGTGATTCGTTCTCCACATTTCACTAGTTTCAATCCCACTTCTTCACCCCTGTGAGCATCACCCGATGCAATGAGTGCTAAGTGAACTATTCAAAAATCATGAGAAATTAGTCAGTTACGACTGCCTCTCATGGAAATGGTCATACGTTTGAATGACTTACTTAACGCAGTTGAATCCCAAAAATGATATCTGATATAATTTTTATCTCAATCTAACTTTCGTATTGAGAGTTATGCCCATTTAAAGGTTTTCTCATTAAACCTTGCCATGTCAACAAGCATAGCCATGTAGCACTACCAAGTGGCATTCATGGCTCTACCATGTCACCCATAATCCAGTGTGGTTCCTGCCATGCAAGCATGCCTAGCACCATGGTTCCATCATGCCACTCCTTTGGAAATACCTTGTTCAAACATCTGCAGTGTAACAGTAAATTTCATGTTAGTTTCAGAGGGTTTACCATTTGGCATTCTCCATCAAGCACTAGACGCTAACAAGAATTGTTAGGGTCCCACCCTAACCCCCTTATTTATGTAATAGGATCGAGTCATAGTTATAGTTAGTAAAGAGTCAATAAAGCCCATATTAATAATTATAAGTGGTTAACCCGCATTTAATGACGGGACCACAGTTAGTTGCAAATGGGCCATGGTATTAGATAGATGGTATTAATAAGAACCATGGTATTGCCCCATGGTATTGCATGTATGAATCCTATATAAAGGATAGAGACTCCCTATAAGGAGCATCATGTCTTATTTTGTAGTCGAGCTCTGCTCTATTGGAGGTTTGCCCCCTCGAAGAGGCAAGTGAACATTGCTTTCTGAATAATAAAATACTTGCTATTATTTCTCACTGTTCTATGTTTTGGGTATATTTCTTCACATATTTTGTATTCTGGTATCGTCTTGCAGGTTAAGAGCATAACAAGTGGTATCATAGCACTTTCTAGCGCCGGTGGGATCTCCATTTTTTAGCAAAAAAAAAAATTGGCTAGAGACATGTTCCAGTGTCTTTAAACCACGGGATCTGTCATTGAGCGCATAAACCTGCAGATTTGGCGAGGCATGCATGCAGTAAATACAAGAGGTGGTCACGCTTGTTGGACTCCCTTGTAACTCCTGTGGGTACCCCTTCGATTAGTAGCACATTAGACAGAACCGCGCATGGACTGTCTTCCAAGTACCTTCTGGGTATATCAGAAGCCCCCTAGCTCCCTTGAAACCTCGCCATAGATAAGCCGTCGGCTATCTTGCTACTACAGTACACCGGGAATAGCACTCGAAGAGATTACTCGCCCGCTACTACAGTACACTGATAATAGCACTCGGAGAGATTACTCGCCCGTACGATAGGGTAGTCGGGTTGTACGGCTAAGGGTATGGTTGATCCTCCTTGGTTAGTGCCCTGAAAAATTGGGTCGAGTACTACTATCAAACCCTTATGTATATTGCAATCTGTAGCACCTGACACTCCTGGAGACCATAGTTCCCTTCTCTATCTCGAGATCACGCATAATCTCTACCAGATCAGATCTCGCAAGTGGGGTTTTGCAGCAGTAGCAGCAATCAGTTCCACCGTTCAGATTTATCAGAACAACCATTCAGATCTATTAGATCCATCAAATCCGCAGCAGCAATTAGTTCCACCGTTCAGATCTATCAGATCAGCCATTCAGATTTCTCAGATCCCTCAGATCCGCCATCTAGATCTGAGTAGTTGTGTGGGTTCCTATACCTGGGCGCGATTTTCGCAGGACTTTTGGCAGCATTGACATTTCACTGCAGTATTCCTAAGTAAGGAGTAAAACTCCGTTAGGAGTAAAAAAAAAAACCTGAGACCCCCCGGGGCGCTTATTGGTGACTTAGCCCATAAGAATCAGGACGACGAGCTGAGCAAGGTGGTACCATTCAATTGTTAGTGCAAAAAAATTCGGGTGGTCCCAAATTTCAAGTAAATCGGCTCGGTGCATGGTACAAACTAGAAATCAAGCTATGGCGAATGAGAGGATGGACAGCCTTGAAGCATCCTTGAAAGAAATCCAAGCGCAACTACAGGAAATAACTACAACACTCTCTAAGGGCAAGGCAGAAGCCCGCGAGGAGGCATATATTGGCACTGAACACAGTGAGGGTGAGTCTAGCCAGTCTCTTCACCTCTTTGGCACCCACCAACAATCCCGTCCGCAACCACCCAAGCTGGACATGTATAAATTTGATGGCTCTCACCTGGCAGCATGGATAGCACAAATGGAGCAATATTTCAATCTGAATTACATCTTGGATAATGCCACTTAGCTTAGTGTGGGTATCATGTACTTGGACAATGAAAGATGGCAATGGTGGCAATGGCATCAACGTTGCTATGGAAGGCCCTTGACTTGGGAGACATTCAAAAAAGCTCTTATGGATCGCTTTGACCATGACTCTGCCTTTTTGGGTCATCTCACTAAGCTCCGACAAACAGGAACAGTGGATGAATATATTACAGCCTTTGAAGCCTTAGCTTTCCGCACTGGAGGTCTACAAGATGAGTTCTACATGGAATGTTTTATCAATGGTCTTAAAGAAGCCATACAAGCCCACATCCAACTGCACCACCCTCCCTCATGGCTGAAGGCTTGCAAGATAGCTCATGAAGTAGAATGTGCGTTAGTGGCCCAGTTCAATCGCCCAAATTTCACCGCCAAGGGTCGCCCCCCACAGGCTCACAACACTACCCAAACACTCAAGATCCAAAAGGTGTCACCTGCAGAAATGGCGGAAAGAAGAAAGCAAGGATTATGTTACTACTATGATGAAAAATACTCCCCATGGAATAAATGTAAGGAGCCCAAATTCTTTCAAATTGATGCTACTGATCACATTTCATCGAAGGAAGCCCCACCACTTGAGGAACCAGAGGAGGAAGAAGAGGACAACCAGAAGGAAAATGCACTTGAAAAACCATTTAGTTTGCTGCATGCCTTGGCAGGGATTTCTTCGCCTCAAACTCTCAAAATCAGAGGTTTTATTAAGCATCGCCTCGTAGTAGTCTTGATTGATAGTGGAAGTATTCATAATTTTATCCATCAAAGAGTCGCGGAAGCAGTGCGTTGTTTTGTACGAGCAGTTTCTAACTTCCAAGTCCAAATTGCTGATGGGGGAACAATGAAATGTGAAGGCCGCTATGACAATGTCAAACTTCATATGGGGGATTATCAGTTAAAGACCCACATGTTTGCCATACACATGGGTGGGTGCGACATTGTCCTAGGTGCTGAATGGCTTCGCACACTTGGCCCAATCATAATGGATTTCCAAGAATTATGTATGAGCTTTAAGCAGAAAAACCACACACATACCCTCCATGGACTCCAGGCGGGAGCTCCCTCTATCATCATCTCACATCAGATGGAAAAATTGTTAAAAAAGGGCCACCATGGAGTTATAGCTCAATTTAATGTCATCCAGGCCTTCGAACCCAATTCTCTTCAGATTCATCCTGAGATGCAACAGATCTTAAATAACCATCTGCCAGGCTTTTACAAGCCTCATGAGCTTCCCCCCTCAAGGGGGGAACATGATCATAGCATCACTTTGGTCCCAAGGGCCCAACCCCCAAATGTGTGCCCATATAGATATCTGTTCGCCCAAAAGAATGAAATAGAAAAAATAATCAAGGAACTTTTGGAAGCAGGCGTCATTCGTCCCAGGATTAGTCCTTATTCATCACCGGTGGCCATGGTGCTCAAGAAATATGGGGAATGGCGTATGTGTCTAAACTTCAGGGCCCTTAATAAGTTGACAGTCAAAGATAAATTTCCCATCCCGGTTGTTGATGATTTGCTGGATGAACTAAATGGGGCTCAATTCTTCACTAAGCTTGATCTTCGCTCAGGCTACCACCAAATTTGCATGAAAGAAGTCGACATTCCAAAGACTACTTTCCGAACTCATGAAGGCCATTATGAGTTCCTGGTCATGCCATTCGGACTTTGTAATGCCCCATCCACTTTTCAGAGCCTTATGAACCACCTGCTCAAACCATATCTCAGAAAATTTGTCCTTGTTTTCTTTGATGACATCCTCATCTACAGTCGCACTTGGGCCACACATCTTCAGCATGTAGATCTGCTCTTGCAACTGCTCCGCAAGCATAAATTATTTGTTAAGATGTCCAAGTGTTCTTTTGGCATGGAAGAAGTTGAGTATTTGGGCCACATTGTGGGGCGTGAAGGTGTCAGGGTGGACCCCAAAAAGATCCAGGCAATGCAGGATTGGCCTCAACCTAAGACCTTGAAGAGCCTGAGAGGATTTTTGGGTCTCACGGGCTACTATCGCAAATTTGTCTGCAATTATGGTCACATTGCGAGGCCCCTCACTCAACTCCTCAAGAAAAATTCCATGTGTTCCACTCCAGTCTTAGCACTACCCGACTTCAACAAATCTTTTGTCATTGAATGTGATGCTTCGGGTACAAGTATTGGGCAGTCTTAATGCAGGAAGGTCGACCCTTGGCCTTCACAAGCCAACAACTCAGTGGGAAGAATCTAGGACAATCTACCTATGAGAAGGATATGATGGCCATCTTACATGCAGTAGATACCTGGCGACCATACTTATTATGGCGACGCTTCCAAATCCGCACAGACCATCAAAGACTTAAATATTTTTTGGAGCAACTCCTATCCTCACCACAACAAAATAAATGGCTCGCCAAAATGCTGGGATATGATTATGAGATAATTTACAAGAAAGGGTGCGAAAATATTGTAACAGATGCATTATCTCGCCAATTTGAGGAGGAAAGTACCCTGCTCGCAATTTCCCTTCCCATTCCAGAATGGATTGAAGAGGCTCGCAAGGAATGGTTTTCACATGCTTGGCTCTCCCAACTCATTACTCAATTGTAGGCGGATCCAAATTCCACAGACGGCTACTCGTGGTAGGATGAGATTCTTCGCTACAAGGACAGAGTCGTAATATTACCAATATCCACCCTCAAAAACCGCATTTTGGCGGAGTTGCACTCATCTCCCACTGTAGGACATTCAGGCTTTCATAAGACATATGATCGCACTCGAAGATCATTTTTTTGGACAGGCATGAAAAAGGACATTCTTACTTTTGTAGCTGAATGTGATGTCTGTCAGTGCCACAAAGGAGAAATAGTCAAAGCACCAGGCACATTACAACCATTGCCCATCTCGGCATCAATATGGATGGAGGTTTCTATGGATTTCATTACAGGTCTTCCAAAGTCAGGAAATAAGTCAGTCATCATGGTGGTTGTGGACAGACTTTCTAAGTATGCTTATTTTTGCGCCCTACCCCACCCTTTTACACCGACTTTGGTCGATCAATCTTTCTTGGATCAGATCTTCAAATTGCATGGCATGCCCACTTCCATTGTGTCTGATTGTGACCCGGTCTTCACTAGTAAATTTTGGCAGGAACTCTTCCAGCTACAAGGTACCCAACTACAACTCAATACTTCCTATCATCCACAAACTGATGTTCAAACTGAAGCCGTCAACAAATGTCTGGAAACCTACCTTAGGTGTTTCACTTCAAAAAAGCAACATTTTTTGGTAGAGTGGTTACCTCTAGCTGAATGGTGGTATAACACCAACTATCATGCCACCACCAAAATAACTCCATATGAAGCAGTTTATGGTCAATGCCCTCCTTCCCCTATTTCTTATATCAAGGGGTGCTCGAAGGTACAAGTAGTGGGTCAACTCCTACAGAACCGCACAATCATGCTGGCCCATCTTAAAGAGAATCTTCATCAAGCTCAAAACAGCATGAAGCAACAGGTAGATCAACATCGCTCAGAATGCCAATTTCAAGAAGGGGATCAGGTATTTTTGAGCCTGCAACCATATAAGCAAACATCACTCAAAAACAAAGGTTGTCAAAAACTCTCTCCAAAATTCTATGGACCGTATCTGGTCGATGTTGGATACCAAGTTCACTAAGTCCACAAATTTCCACCCCCAAACTAATGGTCAAACAAAGGTCGTCAACAGGATGATTGTACACATTTATCATATGTACAACTCATAGCATCCACACACATGGGGTGAAAGTCTCCCCTATGTCCAGCACAGCTACAACAGTGCTATCCATAGCTCAACTAGCCACAATGCCTTTCACATGGGGTTGGAATTCCAGCCACTATATCCCATTGATGTGGCCATACCATTAGTAGCTACTCAGGAAGATTCGACTCATGTCCAATCTAAATATTACGGGGCTAACAACTTCATTGAGTGCATTCATCACATCTTGATCCAAGTGGCTCCAGAAACACTCAGAATTCAGAAGTGGCTTGGGAAAAGATCAAAAATCAAAGTTCTCATATTTCACCCAAACCAAGACTAGATCGTAGTGCTCATTGTCCTACTTCCAATGGCATGAACAGCACTTAAATTCGATTTCGTATGCTCAAAATATTTGTGGTCAAAGTTCTGGTCAAACTAGGCCAAGTGGCAGACACAAACGAGTCAACAATTTGGTAAAGGATTGGTGCACGGAATCGGGTGGTCAGAAAGGGAGAATTTGTTGCCTCCTTAATTTGTCTAGTAACCCTTAAAATCCAATGAACATTTTTGAACCATATTGTAAATAAAAAAAGATTAAAAAAATAAGGGTGGCAGGCCACCAACCCTGCCACCCCAACTATTACAATTGAATTTAAATAAAATGTGGGACGAGGCCCATGTCTCTGACCTGATACCCTGCCCACAATTCGGAGCTATAAATTATAATAAGTCCGGTGGGATTTGAAGTCGCCCAGCCTAACTGAACAGCTTGCCAACAGGTGGTCCTTCCAACAAATAACATTACGCCAAAATCAAACCACCACGATTATAACAAAACCACCGCCCAAGAAAAGGATAACCGCTAACCATTTTAAACAAATGTGCTAATAAAACAATCTAAGGCACCTATTTTTTTAATAATAATAAAAACATCGTGTTATATGGGGGAGGTTCATGGGCTTGACCCCGGGACCTCCACCCTCCAAACCAATGACCCAACCAATTGCCCAAATGGGCTTTTCTTTTTAAAATTTGCCCATATGTATTATTTAAACCTTGGGTTTTTACCATTATGGCAATGAAGACAGAGCAAAGGTCGGACATCAGGACTAAGGAGGTAGCAGAACCTTGACACAGTGGCCGAGGCAAACCCATGACTGGCATGTTTTTTGATACAGAATCTTGTCGGGATATTCTTTGATGCTTGAGGAATCTAAGAGATTCCCTAGAGGGAAATTTTTCAGAGTGACAGAATCATATCAACTTTATACTCAAATGAACCATAATTTCATAAGGAACGTGATGATGTGGTCCATTTCCTCATCTGTGCAGCATAATTTTAGGTAGACAAAAGTGAGGATTCTTTACAAAATCTTGAGGAATCTAAAATATTCCCTTAGAGGCTGATTGTTTACTGAGGCAGAATGATGCCGACTTTATAGTCATTTTTCTCATAATTAAATAAGGAGTGCAATGGTGTGCTCATAATTTTCATCCGAGCAATAAATTCTTTGCCCATCTCCAGGAAGGAATCTTTGGGGGAAGCTTTGAGATTCCTGAGGGTCCAGAATTTGACAGTGTTAGAAAGGGGCCAAGTTTATAGTCGCTTAACATGATTTCACGCCAAGAATTCAAAGGTGATGTCCATTTATGCAGTTGAGCTTTGCATTTTCAGTCCATCCCTAGAAGTGGATGTAAAAGATGCAGTGATGCCATGTATTTCTTTTGATTTCTTGAGATGATTTTTTTGTTGTTGAGATCCTTTTTACCATTATGTTGAAGGATACTTGTATGCCACATTATGTGAGAATTAATTATCTTGTAATGTTGAAGGAGGGCCCATGTGAGTGAGAGCTCCTATAGGAGAATGTCTCATGGAGAGACATGCCACTCTGGTTGAGGGAATTTATCCTTGTAATGACAAAGAATGTACCATGTACTCATCATAATCTTGTAGCATTTAATGAAGCGACCTCCCCACTCTTGACATTGGGCCCAAAGACGTAACCCACACTGGGTAAACTTCATTATCAATGTGTGTGTGTCTTTTGATTTGATGGTCGTCTTTATGTTTCCTCTTCTTTACATTATGCTCATGTGTATTTTTCATACTCTTTCATATGAAATTCTACTAACATCACAGAAGTAAAAGATCTTGGTTAATTCTGGTAGCTGAGAGGTCTAGATCAAGTTTGGTATTAGAGCGGTCTTCTCATTGATGTGAATTGCGAGTGTGGATGATAACTAGAGATTGAACGTGCAACAAGAAGGAAAATGGAGGACAGCAGAGATCTCTATGAGGACCTCCTCAGGATGGCCAACATGGTAGATTAAATGTATGCAAATTATGGGGAGAAAATGGAAAGAGAGGAATAGGAGAAAGAAATAGCAGAAGATGATGCTCCATCTCCACCTTCCAATGATTATTCTTCTTCTTTATCATCTTCTCATCATTTAGATGAGGAGATATATCAAAGCCTTCAAGCAAAGAATGTTGAATTGAGGAGACTTCTATGAGAAGAAAAATAGGAGAAGCAAAGATTAAAACTTTAGTTACGAGCCATGGAAGATGCCTTGGAAAAGTTGAAGTGCAACGAAGGCTTAGTGAAGCCATCATCACCTATTTCAGAATTGATAGCTGAGGTAAACAGTTTTGATTGTTCTTCAGTTTCATTTTCACATGACGTTATTTATGTTGGAAACATGGAGGTACCCATTTCAGGAACTATCATGAGACTCCTTACCAAGATGGGGTATAAAGGAGGAGGACTTGGTGTTAATGGCCAAGGAATGACTCAACCATTAGAGTTTGTACAAATACCTCAATTTGTAGCTTTGGGATAGACTAAAGGAGAGTACTCGAAGGTATCATAAGTTTCCAATACATTTTTGAAGCCATTGGAGAAAGAGGGTGATTGGAACACATCACAATCCTCCCATGACAGTGCACATTGCAGGGAAGAGCTAAGGCAATCTCTCATTGCCAAGGTTGCACCAAAGACAGTCAAGAGAGGTATAAAAAGTCTCATTATTCTAAAGTGAATTTTGATTATAAGAATATTGTTAATGATGAGCAGAAATCATGATGTAGAAACCCATGTAGTTTTTATGGTTTTCATAACCATGTGGTTGTTGAGTGCTGGAAGAGAATGGTAGCAAGAAAGAGGATGAGGTGAGAAAGGCCTTCTCCACATCAAGGAAAGAAGAAGGTAAAGCAGGTCTGGAGAAAGAATAATTTCTGCAGTCATGGCAACATAGGTGGACATCAAATATCCACATGTTGAGGCTCCATCTAGAGCATTGTCTCAAGGACAAAGCACCTATGCAGGAACCAATTGGAAAAGTTGTTCAAAAAGAGATTCTGCCAATGGTTTTACTAGATATGATAGCTTGTCATGGCCACATTTTGTAAATCATGTGTTGCAATATAATTGTAAAAGTGATGATGTGTTTTTTATCGCTTGTTAAAGCAATGATGATGTTTTGGCCTTTTATTGACAGTTGGGGTATTTCTTTTTATTATAATGTAAAATTGACCACAGAGTGTGTGTTATAAACTCTTGGAAAGTATGGGGATTCTTTGGCCATGATTAGTCATGTAATTGAACATGTAGTTTGCAAAGTTTGTACTACAAGTTTGTAAAGGATGCAAGTGTCGGTTCATCACTTATAGCTTTGAAGAATAACGGTGAAGGAGAAGGAAGTGTGGCCTGTCAGGACACTTGTTGTGCAAACAATGTAACATAGTAATTGTAGATTATGTTCATGCTTTTTGAGGACCAAAAGGTCCTCCATGGGAAGGAATGATATATGTGGCTTCATAAAAGCTCAGAACTAAGAAGTGGCTTGGAAAAGTTCAAAAATCAAATTTCTCAAGATTCACCTAAACTAGGACCGAATCGTAGTGCTCGTCGTCTTGATTCCAATGTTGTGAACAACACTCAAATCCAATTTCGTATGCTCAAGATATTCTCGATCAAAGTTCTGGTCAAACTAGGCCAAGTGGCAGCCACTAATAAGACAACGATTCAACAAAGGGTCGGCGCATGGAATCTGGCAGTCGGAAATGGTGAATTTTTCGCCTCCTTAATTTGTCCAGTAGCCCTTAAAATTCGGGGAACAGTTTTTAACTATATTGGATATAAAAAAATTAAAATTAAAAAATAAAATAAAATAAATAAAATAAGGGTGGTGGGCCACCAACCCCGCCACCCCAACTATTACAATTGAATTTAAATAAAATGTGGGACGAGGCCCACGGCTTTGACCTGAGACCCCACCCACAATTCGGCGCCATATATTATAATAAGTTCGGCGTGATTTGAACTCACTTGGCCTAACTGGATGGCCTACCAACGGGTAATCCTTCCAACAAATAACATTATGTCAAAATCAAACCGCCACGTTATAACAAAACCGCTGCCCAAGAAAAGGATAACCACCGACCATTTTAAACAAGCGTGCTAATAAAACAATCTAATGCACCTATTTTTTTAATAATAAAATAAACAACGTGTTATATGGGGGAGGCACATGGCTTGACCCTAGGACCTCCACCCTCCAAGCCAACAACCCAACCAAATTCCCAAATGGACTTTTCTTTGTAAAATCTACCCATACATATTATGTTAGATCTAAGACTTTTGTGATCCATAATGTAGAGAACAGACTTTCAGATTAATCATATTGTAAGGATTGGGTCGACGTTTCGAACCAACTAATGTGGTTCATCCTCAAGACAAGGTGAAAAACCAAAAGATCTGAGAGAATAAATAGCAGGGATGCATCATTGTTCAGGGTAAGCCGTTCAAAACTAGTTGTTGGTAAAATAAAATTATTTAGGAATATGTGATGAAAAGATGTTTATTAAGTTAGAAAATAATTGTTATGTAATAATTAATTATTTAATATCGAATTTGTAAATTATTTATCAATTTAAATAATAATATAATCTAAGAATAACTAATTTATATAATATTATTAGTTAGGGTTGATTTATTCAAGGTGAGTTAGGTAGAAGACTAGCCGTTATCATTAATAAATTAGTTAATAATAATCTTAAAAATAATTAATATCTTTATCAATTAAAATAATAATATTATCTAAGCATAATTTATTTATATAATATTAATACCTATTCAATATGAATAAGGTGGAAAACTATATGTTATAATAAATTCGTTAATAATATTATTAAAAATAATTAATTTATATAATAATATCCGATTGAAAATTAGTTGTTAGGTAAAGATTAGTTACTAATAATATTAAAACTAATTTATTTATCAAGTCAAATAATAATATTATCTATGAATAATTTATTTATATAATATTATTAGTTAGGGTTGAGTGTGAATTAGGTAGAAAACTAGCCGTTATCATGATATAGTATATTGGTTGATAATATTATTCAAAATAATTAATTTATATAATAATATTAGTTATTATGTAATAAATTAATTAACAATTTATATAATAATATGACCTAAAATAATTATTCAAGATTCTATTAGTAGGGGGTGACTTAATTAAAGAATATTTGGTTCAAACTCCATTGCTAGGAATGATTCAAAATATTTTTTTATTAAAAAAACAACAACAACAACAATAAATTTTTATTGAAATTCTCTTAGATCGGTTAAGGACCCAATTAACCTGAAGGACTTAAAAGGGGTCTACCTCGTCACATGCTCCTATGGTATCCCCTACATTGGAGAAACGAGAAGATCCATTAAGCAGAGGATCAGTGAACATGTTGCTGACATCAGACACAATCGCTCTCGCACCTCGGCTCTTGCAGAACATGCTGAGAAATCAAAACACCATGTCTGCATTGAAGAATCCAAAGTCATTGCTAAGATTGATCATTTCCACCACAGGAAACTCAGGGAAGTGATTGAGATTGAGAGGCATGCCAAAAACCTCAATAGGGATGATGGCTAGAAATTAAGTAAAAGTTGGATTCCAGCTCTCGCTTCATAACTCCGCCGCCCTTTCCTCACCCTTATCTTTTTTCATCTTTAGTTGTTTTCTATCCTAAAATTTTTTTCTTTCATCTTGCTGATGGTATTACCTTTACCCTATCTTTTTTTTTTTCCTTTTTAAGGAGGATAAACTACCCTCTATCCTTTGATGGTCTCATTGAATTTATAATTCCATCAAATAGACCTTATAGAGGTTGTTGTTATTTTAATAAAAAATTATTTTGAATCATTCCTAGCAATGAAGTTTGAACCAAATATTCTTTAATTAAATCACCCCCAACTAATAGAATCTTGAATAATTATTTTAGGTCATAGTATTATATAAATAATTAATTTATTACATAATAATTACATAAATTAATCATTTTTAATAATATTATCAACCAATTTACTATATCATGATAACGGCTAGTTTTTCTACCTAATTCACCCTAACTAATAATATTATATAAATAAATTATTCATAGATGATATTATTATTTGACTTGATAAATAAATTAGTTTTAATATTATTATGAACTAATTCTTTACCTAACAACTAATTTTCAACCAGATATTATTATATAAATAATTATTTTTAATAATATTATTAACTAATTTATTATAATGGCTAGTTTTCCACCTTATTCATACTGAATAGGTCAATCCTAACTATTAATATTATATAAATAAATTATGCTTAGATAATATTAATATATTAATTGAAAATTATATTAATTATTTTTAAGATTATTATTAACTAATTTATTATATCATGATAACTACTAGTCTTCTACCTAATTTACCTCAAATAAGTCAACCCTAACTAATAATATTATATAAATTAGTTATTCTTAGATTATATTATTATTTAAATTGATAAATAATTTACAAATTCGATATTAAATAATTAATTATTACATAACAGCGATTTTCTAACTTAATAAACGTCTTTTCATCACATATTCCTAAATAATTTTATTTTACCAACGGTTATTTTTGAACGGCTTACCTTGAACAATGATGCATCCCTGCTAAATATTCTCTCATATCATTTGGTTTCTCACCTTGTCCTGAGGATGAACCACATTAGTTGGTTCGAAACATCGACCCAATCCTTATAATGTGATTAATCTAAAACACTGTTCTCTACATATGTATTATTTAAACCTATGGTTTTTACCATTCGAGCAACAAAGATGGAGCGGAGGTTGAGCACAAGGACTGAGGAGGCAGCACGGAACCTTGACACAGTGGTTGACGCAGAACCATTCCTGGCACATTTTTCGATATAGAATCTTGCAAGAATATTCTTTGATGCTTGAGGAATCTAAAAGATTCCCTAGAGGTAAATTTTTCACAATGACTAAATCATGTCAACGTTATACTTAAAAGAACCACAATTTCACAAGGAACATGATGGTATGGTCTGTTTCCTCATCTGAGCAACAGAATTTCAGGCAGATAGCAGTGACTATTCTTTGCAGAATCTTGAGGAATCTAAAAGATTTCCTTGGAGGTTGATTTTTGACATAGGCAAAATGATGTCGACTTTATCGTCATTTTTCTCAGAATTTCGCAAGGAACACAGTGATGTGCTCAGAATTTCCATCCAAGGAGAGGATTCTTCGCCCATCTCTAAGAAGGAATTTTTGGGGGAATCTTTGAGATTCCCGAGCATCCAAAATTTGACGATGTGAGAAAGGGGCCAAGTTTATAGTCGTTTGACACGATTTTGCGCCAGAATTCAATGGTGATGTCCATTTCTGCAGCTGAGTTTTACATTTTCAGGCCATCCCCAAAAGTGGAGGTAAATGATGGAGTGATGCCATGTATTTCTTTTGATTTACTAAGATGATGTTTTTATTGTTGAGATATGTGCTACCATTATGTTGAACGATACTTGTATGCCATGTCATGTGAGAATTTATTATCTTGTCATGTTGAAGGAGGTCCCATGTGAATGAGAGTTCCTATAGGAAAACGTATCGTGGAGAGACATGCCACTCTAGTTGAGGGAATTTATCCTTGTAATGACAAAGAGTGTACCATATACTCATCATCATCTTGCAGCGTTTAATGAATCAACCTCCCCACTCTTGACACCGCGCCCGAAGACGTAACCCACACTGGGTGAACTATGTTATCAATGTGTGTGTGTGTGTCTTTTGATTTGATGGTCGTCTTTATGTTTCCTCTTCTTTACAGTATGCTCATGTGGCTTTTTCGTACTCTTTCATATGCAATTCTTCTAACATAACAGAAGTAAAAGATCTTGGTTAATTCTGGTAGCTGAGAGATCTGAATCACATCTACCAGCAATTCCATGACATATTAGACAAAGTCAATGCTAAGTACAAGTAGTGTCATGATCAGCATCAGTTTCCACGCAAGTTCCAGGTGGCCGACAAAGTTTGGTTACATTTGTAGAAGGAGCGCCTCGTTGGACCCCACTGCAAGCTTTGTCCTCTTTAATATGGGCCTTACACCATCACTAAGACTATAGGGGACAATTCTTTCGAGCTCAACATAACATCATTCCTTGGCCTTCACACAATGTTCAATATGGACCACCTTCGACCATACTTTCCATCATTACTAGAAAAATCATAAATTGCAGAACAGCTCACACCAACAGAGTTAAACCCAGACTGCATGGAACGGGCCAAAACTGATCGAATCATGGACACATAGATCAAGAACACTCGCTAGCAGAAGATCCAATTGTATCTGGTTGTCAAAGTTGTCCAACTCCTACACCAAGGCAAGTGGCTCACTAGGGACCAAGTTTAGCAGAAGTTTCCCCATCTCATGTAGGTACTCAACACAATGGGGACCATTGCTTCCTAAGGGAGGACTGATCTAAGTGGATATTGGTGGCCACCCACTTATTACACTTGCATCCCCACTATTGCTTCTTTTTATTTTCCTTAATTTTAGCACAAATTACTATTTTTGGCAGTTTTTCAGGTCCTAAACTTCCAAATCCTTTTTTAGGGACTAAAAGATGTTTTTAGGGAAAATAGAAAGACCAGAAAAGTCCCAAATTGGTCTTTTGATTTCTTTTCAGACTCCTCTTTGATATATCTGAAACGAGGTATTATGATATCCAAACGGAGATTGTATGCCAAAGTTACGACCCTAAGAAGTTGATGTACCAATTTACCCAAACGGGGCCCACAGTTTTGGCGCTTCATCTCCTAGGGTTAGGTTTTTGGATGTTTAGGGTTTTTCAAATTTCTCAATAATAAATAGGCCTTTGAGCCTGTTGTGGCCACCAACAACCCCCCTCCTTATTTAGTATTAGCAATAACACTAGGTAAGTGGGGACGCTTAGAAAAATTCGAAAAATCAATTAAGGCTCATGTATTTTTACTCCTCAAGAAAACATCGCATCGCACAAAGAATGATAGGACATTTCCTTATGAGTAAAAATGATAAACTGCGAGATTGCGACGCGAACTCCATCGCATCGCATGCATTAAGAAACGCTCACATTGGAAAAACCTTTTAAAAAAAATCGCCGATATGCGAAATGCGATATCGCCATATCGCATATCGCAAAGTTGCATGAAAAAACACATAACAATTTAACAATTACAGTGATCTGTGATTTCGCGATACTGCGATCCGCGATTTTGCGATAGCGCGAGCAAATGACCTTGTGATAACACAGCACAATGAAATTGCGATAATGCGATGTTGCGATGTTGCGATGCGAATCGCAGGAACAGTTCATCCCAAATTTCCCTGGCTCAATATTCAAGAAAAGTTTTCCATAAACCAAGAACTAGATACGCGCTTTTAATGATAATTAATGAATTATACACCAGTTGTTAATAAAATATGGTTTTGTGTTGTTCAAAGAGTCAGGTTACGTCAGATGGCATGTTTTTGTACATCTGTAGAGTTTAAAATCTTTCTTGTCAATTTTTATTGTCATTACTCTCTCCTCATTTGTGTACTCCAGAAACGAAAAATAGAAGTTATGCAAAGCAATGTGCAGGAAGCTATGAAGAAAAAGGGTAACACTCCAATGATTCAAAGACAGAGAAAAGACGCCCGCATGCAACAAAGTCGCGGATTCACAGAACGCTGCTGAGCTATCCATTACAGATCTTTCATTCATAGCCATGGTTGAATGAGTAATTGAACAAATGCTGATATCAACAGGCGGTTTAACGCTCAAGGTCAGAAGCTCACGAAATCAGTATTTTTTACAAATTTTGAAGCTTATACCCAGTGAAGGAAAAGGTGCTAAAGGCGAAAAACGCATCAGAGAGGCCTGGATCAAAGAACGGAGGCAGTTTCCCTAGCGCTAATCGCGCATCGCTGAGAAAATTGCTCAAAAAGCAAAGCCTCTAACTGCTCAGTCACTTGTAAGCCCGGAAAACGCAAGAAATCAATGGTAAAGAACAAACTGGAAACATAAAGCTGAAAGAAAAGGCAGAAGCAATTCAAGGGTTAACCAAGTTGAACTTGGATTATTACTGGGCATACACAGTAGATCCACATAGCCAGAGGATGACTCTCAAGTATATCATCGATTTTGCTGAAAAGATGGTGCCAACTCTTAGCATTTCTATTTGCTTAGCTCAACCAAATGCGGAAGATAGTCAACGTACTCTACCCAGGAAAATACTGAATGCTTGCAACATTAAGGAGCAAATGCAGAAATAGTTAGATATTAGATTTAATTTTTAGAAATAGTTTTTCTTAGAAAAAGGGCGGTCATTTAAACCGTATCCTGAATCTGTGTAATTAAGTTATTTAGTTAGTAGTATTTAAACCCTTCTCATGCATTTAGAGAAGGGTCCAGAAATTTATCAAAAACTTGTCCTCAGAACATGCACTTTTGCACCCTCAGAGGAGGTTTTGGTGAATGAATGGATCAAGATTTGTTGATGTTTGCATTTGATATCTGCTACTGATGTTGCACTTCTGTACTCTTAGTGGATGTTAGAGCAAGGAGAGATAAATCATTGTCGCTTGAAGCTTATGAGTAGGACTAGTCATAAATGGTACTTTTATCTCTTGACCATTTCTGTTTATATGTTAAAGTGATATACAGTTTTTAGTTGTTTATGTATTATTGCATGAATGCTTGAGTTATCATTTGGCACTTTTGTACGGTGATAGCTATTTATTTATGCCTAATGTATGAATAGCTCATTATGCGATATGTTTTTCACAACTGTTTCTTCTGACTTTTTATGCGAAGTGGTTCATCTTGATTGATTTCCTTTCTTATAATCGCTAAATGATCTTTATTACCAGTTGTTATTTGAAATCTCTTTAGGTCGCATAATAGAAGAATTACATCCTGGGTTAGTATAGATTTAGATGTGATGTTTATTAGATTACAATAGCATAGAATTAGATTAAAGTTTGAATTAGAATATCTTAAATAGGAACTGTTAGATCAGCAACATCAAATTCTACACACACACACTCTTAGATTGGGAAACTGGTCCCATTATCCCCAGTCGGACCCGCTATACCAAACGGATAAGGAGCTGCCAACCAAGGTCCAAACCGGGTAGGTATCCACCTTGTTTTCGACCCGATTTTCGGGGCCTCAACAGAGCCTCATTGTAACACAGTTCATAGGCATGTAGCCACCACATCACTTCTCATAGATAAACTACCATCGCATGAGCTAGTTTATTTCCTTTTTTGTATGTAAACATATTTTAGTTCTTTGATATTAATGAAATGAAATTTTATTTCTTACGCATCTATGTGTTTATGTGTATATCTATATTTTGTTGAATTCTTGCATAAGTCTAGTTCAATACAACACATTTTGGGCTTTAATCTTTTCATCAAGACTGACTATTCCCTTACCCTTAATTCTTGATGGGGAATTATTGTTGAAAGTGATATTGTTCCCTTTTTTCTTTTCTTTTAGCAACTGGAATTTTCCCTTGTTCCCATTCATATGCTTGGAACAACCACTATCCACCTAAAATATATTCTCTTGATTATGTGCTGACGGAGCAAGCCCACATTCCATGTTCTTTCCAGGCTTGCGTTTTCAATTCTTCTTGTCCTTTTGAAAGGTTGGCTGCCAAGTATTATGGGATTTAGGTGTATTCTCATACCTACTTCTGCATTCACTCGTCTTGTGCCAAAAATTATTACATTTGAAGCATTCAACATCATTCGTCAGGGGAGAGAAGAAATTTCTATTTCTAGAAGGAAAGTTTTGAGGTCTCTATCGTTGATACTTATTGTATCTGAAATTTTCATGTCTTTCAACTTTGAATCTTCTACACCAATAGCCTTATGTCCAAATATATGAAATTTATAACAATGACCATAAAATATATTAGAGTACCTGAAGTTGGAAGATTCATGAGTTTGTTCATTAAGGTACCTCAGTTGTCTTGTTGATTGATTCATTCTTTGTTGTTATGGCTCTTTTGAGAAGTTGGAACTCTCGTTCCAATGATGGGATCCTCTCTTACTTGCTACCTTTGTATCTTCTTTGATTCTCCCTTGAAGCATCTTTGCATAGCTCAGGGTTTCCTAGAAATCTACGAACCTTAAGGAATAGAAATGTACTTGTTACATTGAATCAAAAGAGACAAAATGCATAGAAAGATACACAAAGTAAAGAAGAAGCCCCTGCAAATCAAAATAAAGAAAAGGATATTGTCATACTGAGACATGATAAAACCAATGAAGCCTCTACCAACAATGTGAGAAAGGATAAGGAGGTTCAAAGCAAAAGTCATAAGAAGGAGTCTCAAGCTCAAGGGCAGATTGAAAAGGACATCGTTGCAAAAGAGGTAGAAAAGAAATCTAATCTATTTAGTTTAGAGAATGAAATTTCTAAGTTGAAAGTTTCAATTCCTCTAACTGAATTAGTGAAGAATGATAAGTACAAGTTTCAGATTGCTAAAATGTTGAAGGTAGACCAAATGTCAGACACAGTAAATGTTGTCGATGATGAGCCTGCAATTCTGTTTGGTCCAGCCTTAGAGGGAAGTCCTGAAGATAGTGAAATCCCACCTTTTTATCTTAGTCTCAAACTTCATGATTTCATCCTCCATAACGCCATGCTAGACTCTGGTGCCTCGCATAATCTTATGCCAAAAGTCATTATGGACAAACTAGGACTGAGTATCACCCAACCTTATCATGACCTCTATTCATTTGATTCAGGAAGAGTGAAATGTCTTGGCCTTATTAAATATTTAGTAGAGTCTCTGGACGAAATTCTGGCCAATAATGTGTTGATGGATGTAGTGGTCAATGATATCCCACCTCGATTTGGTATGTTGCTTTCACGGTCTTGGGGGGAAAAGTTGAAAGGAACCTTACAACTTGACTTTTCATATGCTACTATTCCAGTATTTGGGTAGCTTAGAAAACTCTATCGAGAAAAGAAGATGAAATTCATGATCAGTAGCAAAGAAAAACTGATAAATCACCCCATACATGTTGTACATACTGATCTAGATTCTTTCATTTTGTATAGTGATATGAATTCAGTAGATGATGATAGTCAACTTGTAGAAATTTCAGAAGTTTCGAATGTTATAAGTAGTGTGCAGAAAGTTGTGATTGCTGAAGGAAAAGAGACGAATGAAAAATGTTTGCAGCCAGTAAGTTCTTTTTAAGGGCTTGCTGAGTTAGTGCAGAAAACAAAGTGTGTTGAGACAGTGAATCATCCTCCAAAAGATCAAACAGTTCAGCCTTCAGAAGTTCTTTTTCCGGATGAAGAAAATGGTTTTTGGACCATGGAGTTTGATGGTGCATTGGGAAAAGAAGGAGTTGGGATTGGTGTCTAGATTCATGGTACATTGCATCGTTCATGTAAAATTCCACACAATGTAAGAATGAGTTCTTATAAGTTAGTCTTTGATTTCTCAAACAATGAGGCAGAATATGAAGCACTGATTATCGGCCTCAAAATTCTGAAAAAGTTGGGAGCAAAGAAAATTTTTGTTTATGAAGACTCTGAGTTGGTAATCAAACAAGTGAAAGGGGAATACCATGTGTTGAGCCCTGAAACTACATCTCTTCTACACACTTTTCTAGACTTTTTCCCCTCACCAATTCCTCACAAGCTATCAAGAATCATTACATATTGATTCTAACAGTACATTTAAGTGGTTTTCTAACTATGTTTTTGTGTTTTCTATTTGACTTAGATTTTGCTCATCAACTGCGGAATGCAGTCACTTTCTGCAGCTGACTCAACTTTCTGCAGATGTTTTTGTTGATCTCTATATTACAGGTGTCATCAAGAAAAATGAGGCATGTGGGTAGGTCAGAAATGATCTGGACATGGACCAGGTCCTATTGGTTTAGCCAGATTCGTAAAGGAAAGCCTTGGTCAAACAGTGGTCAAACGAAGGAGTTCTACGGAAAACAAGTCTTTGTTTCAACACGTAAAGGTTCCAAGATCGTTCCTAGATCCGTGGACACATTTTGATAGCTGTAGACTGCCCCCACGACGCAAATCCAACAATCACCTTTTGGTAGATTGAATGATCTTGGCAACCATCATGCTAAGCTCACAGATGATGTCTTTTTATGTGTCTTCTGCTGAAGTAGTTTCATAGGAAAACTGTTATGTAATTTCCCTTATAAATAACGCATGTGGAGTTAGTTTTTGTTGATGTAATCTTGTTGTTAAGTTTATGAACTATGCCATGACACTGGTCTTGCTGTTGTAAAGAGAGCTTCCTCTATTTTGCAATACAATAAAACTCTGTTTTATATGACTGCATGAGCATAATGTCGGTTTGATAGCGTGTTAACCAAGGCCGTGCATGTGTTGCTGTTTTATTTTCATTGTAAATATTTCATAGTCTGTTCACTTGTGTATATTTCACATTTCAGTTGTAGTGTTAATGTTTCATTCCTGTACATGATTTTCCAAACGTTGTATATTTGTGCTAACACTGATCAGTGTGTTTCAGGTTAGGATAGGCCCAGGAATTTTCATACAATTTTTGCAGTAAATATTGACATGAGATTGTCCTCTCTACTGACTTTGTTTTTCTTACCTTTCAATTTCAGTTATGCTTTGATTTCAGTCTTATTCATTTGTTGTTGACAGTTAGTTTAAATATCAAATTCTTCATGTCATTTAACGTTATCTCCAGAGCCATGGCTTAACCCCGAAAAGCTACTTGGTGAGCTATCGGATTTTGAGTGAAGTGATTTGATTCTTCATGTTATTGACGTTATCTCCAGAGCCATGGCTTAACCTGGAAAAGCTACTTGGCGAGCTATTGAACTATAAGTGAAGAGACTTGATTTTAATTTTATTTTTCAAGTAGATGATTTAGATATCAATTCCTCATGTTATTGACGTTATCTCCAGAGCCATGGCTTAACCCCGAAAAGCTACTTAGCGAGCTATCAGACTATAAATGAAGTGAATTGGTTTTACTTTTATTAGTTTGCAGTTTCTGATTTGTTTGAGTGCAATAGCTTAACTTTTATTTTTGTATTTAGATGAGCAATAGAGATAGACATTTCATGATCAGTAGTTCATCATTTGTTTAATTCAAGTAGTTGCACATTTACATTCTTGTTCAAAGTATTAATTTCATCACTAGACTATTTTGAGATCTTCTAAAGTGTTAAGTTCTGGAAGTCATCATAAAGGACATAATTGCCTTAAAATCTATACCCAAACTTGCCTTCTAAAGTATTCTTAAAACTTAGGAATAGGATTTCCATTTGCATTAGGAGACAAACCAAGATAAAACCCCCCAAAAACAAGATAAAATTGAAAACAATAAAAAGTAAGAAAGAGGTTGCCTTGCACATATAGTGCACCACACTTCATCAGTTTACGACTCCTGGATTGATACTTAATGTAGCAATTTAGGACATACTAAATTGACTAAAAATTTTGGCGTCGTTGCGGGGAAGTGTAACTAGGTAGCCGATCTCTTAAAAAAAAAGGAAGGGAAAAATTGATAACTTCTTGAAGTATGCTCTCCTCTTGCACCTAGTGTGATCTGGAGGATCAAAAAAGAGAGTTATTAGTTCAATAATTTCTTTATTATGCTCTCTTCTTGCACCTAGTGTGACCTGGAAGATCAGAAAGAGAATTTTTAGCCTGACTTAAAAATTAAAAAAAATAATAATAAAAAAAAATGACATGCATAGAGCAAGAGATTCTAGGGGAAGGTTTATAGCTAAGGCCAAAAGTTCGATTTTCACAAATCCAGCTACTTCAAGGCATAGACAAGATACATCTCCATCATCTCCGACTCATACTCCCAGCCTTAGGATTCCTGGAATTCAAGGGGCAGCAGCCGAATTAGGAGATTCTCCCACAATATTTACTAAATCTGATCTAGGAGAAGAACCTTTCTTCACTTCTACAGGGGAACATATTGTAATCAAAGAAGTAGAATCACCTGAAGAAGAGGAGGGAGAAACTCTTCCTCGTTCACCATTAATAGAAGAACCAGAGGACTCTGAGGACTCTGAGGAAACTATCATGACAGAGGAAGTAGTAAATGGATTTGGAGGAGGGAGTAGAGGTAGAGGAAGAGGAAATAATAGAGGAGGTATAGGTAACAATGGGGGAAATAGGGATGGAGATAACTCATTTGGATTTCCTATAGCCGATGAGGAAACTCATACAACAATGAAAAACATTTCACCATCTGTCCTCCCAAACTTTTATGGGTTGCGAAGTGAGGATCCTGAAACATTTCTATTTGAGTTTGAAGTCTTGTGCCGAACCTATGACTATATGGAAGATTCTCAAAAACTCAAACTGTTTCCTTCAACATTGAAAGGAGTTGCTTTGAAATGGTTCATGGGATTAGTCACTCAATCTATTAGGACTTGAAATGATATGAAACAAACATTTTTGGATAGATACCTGGATTATTGTATGCCCACCAATCATAAGGATGAGGTATTCAAGATGATGCAAAGAGAAGATGAAAACTTGGAGGATTTACTTGAAAGGTTTCAATACAACCTAAAGAGAGCAAAAAATGAGTAATTTAGATGAGGAAAACTTAAAAGCCCTTCTATTGAAATCCATTAAAGATGAATGGATAGATATTTTAAACATGATGGGGAAGGGAGATATTTCTCAACTTCCACTTCATGACATAACAAAACTATGTGTCCATCTCTCAAGAGGAAAATCTAAAACTGGAAAAGGGTTGAGAGATCCTTCTCTTATTAGAGCAAACAAATCTGCAACTAGATCAGTAAGTAGGGCAGATATTGGCAATATGCTTGATGAGTTCAAAACTGATATTCTAGGGAGCCTTAGTGAACAACTAGACACCCTTAAAATACAAAACAAGCAAAATGCAAAATCTGATGCCTTGGCCATCTTTTGTTCAAAATGTAGAAAGAAACATGCTCTAAGGGAATGTCCCTTGGATGCAAAAGTTGTAGAAACATGTATGATTTGCTCAGAAAGTCATGAGACCAAGGATTGTCCTTCAATTCCTGGGCTCAAAGATGTCTTTCAGGAAGATCCAAATTCAATAGAGTCCCTTTGTTTTGTTTCAAGAAGACCATGGCAAGGGCAACAAAATCAGGGATTTAACAATCCTATGAACTTTCAGCTCCCGCCAAATTGGAATTCTTGGCAACAACCTTGGCCCCAATCTCAAAATCCATACCAGTCATGGGCGCAAGGGATGCAAAATCCTTATGGGAGATTTGCTCAATTTTATCAATATCCTCCATCTTTTCCAAATCAACAAAATCCACCAATTCCAAATCAAAACCCGCAACTTTCATTACCATTCCCACAACAACAACCTTCTCAACAAAATCCAAATTCTCAACTCTTGCTTCCATTTCAAAAAAAGACAAATCAACTACCAGCCCAGCCATTACCAAATCCCAACAACAAAAATCCTCAGAATGCTTACATGGTAGAAGGACAACAATTTCCTACCTATATGATTGCTCCTCTTAATGATTTCCAACTCAGATCTGGTAGAGTTTTAGAAAAACCTTCTATAGATGTTCAAGAGCAAGGTACCTCTAAGGAGGATTCTCTTAAAGTCAATAAAGGTTCTGAGGAAGTATCTCTTCAAAACCCAATCATTCAAAAAGAAAAAGAAAAAGAGCCAACCCCCACAACTCCTATAGTTGAGCAACCTGCATCTTCATCCATGCCTCCTTTCCCTGAAAGATTACAAATTGACAAAGGGGTGGAAAAACAAATCTTGTTGCCTGACTATGATTTTCTAGATGAATTAAAGAATGTCTATATCAAGATTCCCTTGCTACAAGCCATTAGAGAGATTCCTATTCTAGCGAAAACAATAAAGGAGTTGAGTCTTAAAAGACCAGAAAGGAAACCAAGGGATACAAGAAGAATCCACCTGGTAGGAAAAATTGCATATATCATGATGGGAAAAATTACCATGCAGAAGTATGTAAATCCAGGTAGTCCAATTGTCAAGACACATATAAATGGGATAGAAATTCCAAACACTTTGATTGACTTAGGGGCTTGTATCAACATTATGAGTAGACAGACTATGGAACAGCTTAAACTTCCTAATCTTCTTTTTACACCCACTTTACTGCAACTTGCAGATAGATCAATAATCAAACCAGATGGTGTACTAGAAGATATTTCAGTCTCCTTAGATTCTTGGGAGTATCCAGTAGATTTCATGATTTTGACTCCCAAGAGTAATTTAGGAGGACATCCACTCATCTTAGGAAGACCTTGGCTAGCCACAGCTGATGCTTTAATTAGTTGTAGATCTGAAGATATGTACATTTCTGATGGTAGTTCAACAAAGAAATTCAATTTTTATCCTCCAGCAAAGGCAATTATAGAATTAGGAGACAATGAATGGGTCGACGATGAAGATATTATAAAAACTGTCTTTACTGTCTCTGAAATTAGTGAGGATAGTCAAATTTTGAACACATTAGAAAATTTTGAAACATCTTCAGAATATGACCACACACAATTTCAGTGAGATTCTGATATTGAATATCTATCATCAATACAAATGTCTCTTTACTCTATGGAAGAGTTTGGTAGCTCTACCATTGAGATTTTTCCAGGAAAAACACTGAATATCAACAAAAATTTGGAAAAGTAAAACAGGAAGAGCTAACCAAAATCTTGCAAAAAAAATTCTACTGCATTTGCATGGGAGTATACTGATATGAAAGGTATTGACCCTAAGACTTGCATCCATCGTATCTATATCGAGGAAAACAGTAGACCAATCAGACAACCTCAAAGAAAGATGAATCCAAATCTTAGGGAGATAGTGAAAGAAGAGCTCCAAAAACTACTCATTGTAAATTTCATTTACCCAATTTCAGATAGCCGATGGGTTTCTCCTTTGGTTATAGTACCCAAAAAGAATGGTAAATGGAGGGTATGCATTGATTACAGGGAATTAAATAAAGCAACTTTGAAGGATCACTTTCCCTTGCCCTTTATCGATCAAGTATTAGATACATTAGCAGGCAAAAAGTATTTTTCATTTCTGGATGGTTTTAGTGGTTATAATCAAATTCAGGTAGCACCTGAAGACCAGGATAAGACCACATTTACCTGTCCATGGGGAACTTTTGCTTATCGAGTGCTTCCTTTTGGATTATGTAATGGACCAGCAACATTCCAAAGAGCAGTGCTAGGAATTTTTTCTGATCCAATCCATGATTGTGTAGAGGTTTATATGGATGATTTTACAGTTTATGGTGATTCGTTTAAAGAGGCATTAGAAAATTTGGAAAAAGTCCTTATAAGATGTAAAGAAACAAACCTTTCACTAAGCCATGAAAAATGCTTTATGATGTTTACTGAAGGTATTGTTTTAGGACATCATATTTTAGGGGATGAGATTAAAGTTGATAGATCAAAAGTTGAAGTCATCTCCAAGTTACCTATTCCAAATTGTCAAAAAGATGTTAGAAGTTTTCTGGGATTTACTGGATATTATAGAAGATTTATAGAAAACTTCACCAAAATAGCATCTCCACTCTTCAAACTGCTTACAAAAGACTGTGAATTCAAATGGGATCCTGATTGCCAATCAGCATTTGAAACTTTGAAAACAAGAATATCTGAAGCACCTATCTTGAGAGGACCAAATTGGAAACTTCCTTTCCATATTTCTACAGATGCTTCAAATACAGCTCTAGGGGTTGTATTGGGACAGAAAGATTTAGTTCCTTATGCCATTTACTATACCAGTAAAAATTTAACTCCTACTGAGTTGAACTATACTGTGACTGAAAAAGAGTTCTTAGTTGTTGTTCATGCAATCAATAAGTTTAGACATTATATAACAGGCTATGAAACTTTTATTCATACTGATCATTTTGCAATTAGATATCTAATGAACAAACCCATTACTAATGGCAGAGTTACAAGGTGGCTCTTACTTTTACAGGAATTCAATATTACTGTGTTAGATAGACCAGGGAAACAAAACAAAGTAGTTGATTTCTTGTCTAGGATTCAGAATACTAAAGAATATTCTCCTGCAGAGGACAAGTTTCCTAATGAATATTTATTTGCAGTAACTACTAAGACTCCTTGGTATGTAGATATAGCTAACTATTTGGTTACAGGGAAACTACCTCCACATTTATTTCCTGGTGAAAGAAGAAATATTATTCAGGAGAGTTCAAAATATTCATGGATTTCTAACGAATTGTTTAAAACAAGGCCAGATCTTGTGATCAGAAGATGTGTTAGGGAAGATGAGATGCCTGATATTCTCAAAGCATGTCATGATGAACCATGCGGCGGACACTTTGCTGACAAAAGGACAGCCTATAAAATCCTCTCTTTAGGATATTATTGGCCATCCCTCTTCAAAGATGCAAAACAATATGTCAGAAGATGTGACAGCTGCCAAAGAGTAGGGAAACCTACCCTCTCAAATGAAATGCCATTACAACCACAGGTACTCATCGAACCCTTTGAAAAATGGGCTTTAGATTTCATTGGACCTATTAACCCACCATCTAAACAAAGAAAGTATATATTGGTATGTACTGATTATGTCACTAAATGGGTAGAAGCCAAAGCATTATTTTCTGCTACTGAGCATTCAGTTGTTAGTTTTCTTTATGAGGATATTTTTACTCGCTTTGGTGTTCCAAGAGAAATTGTGACAGATCAGGGAGGTCAATTCACATCCAAACTAGTGGAGAAGCTGATGGAAGAGTACAAGGTCAAGCACAGAAAGTCTACTCCTTACCATCCACAAGCAAATGGTCAAGTAGAGTCTACAAACAAAGTTCTTGAAGGCATCATTACCAAGACTGTTCATCTACACAGAAGAGATTGGGCAAAAAGGCTTCCTAAAGCCTTATGGGCCTACAGAACTACATGGAGGAATACAATAGGAAATTCTCCCTATGAACTTGTTTATGGGAAAGAAGTTCTGCTCCCCATTGAGTTCCAAGTTAGAACCTTCAAGATGGCAGCTCAATTGGGAATGGATCTATCAGAAGCCCAAAAGCATAGAATGGAGCAGTTGAATGAGCTATATGAGATCAGACAAGAAGAAAATTTCCTAAGAACTGATCTAGTTCAATACCAAAGAGCTATGTGGCATGACAAATACATCAAGGAGAAAAAGTTTCAAGAAGGAGATTGGGCATTGCTATTTGATTCCAAGTTTAAAGATTTCAAAGGTAAATTTCAGACTCATTGGCTTGGGCCATATGATATTGACAAAATCTTTAGCAATGGAGCGGTAAAAATCAAAACCATTGATGAACATCACACTCCTCTTATTGTGAATGGCCACAGATTAAAGATTTATCATAAGCCACTCTCAAAGGAGGAATTTGTCAAAATCTTTCAAGATAATTCTATAATAAGGCTGGTGAAGAAGAATCCTTCTTCTCCACCAGCCTAGTCTTTGTTCTTTTCTGTTTTATATGAAGAAAAAAAAATGTGGAAGCCTGGAAACCAATCACTGATTGGCAGTCTTATACAGAAAATACAGGGTGAAAATTAGAAACTTCTGACGCCCTATATTTTCCAAAAAAAAATCTTTCCTCATTTTATTCATAGTTTCATGTCATTTCGCTTCACTCCATTTCATTTCATCATCTCATTCCATCAATAAAATTCCTTTCATGACCAGTTTTCATATATCATTCACTCAGTCATCATTCATTTCCATCCATCTCCATTCAGTCATATGTTCACTGTGTCAGTTTCCGCAGCTGAATTCAGTTTCCACAGCTAGAAACTGATTCCACAGCTAGTTGATTGATTCCGCAGCTAACACTTTGTTATTCAGCACTGACAGTCAGATGTTAGCCAAATAATGATGAGAACCAAGTGCAGGTATGACAAAGGAAAATATTTTGAAGATATAAAGCACCTAAAGCACTAACAGGAAGCAGCTAATCAAAGGTTAATGGACGGAAGTGGCAAAAATTCCAAGGTATGAGCAAGATTTATTTCAAATAGCATTTTAAAAAGCACATTCTATATAGTTATGAAACCATGGCTCCATTATATGTAATGATTAGCATTGATAGCTTCCATAACCACTCCATGACCTTTATATGATTCCTCCACGAACCTTGCATTAATTTTTAACGGCCTCATGATCCGCCTCTGAATTTAACTCATGTTTATTTGTACGTTGGCATTCCACCTACTGAACCAGATAATTATGAGGACGTAATTTATTTGATCACAGCTCTGTACCACCGCACAAATCCGCATCCATTTTGAGAATGTGCTCACGCCTATTCCGCAACCGTCTATCTAAAAAGCCGAGTTCACTCTATTCCCATACTATCCCATTGAAGTTGAGTTGTCATTTCTGGCTGTTTACACTCCCGTGAACTCATTCTCATTAGCTGTTATCTGCTCTTTCATTTACGACTACTAGTTTTCTCCATAAACCTTCTCCATTCCCCGCTAACATAGTCGTTTCACCTCCGTCAATACATTACTCCCCCAGATGTATTTTAAGGTAGGAGGAAGGAATGGGTCTTTTGCTAAGAGCAGAACCGGAAGGGCCCAAATTCATGGAGGGGTATCCACAATTGAAAAGCATACTAAGGAAGGCACGGTGGCTACAGTTCATCCAGAAATTCAGAAGCTACAATAAAGAAGTTACGAAGACATTTGCGAGGTCTTTTAATGGCATGGAAGTTGAGATTGGAGATCTTAAATTTTCAGTTACAGAGGCATCTATCGCTGCAGCTATGGAACTCCCACAAGAGGGGGAACAGTGGTTCAAAAACAAAAGCTTTGATGAGAGGGCCTGGAGGGTTATCCTACGCAATCTAGGTATGGATATAACCATTTTCAAACATGGAATCCATGTATCTGCTTTAGAAGAAAAGTGGGCTAGTCTATTGTTGATAATCCAAAAGTTTATTACATGTGAAGGACAGTTCGGGTCCATGTATATGTACCACACTCGGTTGCTAATCAATTTTCTAGAAAATCAAACCATCAATTTGCCTTACTTTTTATTGAATAGTCTAAAAATGATGTCCATAACTGTACAAAAGAATTTGGAGGACATAGAACCCCACCTATACCATCACGGCCTTGTAAAAATTTTGATTGAAAAACAGTTGAAGGAAAAGAAGGACACCTGGGAACAGTTTTTGGTTAGAAACTTCTTTCAAGATCCACCTGAAACACCCGAGAGTAGCTCAGCAAGGAAAAGTAGGAGAAGGAAAACAAGTGTGAGAATTCAGGACACTCCTACTAACATAACTAAAGAAACTAATAAGGAAGAGAAGCTGTCTGAAAGTAGGAAGGAAAGAACTGAGGTTAGGAAGCAAAGAAAATCAAAAGGGAAAAGAAATATTGAAGCTGTCTATCAAACCCCAGAACCTTCCTCAGAAGAGGACCACCAAATACTCTCTGAAAGACTATTTTACCTTCAGGAACAATCAGCTGCAGCAAAGAGGAAAGGGAAAGAAAAACAGAGTGTGGAGAAAGAAGACACTAGCTCACAAAATCTAAGGAGGAGCTCCAGACTTAAAGGAAAACTGAGGAAAGTACAAACTAAAGGGCCCCACTCCATTTATTTAGGAGGGGAAACACCGAACAACCTCCAACAATCCCTCCTGGCCATTGCCCACACCATACTCCTATTCCTCAGCAAGATTTTGAGATCAGTCCTTCTCAGCCAAATTTTGAGATCAGTCCTTCTCAACCAGATTTTGGGGATAGCCCAAGGAAGACTACACCTGAGATAGATCCAACCCAGCAAGAAATGTATGATTATATTGAGACATTGGAGAAAACTGCCACAGATCAAGGCACTTCATCTGCCCAGCCTAATACAGCCCAGGAAGCTCTAATCCAATCACTAAAACAGGAATTTTTTGAACTGGAGGTCCTAAATAGACACATCAAAAGAGAAAATGAAACATTGAAAGAATAGAGCAGGTTGGATAAGATTATCCATGACAACACCATGTTGCATCTCGGGCTATGGCAAAAGAAGAATAGAAAATTGAAGAAAAAGAGCAGGAGGTTGAGCAGAGCTCTCATCAACCTCAAATTCAAGTGCATAATGAGGAAGCCTAGGATGACAGTGGTCCCAAGAAAGAAGAAAAGAAGGTTGGATGTGTTGGCAGAGGTCTCAGAACACATGAACTGAAGGGAGGATGATCACAGTTTTGGTTGCATGAGGACATGCAACACCTTCACGGTGGGGGTATGTTGAGCCCCGAAACTACATCTCTTCTACACACTTTTCTAGACTTTTTCCCCTCACCAGTGCCTCACAAGCTATCAAAATCATTGCATATTGATTTTGAGAGTACATTTAAGTGGTTTTCTAACTATGTTTTTGTGTTTGCTATTTGACTTATATTTTGCTCATCAGCTGCGGAATGCAGCCACTTTCCGCAGTTGTTTTTGTCGATCTCTATATTACAGGTGTCATCAAGCAAAACAAGGCACGTGGGCAGGTCAGAAATGATCTGGACATGGACTAGGTCCTATTGGTTTAGCCAGATTCGTAAAGGAAAGCCTTGGTCAAACGGTGGTCAAACGAAGGAGTTCTACGGCAAACAGGTCTCTGTTTCAACACGTAAAGGGTCCAAGACCGTTCCTAGATCCGTGGACACATTTTGACAGCTGTAGACTACCCCCACGACGCAAATCCAATAGCCACCTTTTGGTAGATTGAATGATCTTGGCAACCATCATGCTAAGCTCACGGATGCTGTCTTTTTACGTGTCTTCTGCTGAAGTAGTTTCATAGGAAAATTGTTATGTAATTTCCCTTATAAATAACGTGTTTGCAAATGCATGTGGAGTTATTTTTTGTTGATGTAATCTTAGTATTAAGTTTATGAACTATGTCGTGACACTGGTCTTGCTATTGTAATGAGAGCTTCCTCTGTTTTGCAATACAATAAAACTCTGTTTTATATGACTGCATGAGCATAATCTCGGTTTGACAACGTGTTAACCAAGGCCGTGTAGAGGGCCCCTACTGGCTAAGGTTTCGTTCTTTTAATTCTGTAAATTTTTCATGTGCTGTTGTTTTATTTTCATTGTAAATATTTCATAGTTTGTGCACTTGTGTATATTTCACATTTCAGTTGTAGTGTTAATGTTTCATTCCTGTACATGATTTTCCAAACGTTGTATATTTGTGCTAACATTGATCAGTGTGTTTCAGGTTAGCATAGGCCTGGGCATTTTCATATAATTTTTGCAGTAAATATTGACATGAGATTGTCCTCTCTGCTGACTTTGTTTTTCTTACCTTTCAATTTCAGTTATGCTTTGATTTCAGTCTTATTCATTTGTTGTTGACAGTTAGTTTAAATATCAAATTCTTCATGTCATTTAACGTTATCTCCAGAGCCATGGCTTAACCCCGAAAAGCTACTTGGCGAGCTATCGAATTTTGAGTGAAGTGATTTCATTCTTCATGTTATCCAGAGCCATGGCTTAACCCGAAAAAGCCACTTCGCGAGCTATCAGACTATAAGTGAAGATACTTGATTTTATTTTTATTTTGCAAGTAGATGATTTAGATATCAATTCCTCATGTTATTGGCGTTATCTCCAGAGCCATGGCTTAAACCCAAAAAGCTACTTGGCGAGCTATCGGACTATAAATGAAGTGAATTGGTTTTACTTTTATTAGTTTGCAGTTTCTGATTTGTTTGAGTGCAATAGCTTAACTTTTATTTCTGTATTTAGATGAGCAGCAGAGATAGATATTTCATGATCTACGTTCATCATTTGTTTAATTCAAGTAGCTGCACATTTACATTCTTGTTTAGCTGCATATTTAGATTCTTGTTCAAAGTATTAATTTCATCACTAGACCGTTTTGAGATCTTTTGAAGTGTTAAGTTCTGGAAGTCATCATAAAGGACATAATTGCCTTAAAATCTATACCCAAACTTGCCTTCTAAAGTATTCTTAAAACTTAGGAATAGGATTTCCATTTGCATTAGGAGACAAACCAAGATAAAACCCCCAAAAACAAGATAAAATTGAAAACAATAAAAAAGTAAGAAAGAGGTTGCCTTGCATATATAGTGCGCCACACTTCATCGGTTTACGACTCCTGGATTGATAATTAATGTAGCAATTTAGGACATACTAAATTGACTAAACACCAGGCCAAGCATCCAAGAATGAGAGCTTATTGCAATGTTGTCCTTGACATCCTCAAAACTTTTTCATAATATACTTTGTCTCTTATTCCTAGAACTCATAATGCTATAGCTGATTCTCTTGCTACTGCAGCTAGTATGGTGAAGATTCCCATTCACTCCAATCAGAAGTATTCTATTCATGTTAAAAATCACCCAGTTGTTCTTGATAATATGAGATTTTGGCAGGTGTTTTGGGATGACAAACAAATCAATAATTTTATACAAATGGAAGGTGAATTCCAGAATTCCCACATTGATGATGAATCTAATGTGAATGATCCAGACATGGAAGCAACTGAGGTTGAAATCTTGTAGCTGAAGGACAATAACATTCCGAGAGGTCTTGTGCCTTTGGAAGAGTTGTTTGATCGAGATGATGTTGCCAAAAAGCCTACCATGGTTCCCACGGAGAAAGGTGTCGAGGATGGTGCAGCTGACAAGCCTAAGATGGTAAAATTGTCAAAATCCTTATCTCCTGAGATGAAAAGTAATTACATAGCTTTAATGACAGAATTTTCTGATGTATTTGCTTGGGACTATTCATATTTGAAGGTCTATGACAAGAACATCATTCAGCACACTATTTCGGTCAAACCTGATCAAAATCCCTTTCACCAGAAACTAAGGAGGATTAATCCTAAGTTGTTGCCATCAATTGAAAAAGAGGTAATTAGGCTTTATAAGTCTGTTATCATAGTTCATATTCTATTTTCTGAATGGATGTCAAATCTAGCATCGGTAAGAAAGAAGACCAGGGAGATTCATCTTTGCATTGATTTCAGAAATTTAAACAAAGTGTCCTTGAAGGACAATTATCCCCTGCCAAAGATGGATTATATTCTTCAGAGGGTAGTTGGGTCTTCCAGGATGTCATTGCTTGATGGATATTCTGGGTACAATCAGATTTTGGTGCATAAGGATGATGTAGAAATTCCCATTGTAGATCAACAGATTATGCAATATACTAAAGCAAAATACAAGATCTACTTCTACAACAAACTTTGCGGAAGCTTAATCAAATATGAGCAAGATCAATGAGAAGACATATAACTGAGAATGAGAAATCAATCACACATAACACAGAAGAAATAACCTGGGAAAGCCTCAGCCTAAAACCCCAATCTATGCAAGTGGAAATCTTGTTCAAGTTACAAAAAGAATCAGTTCTCAAGCTATCCTGCTCTCTCTGCAATCAAATAAATATAGCTCACAGACTGAATAGACATTGTATATGTCCTCCTCAAGCCCTCCAAGCCTCCTATTTCCTTGTGTAGTTTTTCTTGGGGTCCAGTGATGCCACATGTGTGAATTGGCCTCATCACACTCACAAAACCTGAAGAAGTAACTGCGCAATCCTCAAGGAAAGAATTCCTTCTGCATGCAAGAGATATTCACAATGGAATATTCTAGAAACTGATAGTACACTACCCCTCCATCTGATCTCAACTGGGTCTGTGTCTGAACTGACATGAATGAGTTATTTATGAGAGAATATTCAGTTATCTGAAGTGAAATAATTACATGCATGCATGCATTAACTAACTGAACTCACAATTAATTCAACAAACTGTTTGAATTAATCTAATTGGACTTGACTCAGTTAACTAAGTCAACTAATTACAACTAAAATTACAACTCATCCTTATCTCTTTAACTGATGGAAATTCCTCAATTAATGGAGAAACTATTGCATGTCCCCACATAGACTTCATGTTTGATTTTCTACAACTAATTAACTGATGGTGAATTAATTAATTATTTTACAAACAACTGCTAAGATCAAATTCGATTTTTTACTTCTCTATTTTAGTTCAGGGACTAATTGAAATAGGAAGGTATCCTGAAATGCTATTTATAGCAGTACTAAATTTAGCACTTATATATTTAGCATTTCTTGTTGATATTTTCAACACTCCCTCTCAACAAGAAGTGGATTATCAGTAACCCCAATCTTGTCTATGTGGAACTCAAACTTTCATTTTGACAATGCCTTCGTTAAAATATCTGCATCATGTTCCTCGATCGAAACATACAGCAACAACATGATCCTCTTGACCACATAGTCTCGAAGATGGTGATACTGGATATCAATGTGCTTGGACCTGTCATGAAAAAATGGATTCTCAGAGAGTTTGATACAACTCTGGTTGTCGTAGTAGATCATTGTAGGATCCATCCTCTGACCAAACAATCCCACTAGAATCTTCCGCATCCAAATGGCCTCACATGCAGCCTAACTAGCAACCATGTATTCAGCCTCTGCTGAGCTAAGTGAAACTGATCTCTGTTTCTTGTTGTACCAGGAAACTACAGTTGAACCAAGGTTGAAGATTCCTCTAGAAATGCTCTTCCAGTCTGATGGACTCCTTGCCCAATCCGCATCTGTGAAGCCCTGAAGCTTCACTCCCTCTGTTCGTCTATACCACAATCCAAACTGAGATGTGCCTCTGAGGTATCTTAGCACATGCTTCGCTGCCTTCCAAAACATCTTGGTAGGCTGAACCATAGCTTGACTCAGCTGGTTCACCGCAAAGCATAAGTTGGGTTGAGTGTTCACCAGATACATAAGTGAACCCACCAGCTACCGATAAACAGTAGCAGCTACTACCTCACCTAAAGTAGCATCCTCCTTCCTCCAGTTCCCAGCTAGAGGAGTCTGCATGGGCTTTCACTTCTCCACGTGAAAGCGCCTGAGTATCTCATTGGCATACTTGCCTTGAGACACAAATACTTCACCATCTTTTTGCAACATCTCCATGCCTAGAAAGTAGTGCATAAGACCCATGTCTTTCATTTCGAACTCTCTTGCAAGGTCCTCCTTGCAAGACCGTATCAACTGATCATCACCTGTCAAAATTAGATCATTGACATAAAGAACAATGATTAATGGTTTACCTTCTACCATGATGTGGTAAAGGTTCACATCTGCTTCACTCTTGGTGAAGCCCAACCCAGTGAAATAGTTGTCGATCCTGGTGTACCAAGCACGGGGTGCTTGCTTCAGCCCATACAAAGCCCTCTTGAGTCGGCACACATGCGACTCACGATCAAAGGTCTCGAAACCCTCTGGCTGCTCAATGTACACCTCCTCCTCAATCTTCCCATTGAGGAATGTTGTCTTCACGTCCATCTGGTGGATCTTCCACCCCATCTGAGATGATAGTGTCAACATCGATCTAATCGATGAGTACCTTGCTACGGGAGCAAAAGTCTCATCGTAGTCGATCCCCTCGACTTGTGAGAAACCCCAGGCAACAAACCTTGCCTTATGTTTCTCAACACTGCCATCAGCTGCCTGCTTTACCTTGTAAAGCCATTTGGAACTCACCACTAACTTACCCTGAGGTCTTGGGACAACATCCCACACACTGTTCCGAATGATAGAGTCGTACTCCTCTACCATTGCATCAACCCAGACTGGTTGTTGCACTGCCTCCTCGAATGAAGAAGGTTTGGTATCTACACACTCCCCAACCAGGGCCATGTACCCATTGTACGGCTCGGGCGACCTCCTTTGTCTACGCTGAGAAGATGGTTGTCCCAAATTCTCCCGCGCATCCAGCATCAACCTGTCAGCTTCCCTTAAGCGTTTCCACTCATCTCTAGAAGTCTCAGCTTGAGTGGATGTCTCCACTCCCAGATCCTCTACATGCGGCTGCTCTGCATCAATCTAAGGTTCCTCCTCCTTAGGAACTGAAAGTTCCTCCTCTACATGCAACTTGAGCTCCCTCCCAAGTGATAAGCGCATGGCTTTCTACTCGTCGAACTTTAGATCCCTACGTACCACTGTCCTCTAAGTGGAAGGCAGGTACACCCGATAGTTGTGGGGTGTATCCGTGTACCCCACAAGTATTCCCAACTCAACTGTTGGATCCAGCTTCTTCTGGGCATCTTTGGTCACATGACAGTAGACTGATGATCCAAAGATTCAGAAGTGACTCACATCTGGTCGCTTCCTGGAAAAGGCCTCCATAGGTGTCTTCATTCCCAGTATACGGTGCGGGCTTCTATTCTGCAAGTATATTGTTGTATTGCATGCCTCAGCCCACAAATGCAATGGTAGGCTTTGGTCATGCAACATCACTCGAGCTGCTCCCACAATCGATCTGTTCTTCCTTTCGGAAACCCAATTCTGTTGTGGGTTATGGGGTGTCGTTAATTCCCGTTTAATTCCTTCTGCAGCGCAGAAGTCTTTAAACTGTTGGGAGACATACTCTCCACCATTGTTGCTACACAAGGCTTTTATTTTCTTCCCAGATTCTTTCTCTACCAAGGCTTTAAACTCACAAAACCTCAAGAATGTCTAATCCTTCTTTTGCATAAAGTAGATCCAGCATCTACGAGAAAAATCATCAATAAAAATAACATAGTACCTTTGTTTAGCGGTGGAGGCTGTAGAGAAAGGTCCACAAACATCTGAGTGAACTCGCTCCAGGATTGCTCCAGCTCTACTGTCTCGATCCAGAAAGGAAGATTTCGCATACTTACCCAAGGTACAACCTTTACATGTATTCGTCTGCTCAAGTTTTCCCTTGGGTAATCCGGTAGAAATCTGTTGCATGATCTTTAGGGCTCCATGGTGAAAGTGGCCTAGTCTTCTATGCCATAGCTCGCCAACATCTTGGCTCTGCACCATCTCATCTTTGGAACTCAATGCAACATAGTCATCTACCTCCATCTTGTAGAGATTCTTTACTCGAATCCCAATTCACTTTGTCTGTCCAGTATCGATATGCCTCAAGAATACTTTTCCTTTACTAAAGACTACATCATAGCCTTTATCTTCTAGCATAGCAACAGACACAAGATTCTTCTTCAGACCTGGTACATACTTTACATCAGGCAGGGTGAGGGGATCTCCATGCTTCCTCTGAAACACAACCATACCTTCACCTGAAACATGGTACTTTCCATCATCGCCCATATCGATCCGCGTCTAGAGATTCTTCTCCTCCAAAGTACTGAAAATATTCTTGTCACCTGACATGTGGAATGAAGCTCCATTGTCTAGGTACCACACACATCCCACCATGGATGAAACCATGCATGTGATAAGCCAAAAATTCCAACTCAATCTGTAAGGCTAGTGCCTCACCATCAAATCCCTTCGAGGAACCCTTCTTGGATTTCTTCTGTGGACAATTCTTAGCATAATGGCCCACTTCATGACAATGAAAGCATCACACTTTTGATTTTTCAATATTCTTCCCACCATGGGAAGAACTGGATTTGGGATGGGACGCCTTCCCTTTCCCTTTCCTCACCTTACTCGCTAAGGCTAGATTTTCCTCATCATCTTGCTTCGATGAGGATCCATCTCTGGTGCTTCTTCTTATTTCCTCCAGTATCAGACTCGACCAAATTTGTTCCCAATCTGGCATCTTTTCTCTTCCATTAACCGAGTCTTTGTAGCTATGCCAGCTCTTAGGAAGACCAAGGAGTGCAAGACTCACCATGTCATCATCAGTGGTCATGATCCCTACACTTCCAAACTCATCCCTATAGTTGGTGAGCTTGTTCAGATATATAGAGATCGTGTCGCCCTTTTCACACTTAATTTTTGGAAGCTTGTCTTTTAGCACCATCTTCCTCTAATCGCTATTATTCTGATATAGGTCTTTCAATGTTTTCCACATTGAAAACGGTGTCTCCTTCCCATGGAGACTCGAGACTATGTGGTCTCGAACTCCCTCTGGAAGGATTCTCCTTGCTCTAGCCACACATTTCTTCCATTCCGCCAATTAAGTAGCATCAGTTGGCTTGGGGACTTCTTGATTAATGAAGTCCTTTAGACCGTTATCCTCTAATATTGCTTCCATGTGATCCTTCCAGGCTATATAATTCGAGCTGCCATTAAGGGCATACTCGAGTCTTAAACCACTGAACGTCATTGGTGAAATTGAGATGTGATAAGAACTCGATTTCTATATTCAGGAACCTCAAACTTTGAACTTTGAACTTCTTGTATACTGTTCTTCGCCTTGATCACCTTTGCTCCGATACCATGTATAAATTCCCACTATAGATCAATAGATTATGCAATATACTAAAGTAAAATAACAACAAACTTTGCGGAAGCTTAATCGAATATGAGCAAGATCAATGAGAACACGTATAACTGAGAATGAGAAATAAATCACACATAACATAGAAGAAATAACCCAGGGAAAGCCTCAGCCTAAAACCCCAATCTCTGTATTATCATACAAGTGGAAATCTTGCTCAAGTTACAAAAAGAATCAGCTCTCAAGCTATCCTGCTCTCTCTGCAATCAAACAAATACAGCTCACAGACTGAATAGACACTGTATATGTCCTCCTCAAGCCCTCCAAGCCTCCTATTTCTTTGCGTAGTTTTTCTTGGGGTCCAGTTATACCACATGTGTGAATTGGCCTCATCACACTCACAAAACCTGAAGAAGTAACTGCGCAATCCTCAAGGAAAGAATTCCTTCTGCATGCAAGAGATATTCACAATGGAATATTCTAGAAACTGATAGTACACTACCCCTCCATCTGATCTCAACTGGGTCTGTGTCTGAACTGACATGCATGAGTTATTTATGAGAGAATATTCAGTTATCTGAAGTGCAATAATTGCATGCATGCATGCATTAACTAACTGAACTCACAATTAATTCAACAAACTGTTTGAATTAATCTAATTGGACTTGACTCAGTTAACTAAGTCAACTAATTACAACTCAAATTACAACCCATCCTTATCTCTTTAACTGATGGATAAATTCCTCAATTAATAGAGAAATTGTTGTGTGTCCCCACATTGACTTCATGTTTGATTTTCTACAACTAATTAACTGATGGTGAATTAATTAATTATTTTACAAACAGCTGCTAAGATCAAATTCGAATTTTTTACTTCTCTATTTTAGTTCAAGGACTAACTAAAATAGGAAGGTATCCTGAAATGCTGTTTATAGCAGTACTAAATTTAGCACTTCTATATGTAGCATTTCTTGTTGTTATTTTCAACAGATGATCAGGTGAAAACAACCTTCACAACACCATGGGGCACATTCATGTACTCCAAATGCCATTTGGATTAAAGAATGCAGGAGCGAATTTTCAGCGAGCTATGGACATAGCTTTCGCCAATGAAAATGATGTATTTCTGGTTATTTATTTAGATGATCTCACAGTTTTTTCTAAATCTAATGAAGAACATATACATCATTTAAGAATTGTCTTTCAGAAATGCAGAAAATTTGGTATATCACTTAATCTGAAGAAGAGCTTATTCACCATGGAAGAAGGTAATCTGCTGGGACATATTATCTCCAAGGATGGCATTCGCATTGATCCTGCAAGAGTTCAAGCCATTCAGCAATTATATTTCCCAAGGAACAAAAAATAAATTCAGTCTTTTAATGGGAAAATCAATTTTTTTGATAAGATTCATCCCCAACCTCGTTGAACATCTTAAAGAGATGACAGACATGCTGAAAAGGGACAGCGAGGTAAAATGGTCTTTATATGCTAAGAAATCTTTCCATGTAGTCAAATTTTCATTATCTACTGCTCCTACTCTGATTAGTCTAGATTATACTTTAGATTTCATCATATTTTCATTCACCTCTGAGCATACATTAGCAGTGGTCCTAATGCAAAAGAAAGATCAGAAAAATGAACAACCTATAGCATTTTTCAGTTGAACAATAAGGGATGCAGCACTAAAATACAACATAATTGAGAAGCAGGATTTGGCATTGGTGAAAGCTCTCAAAGATTTTTGAGTTTATATTTTGCATTCTCATACCATTGCTTATGTTCCCACAGCAGCTGTAAAAGAAATTCTTATGCAGACAGATCCAGAAGGCAGGCGGGGAAAATGGATCACAGCGATGCTAGAGTATGATTTGGAGATAAAGCCCACAAATCTCATCAAGGGACAAGGTTTGGCTAAGCTCATGGCTGAATCTAATTTGCATGCATTAGATATCAATTTGATTGTTGCACTTTCTGAAGAAGAAGAAGAAGAAGACTCACAGTTACAAGTGTCTGACATGTTCATTTCATCTCCATGGTATTTCGACATTGTTTATGTGTTGCAACATTTAAATCCTCCCCTGAAGTACCCAAAGGTAAAACTATATCTTTAAAGTTGAAAGCTTGTATTCTTGATAGTGTTTTATTTTGGAAAGACCCTGGTGGTGTGTTGCTGAACTGTTTGGTAGAAAATGAAGCAAAGGATGTAATGAGAGATTTTCATAAAGGAAACAGTGGTGGCCATCACTTTTAGAAGACTACAGCAAACAAAATTTTGAGAGTCGGTTTCTATTGGCCTACTCTTTTTTCTAATGTGTATAAAACAGTGATGAGATGTCATGAATGCCAGATTTTCCAAGGAAAAAGAAAAAAATTTCCATTACCCTTGCAGCCCATTTAAATCACAACTCTTTTCCAACAATGGGGTCTTGATTTCATTGGCAAGATCCATCCTTCATCATCATCACAGCATAAATGGATCTTAACAGCCACGGACTTTTACAAAATGGATTGAAGCAATCCCAACTAGGCAAGCTACTGATTTTGTTATCATTCAGTTTATTGAATCTAATATCTTGTCTAAATTTGGCTACCCACAGAAGATAATCATTGATAATGTTGTCGCTTTCAAGTCAAAGAAGATGGTGGAGTTTTGTGAAGAGTATCATATTGTATTGGGGCATTCCACTACTTATCATCCATAAGGGAATGTTCTTACTAAATCATCCAACAGATCTTTGATCAACATCATCAAGAAAGTTTTAGAAGTCAATAAGAAGAACTGGCACAAAAAGCTCGTTAATTCTTTATGGGCGGACAGAGTTAGTGCTAAGAAATCCATAGGTATGTATCCTTTTCAGTTGGTGTATGGGATTGAAATTTTTTTCCTTCATCACTTGTTGTCCCGATCATGAAAATTCTGCAGGAAATGGACAGCGAAACAAATGATATGCAACGAAGGATAAATCAGATGATCCATTTACAGCAAACTAGAGAGAAAGTTTTTCAAAAAACTTCTAAACTTTAGGAAAGAATCAAAAATATTTATGATCGCAAGACAAAAGAAGACAATTTCAACCTGGGGGATGTGGTTCTTCATTGGGATGCGAGGAATGAACAAAAAGGAAAGCATGCCAAGTTTGAAAATTTATGGAAAGGACCATATAAAATTTCAGCTTTCAGAGGAAATAATGCTCTTCTATTGGAGGACTTGAATGGAGAATATTATTCAGGAGGATCGATCAATGGTAGGATTCTCAAGCACTAGAATACTTGAAGAAATTTCTGCAAATTCTCACCACCATTGTATATACCGGTTTATTTTTTATGTTCAAGTGTCCAAGTGGTTATCATAGGAGTTTGAAGGTTGAGGAGAAGGCGATAAGGCTTCTTTGATCAGCTGGTGATTTTATTTTACTTTTAAAGTCTTGTCATGTCAAATAGTCAGCCAATTTTCAATTTCAGTTTAGTTTTCTGCATTTTGACTCCATTGCCCAATGAATAAGGCTACCTGGTCTATGGTGTTCTTGACACCTCCAAGGAGTTTCCATCCCCAGTTGGAGCTAATGTTAGAGTTTTTTAGTCAGTCTTCCTGTCACCAGTGATCAAATATGCTTTTACTAGGTCTGTTAGGGGTCTCAAGGTCAAATTTTATCATGTCACTAGGTTATTAGAGTAAAATTTGGTCACTGGTTAGTTATCTAGGAATGTCTCTATTCTCTTAAAAAACCTCACATGTCGGTCGCTTACATCACTCAGATGAGTGAATCATAATAAAGAGAATGTCTTCATCGTATAAGTAATCATCATTACCATTTCACTCTATCTAATGTCTTCATTAGGTCATTAGGGTTTCAAGGTCCATCTTCATTTCATGCATAAAATCCGGCAAAGGATGAGTTGTGATAAGTAGCTCTTTGCAATAAGTTTTTATGAAATTTCATAAGTGTTTCATGGTTACAATCTCAAGGTTCCAAAAGGAATAAGTTTCACTGTTCAAAAAGATAAAGAGAAGTTCAGATTTCAGGTCTCCAAAGTGGCCGAGTTTAAAAAGGTGAAAGTCATGTTTTGAAAAGGTATGTGGGGCCCATTTTTATTCAAAAGAAGATTTTATTGTGCCTATAAATGCCAAAAAGTCCCAAACGTGTTTCATTTGCATCCTTACCTCCTTTATTCATCGAGTTCTCCCCTCCTTTGGTGAAAAAAAATGGGTTTTCTAGCTAAAATTAGCAAAAATCTCTCGGTGTTGTGCTTCTGTGAACTATGTTGCGCTTCTGGAGGTGGCATTGCGCTTCCATGAACTGCGCTGCGCTTGTGAAAAAGTAGCCCGAAAATTTCCAAAACTCAACCAACTCCAAATTTAAGCTTGCATTCCTACTTTTTGTTCTTCTAAGTTGATCAACAAGTATGATCATCTAACTCACCTTTTTCCTTTGGAAAAGTAAGTGCAAATGAGAGTTTTCTTCATCTAGGGTTTATGTGAAATTTCATGCTACAAGGCTAGTAAAAATGATGGGTTTTGTTAGTTATGACATTGAAAACTCTTAAATTTGTCATCTCATACCTCTATACATGTATAAATCACCCTATCATTCACTAATCAACTCATTTACCTACAGTTTACGTCACCTTTGCACAAACCCTAGCTCATACCTATCATTTTGGACAATTTCCTAGTAGGACTGTTTTAAATTATCCTACTCATCTCTCTCTCTCAATTCACTCCATTCAAACTTCCTAAGTTTCCTACAACCCTTATCCATATCCAAAAATTCCCCTATCATCATTTCCCTTCCCTAACCGCCTCATTTCATCATTTCACTCATTCCTCATTGTTTTTCATTTTCCTGTTATCTAGGGTTTTTATCAAAATGGAGGGAAATTCTTCACCATCAAAAAGGAGAAAACATCATAAAGGAGGGAGAATCCTGAGATATGAGCCTACCAACTGCAATGAAATCAACTCCTCAACATTCATCAAGCAGTGCTTTGAAGATGTCAGTTGTCTAGGGTTTTGTCAAAAGGTGGGTGAAGTGGTTTTCCATGAGTAGTTAACTCATTGGATTGCCACCAATATGAAAGGGGAAAGGGCCATCATAGCAGGGATTGAATTCACATTTTCAGTAGCTGCCATCTCTCTTTCCACAGGGATACCTGATCATGGGGAGTACTGGTTCAAAGGCATGAGCTTAGACCTTGAACACTACCGACCTTTCTTGAAATCACCCTACAGAGAGGCCCATTCACACATCATCCCATTCAGGTACCTGTTGGAAAAGTATGTGCCATTGATGAAGGTTGTAATGAAGTTTTTCACCTGTGAGGGAAGATTTTCCAGATTGTATGGGTACCACATTAGGCTGCTAATGCATTTCACAGCTCTAAAACCTCTCAACATGTGTAATTATTTGTGTAGAAGCCTCATCAAAATGTCTAAGAAGGTACAAATGAAAGGAAAAGAGCATCACCCTAGCCTTTTCCATCACAGCTTAATAAAAATTGTAGTCCTCCATCAGTTGGCAGAAAGGAACATGGCATGGGATTCTTTCATAGAAACAGCTTTGCAGTGGCATGAAACTACTTCATCAAGTCATCATCTAGATACATCAACACAGCAGGTGGAGGTAAGATCATCAAGCAAGTTAGTGGAGGTTCCAAATGCACCTAAACCTGAGGTGACCAGCATATATCAGAGAGGAAAAAGGCTTGTGTTTACTTCTCAAGTTGAGAGAAGGGACAAGCCTTCTACATCAGCAAAACAGGGATCTGATGCACAGGATGAAGAGAAAATTGAATATGATTTTGAATTAGTTGACTTAGAGACAGTAGATGAACCTTCAAACCTATAGCAGATTATCAAAGAGATTGATTCTCAAATCAAAGAACTCATGGAAAATATGGCAAGGGCAAGATTCGTCATTTCCTTCCTTGAGCAAGAAAACAGTCAGCTTAAGGCCAAACAACTCATCATGGAAAAGGAGAAATCTAAGGTGTTGCAACGAGGAGGCAAAGGTAAAGCAGCATTGGAACATGGTGAACATGATGAACATGAAAAACAAGTAGGAAAGAAGAAGCCAAGAACCAAGGGACTCAAAAGGGCATTGAAGGAAGAGAAAGAACATAACCTGCTAGATGAAAATTTAGACATGGAAGACAGAATTGCCTTGGAGATCAATAAAGATAGAGAGTATTAGCTAAGTAAGGTCAATGGCCACTTGGAACAGCTTCTTGACAAATCCAACAGGGACAACCAACTATTGAGGCACATGGCCCATCATTATCAGACCAGAAACATGATTTGCAACATCAAGCTCAAACAATTGAAAAACAAGCTAAAGGAAACCCTAAAGGAAAAAAATGAGAGGGATAACTTGGAGATGCTTGTTGAAGCATCTATGAGAGCATGAAACACCTCATTTTTCACTTCATGACCAATTTTGGAGGTTTTCTGAGCATTTTTGGTTTTTGATCATTTTGGTGCAAATTTCAGAAATTGGGCCAAGGCGCTGCGCTTTTTCCTCAAGGCTTCAAATGACAAGTGGCTTAAATTTTTAGAAATCATATGACCTCCTCTCAAAATCCATTTCATCATATTTCTCAGACAGGGCTCAGATTTTGAGAAAAGCGAGAAAAAGGGGTCAAAAATCATCATTTTTCCGCTCTTTTTTACATGCACTATGCTTTTGGAGACACCTTGGGAGAATCAATTTTTGAAGGCCTTCCCATGAGTCATTTTCAAAAATTCAAGGTGTTCTGGAAACTAGATAGGAAAGGCTAGTTGACCATTCTCTCATATCTCAAATTTTACCTTAAGAAGGCACATAAACGTGGCCTCAAAGTTTGTGTTGCGCTTCTACAAATTTCTGAGTTTTTATTTAAAAATTTTATTGTGTAATTTCTCAGGTTTTTAGTTTGACTTGGTCAAAGTTAAACTCATGATGTAACTTCAGTAGTTAGAGGTTTAGATGATGTAATCATAAATAAATAGGCATGATAGGTTTTCTTATGGTTAGTTATGCCTCATAAAGGAAGCAAAACTCAAAACAAAGTCTAAGAGAAGAGTTTGTGTTTGACCTTATCACTCTCACTTGTTGATTGAGAGAATCTTGGAAACAGTTCCACCACTTAGGAATTCAAATCCTGAAGGTGAGGAAGTTGTTTGATTGAGTCTATATGTATCATTTCTCATTCATAGAGAAGGGTTGGAATTTTGTGGAGAGACTTGTACCTTATGTTTTCATACAGTTAATCAAGGAGCAGTTGCAGCTATTTTTCAGGAATACTTGTTCAGTGAGTCTATGGTGTTGTTTTCCTTTCATATCAGTTTCTTATTGATGAATTCATCTCTCTTAACATGATTTTATTTCTTATTATGCTTTTCCTTACAGTCATATAGGCAGAATTCTTAGATTCAAAGCTCTATTTATGTGGAAAATCATGGTTATGTATCTTTTCTTCCAGATTAATGTATTCATGCTAATATATGCTCATTATGATTTCTTAAACTTTAAGACCTATACTACATTGACTAAATCTTAAATTCACCGCAACACATTGTTATATGTCTCCTCTTCATGCTTGCTTCTGCAAACTTGATACCTTAACCTAATTACTTGCTCTCATTCCCTATTCCAGCAAACTAAAAACCCTAAATTTCCAAACATTCAAATAGAACTTATACATCTAGCCTAAAATCCATTTCTTTTCCAGTTAATCATTGAGAAATCCTTAGATAGATACCTCTCTAGTTCAGTAGGGCTAGCTACTGAACTAAAAGTGGTTCGAGGTTACCTCTTTCGATCTCCTCCTCAGCCTAGGACATTGTAGAGGATAACACACATATTGACATAGGTATTTTTATGTGGAAACCCAAAGGGGTAAAACCACTAATATGTTTGTTTTTATGATGTAAATTAAGCACCTATTTAATTACATCAATTTGTTTGTGAACACCCACTCACAAGAGGCACCAACCCCCTTAAGATAGCAAGACACTACTTGCAAAGAGGCACCAACCTCTTAAGAATGTAGGCCATTACCTTCTCTAGCCACTATTCTACTTTTCATAAAATTTTCAAACTGAAAACAGAGGAAAATGCATATACATATAAATACAAATATGGTATGCTCCAGTACCAATTCCTTTCCTTCAGCTCCCTAGTTCTCCTTTGAACTGTGCTCTCTGTTGCTCACCAATTCAGGTCTCGACCTTATGATGCACCTTCTCTTAATGACGCTTAGCTAAGTCACACACCCACAACATTGCACATTGTAACTCTCAACACTTTTTCATTCCCCCACATTTCATAACTTCTCGCCATTATTTTGTTCCTCTGTTTCTCGGTGACTGATGTTGTCTCTGTTGTCTCAGTACCCGATAGTGTGCTACAACATGGTATGGTCTGTTGTTGCTCAATCAGGTTGCTTGCACACTTCAACAAGGATCCCCATTCTATTGTAACTTGTGTTCTCAGCCATGACAACTGATTTCATGTAGATGATGAACTTTTGAGTGATTCCCTATGTATAGAATTAATTCTCAGTAAAATCATGCACTCCAGAGAGGTGTTCCATGCTTACAAATTGATCCTAGTAAACAACATTTACCTCAAGCATGGGTTTCTTGTTTCAATTCAAACTCTTTTGCACCCAGCCATCTTTTTCATTTAATTCTTCATGGTGTGCAAGAAATATCGAGGAAATCCAGTTTTCATTTGAGCCATGCCCATTAAATTTTCTCTGCAATTTGAGTTCCTTGTTGCCCTGTCTATGTTCTCTGTAATCGCCATTAACACTGGCACCATCTATGATCCTCTTCCATAGTTAATGAAGTCACAAATAACACAGGAAGACCATGTCAAACTAATTCCTAAGCACGCCTTAACCGTCGACTTGCCTGTAGGCCCGACTAGGGATCTTTTCCACTTATTTGGCCCATTAAATTCATATAATGTCGACTACTGAATATGCGGGAAAAACTTCACAAAAAAAACCCTTGGCGCAAATTTTGGGGTTCTACCACAACATTAGTGTAACATCATCCATGCCACATGGCTCCTTTTGTATGGTGACACGTGTTACCTAAAGTTGGTCCATTAGGCCATCCAAAAATGATACCGGGTCCCACATAGTTCAGGGGTTGGGAGTCAGGGATTCATTCTTCCTGCTAAACCTTGTTGCACTTCTCGACCTCCAACTGGCCCGAGTAGACCCATCTTCCGACCTAGATTTGGTTCCACACAGGTTGGAGGTCAAGAGTCAGGGCTTCATTCTCCTACTAACTTTGCTACGCATCTGACCTCTGACTAGGCCTGACTCACCTAAGCCTCGGCCTTAGTTCAAAATATCCCTAAGTCCTGAATGAATGAGCCTTTCTCTGTGCCAACTTCAACTGACTATAACTCCTGATCCAGAAGGTCTTTTCTAGAGTCCAGCATACCATTGGAAAGTTCTTCTAGAGCACTATCTGACTATGCCATAACCAAGAGCATATGAACTAAACTCATGGGGAAGAAATACCTCCAATCATATGGGAATCCTTGTTCATCATAGTCATATTTTTATGGCTTCTCTAGTAAGCCTGCTTCTATGACGATTCTCTATAGAATACTACAACAACCATGGGACTCCCCCTAAACAACATGCTCATCAATGCCACAAAGTGTTGCCTCTATTTTTAGTGTTAGTCCAGTTGACATCAATGCCAACATAGTGAGTGCCACCAACCATCTAGACATTTCCAACTGTTCAACAATTTATTTTATTCTTGTGATGATTTTTATTTTCAAAATCCACATTCTACTTGTTACTCCAAAATTTCATGTACATAGTGAAAAGGATCTATGGTGTTAACTGTTGGGTCCCTATAATACTAGTGATTACCCCACTACTATTGTAGTTATACCCCTTATTTATATTGTTGTGCCCCTATTACCCCCATATTGTTATTTCTGTGCCCATAGAATCCCTCTATTGTTATTTTTGTGGCTTTATATTATTATTGTTAGGTCGGCTGGATTATATTGTGACTCCTTAGACTCCTATATATAGAAAGGAGGTTTTGTCATTTGAATTATCCAAGAATTGTTCATTTATGTAATGTAAAGGAGGTTGCCCCCTCGAAGAGGCTGAATTCTAAGGCGTTGATCTATCTTTTCTGCTCCAAACAAGTCATCGTGGAATTTTCTCTATAACTTTTTTTCTGTGACGTTTCAGAAGTCGCAAAAAAAACCCATTTGAGAATAATTGGCGCTTAACCTTGGGTCCGAATTTTAGAGCTTTTCGCACGATATTTTCGGGGATATGATCTGAGGAAGTTGGCCTTTTTGCATACTCCTGAATTACATTCAAAACAGGTGACCTGGGGAAAATCGTCATAACTCTCTCTCTGAGGATCGGATTGAAATTTCGTAAAAAGGTACAGAAAGAGGACGGACTGTAGTTTCTTGTATGTGTGTTTCAGATTCAAAGGTTGAAACAGTGACTCGTGGCATGTCGTACAAGTTCGCTCTACGGAACCAGTCTAAAAGCAAGTCACTGTGGGAAATTTCACATAACTCTTACTTGGAGAATCCAATTTGGCTCAGACTTGTGGCATTGGAAATAGGACGCAGAAGGCTATTACAGGTAGCAATTTTAGAACTGGATGATCTGAAATTACAGAGATACATCAGATTCAATATCAGGCTTCTATAAAGTGAAAAAAGGTGTGTAGTTTTTTTTTAATTTTTTATCTAAGCTTGGTTTAACGGAATTCAAAGGGCATAGTAAAGCATTATTATCGGTAACTGATGCCCCGAGGAAAGAAAATGCAAACACCTAGTAAGGAACCTGAAAGCTCTAGCATGACTCATGAAGAAGAGGAAGAAATGCTACATGATATATCAAAATTACAAGAACAAGTGCAACAAATGTCACGCTCACAAAAGCTAACAGAAGCTAAGATAAGTGGCGTGGAATCTAAGATAAATGGCGTGGAATCTAAGATAAAGGGCATGGAAGCTAAGATGGAGGATTCGATGGTAAATTTGAAGATAGATTTGAAGACAGACATGGAAGAATTGAAGAACTTGCTACAAGAAAGGGTCACTAATGGTGAAAAGGTAGTAAAGGAAACTCATGATGAGAACAAAAGAAATGTTAATCATGATTCCATAGACTCTAATGTTGGATCGAAGACTCACCATGTTCCAAAAATCGATATGAGGAAGTTTGATGGCAAGGATCCCGCCACATGGATATTACAGATGGAGCAATTCTTCGATCTCAATAATGTGCAAAACACACAAAAGGTACGTATGGCAACTTTATATTGGGAACCAAATCAGTTTGTATGGTATCAATGGCTTTGTTCTCGTAAACAATTTATCACTTGGGCAATTTTTACGGAAGAATTGATAGCACATTATGAGGATACAAAAAGCAACACTTTTTTTAGCCAATTGATAAGTCTCAAACAAAAGGGTTCAATAATGGAGCACATTGAGGAGTTCCAAAAATTGAACATAAGGGTAAAAGATATTCCAGAGGAGCATAGGATTGATGTGTTCATAGGGTCTTTAAAGGATAATATCCAACATGATGTGCGCCTTTGGGAACCTGATTCATTAGAGAAGGCATTCAGGTTAGCAAGAAAAATGGAAAGCAAAATTATGGCAACTAGGAAGCATACCATTCACAACTATAAAGATGGAAGTGTTGTTGCCCATAGTCTTCCACAACCTACAAGGTTGACACCACAACAATTGGAAGAAAAAAGAGCAAAAGGGCTTTGTTACAATTGTGATAGCAAATACACAAAAGGTCATAAGTGTGCTGAGAAGAAATTATTCTACATAGATTGTGAAGAGGAAGAAGAAAAGGAGCAAGAAAGGTCAAAAGAAGAGGATATATTCCAGGAACAAAGCCTAGATGAAGAAAAAATAAATCCGACCATATCTTGTAATGCATTGGCGGGAATTACCACTCCTCAAACCATCAAGATAGAAGGACAAATCAAGAAGAAAAAGGTAATAGTGTTGATTGATTCAGGAAGCACCCACAATTTTATTCATTGTAGGGTAGCAAAAGAATTGAATTGCTTCCTATATCCAGCACCAGAGTGTCAAGTGATGATTGCAAATGGAGGAACAATAAATTGCTCTGGAAGTGCCATAATATCAAGCTATCCATGGGAGAATATGTATTGACTAGCCCAATGCTTTCCATTCCAATGGGAGGTGCAGATGTTGTACTAGGAGTCCAATGGCTACAATCCTTGGGTACAATAGCTTTTAATTTTCAAGAACTTTTCATCAAATTTTCTTCGGAAGGAAAGGAAGTTGAATTAAGGGGTATTGCAGGGAAACCAGGAAAGATAATCAGCTCTCATGGTATGACAAAGCTTCTAAGAAAGGAGCAAAGAGGTGTAATTGCACAATTATGTTCGCTAGATGTTTCCACATTGGAATCATCTATTTCTCCAGATCTCCAAAAAGTCTTGGACAATCATTCCAAGGTATTTGAGACTCCCAAGGGTCTCCCACCTATGCGTGATCATGATCATGCTATTCATCTGATTCCAGGAAGTGTTCCTCCAAACATCAGGCCGTACAGATATCCCTATGTCCAAAAAAGTGAAATTGAACGTATGGTTGCAGAAATGCTAGAGGCTGGTATAATTCAACCGAGTCAAAGTTCTTTCTCAGCTCCAGTAGTATTGGTGCACAAGAAGGATGGATCATGGCGCATGTGTCCAGATTATAGGGAGCTCAACAAGCTCACTATTAAAGATAAGTTCCCCATTCCTGTTATTGATGAATTACTGGATGAATTGCATGGATCAATTTACTTCACCAAGTTGGATCTTCGTTCGAGATATCATCAAATCAGAATGAAGATTGAAGACATTCCAAAAACGGCATTTAGAACTCATGAGGGTCATTATGAATTTTTGGTCATGCCTTTTGGCCTTACCAATGCACCTTCAACATTTCAAGGTTTGATGAATTCAATTTTCAAACCATTCCTTAGAAAATTTGTGTTAGTATTTTTTGATGATATACTAATCTACAGCAAGTCTTGGAAGGATCATGTTGAACATGTTGACAGGGTGCTACAACTATTGGAGGAGAAACAATTATATGCAAAAAGATCCAAATGTTTCTTTGGAGTCCAGGAGGTGGAATATTTGGGTCATATTGTATCTCATGAAGGAGTTAAGGTAGACCCTAGCAAAATTAAAGCCATTAAGGAATGGAAAATCCCCACATCCATAAAGCATCTGCGAGGATTTCTTGGGTTGACAGGGTATTATCGCAAGTTTGTTAAGAATTATGGGAGAATAGCAGCACCTCTAACAACATTATTGAAGAAAGATTCATTTTCATGGACTTCGGAAGCAACAAAGGCCTTTGAACATCTTAAAGAGGCAATGTGCCAAGCACCGGTCTTAGCTACACCGGACTTCACAAAAACCTTTATTGTGGAATGTGATGCTTCAGGAAATGGAATTGGTGCTGTTCTAATGCAAGATGAAAGACCCATTGCTTTTGAAAGTCGTCCAATCAAGGGAAAGTTTTTAAGAAAAGCTATTTATGAGAAGGAAATGTTGGCAATACTCCATGCACTTAAGAAATGGCGACCCTACCTAATGGGAAGACACTTCAAGGTAAAAACGGATCATGATAGCCTTAAATACTTTTTAGAACAAAGATTATCCTCTGAAGAGCAACAAAAGTGGGTCACAAAGATGTTGGGTTATGACTTTGAAATCATCTACAAAAAAGGGAAGCAAAATGTGGTGGCAGATGCACTCTCAAGAAAGGATGAGGATGTGGAAGCATTGTTGTGTGCCATTTCTATTATCCAACCAGATTGGATAAACGAAGCAAGGGAGGAATGGAAGAATGACGAAGAAGTGTGGGCACTTATTCGAAAGCTACAACAAGATTCCAGTACTTCTGATACATTTAGCTGGAAAAATGATTCGTTATGGTACAAAGATCGCTTATACCTCTGTAAGAATTCCCAGCTAAAACAAAAGATTCTTATGGAATTGCACACTTCTCCCTTAGGAGGGCACTCAGGATTTTTAAAAACTTACCACAGGGTTAAGAAGGAATTTTTTTGGGATGGCCTTAAATCAGATATTCAAAAGTTTGTGGCGGAATGTTTGGTTTGCCAGCAAAATAAAGTTGAAACAATTAAGACACCGGGTCTATTACAACCTTTATCCATTCCAAGCCAACGTTGGGAGGAGGTTTCAATGGATTTTATCACAGGTTTACCCAAGTCTGAGGGAAAGAGTGTCATCATGGTGGTAGTTGACAGACTTACCAAGTATGCACACTTTTGTGCATTATCACATCCATTTAAAGCCAGTACAGTTTCTACTGCATTTATGGAAACAGTTCAAAAGCTACATGGAAACCCAAAGATTATTGTAAGTGACAGAGATCCCATTTTCACTGGAAATTTTTGGACAGAATTATTTTCTTGTCTTGGTACTCAGTTAGCTCATAGCTCATCTTATCATCCTCAATCTGATGGGCAAACTGAGATAGTAAACAAATGTTTGGAAGGATATCTTCGTTGCTTTGTATCTGATAAACAGACACAATGGGTCAAATGGTTGCCTCTGGCTGAATGGTGGTATAACACTTCCTTCCATACAGCAACAAAAATGACCCCATTTATGGCACTTTATGGGTATCAACCACCATCCATCACATCATATTTAAGAGAAAATTCTAAGGTTCAGGCAGTGGAACATCACATCGAACATCAACAACAAGTCCTCCAACTCTTAAAGGATAACCTCGTGTTGGCACAAAATAGAATGAAACAACAGGCAGATCAACATCGCAGTGAAAGAAGTTTTGATGTAGGTGATTGGGTATTCCTACGGCTACAACCATATAAGCAAATGTCCCTAAAGCAAGCTAAGAAGGATAATAAATTATCACCAAAGTATTATGGTCCGTACAAGGTGTTGCAAAAGATTGGTACTATGGCATACAAATTGGAGCTTCCTGTAGCTTCTCGATTGCACCCAGTCTTCCATGTTTCATGTTTAAAGAAGGTTATAGGTGACAAGCTCCCAATTCAAACAATATTGCCAGAACTTGATGAGGAAGGAAAAATTATATTGGAACCGGAAGCAGTCACAGAAACAAGAACTCGACAGCTACGAAATTGATCAATTTCAGAGTATCTTATCAAGTGGAAGAACTTATCCGCTGAAGATTCCACATGGGAGGATGAGAATTTTATGCAGAAGTATCCAAAACTACTCAAGCGTTGAGGACAACACTTTTTTGAAGGAGAGGGGCATGTTGGGTCCCTATAATACTAGTGATTACCCCACTACTATTGTAGTTATACCCCTTATTTATATTGTTGTGCCCCTATTACCCCCATATTGTTATTTCTGTGCCCATAGAATCCCTCTATTGTTATTTTTGTGGCTTTATATTATTATTGTTAGGTCAGCTGGATTATATTGTGACTCCTTAGACTCCTATATATAGAAAGGAGGTTTTGTCATTTGAATTATCCAAGAATTGTTCATTTATGTAATGTAAAGGAGGTTGCCCCCTCGAAGAGGCTGAATTCTAAGGCGTTGATCTATCTTTTCTATCTTTTCTTGAGCTGGTTTCATAACATTAACAGTGTTACAACGTTGATGGTAGTAGGCAAGTGTTTGTTACCAAATAACAGTACTTCACAAGTGGTGGAATGGACCACATAAAAACTACCCACTAGTAACAATTCTCTTGGATTCCAAATTAATTGACCAAATGGATCAAAGAAGTTTATTCAGCATTTGAACACTACCTTATTTTCCACAAGTGAGGCAAAGTTGGTAATAATATGAATGAAGACTAAAATTCCAACATCAGCATACTCTTTGAAGCAGTTTAAGGCATGAAATTTAATTATTATTTCATGTTCCTACTTTGTTTGCATGAGGACATGCAAAGATATCGGTGTGGAGGAGATGTTGAATCGCCAAATTGACATTCTTTTCACCATCAAATACATTACTTTGTAATCATCCATTTATTGTCATTTTCACCATAATCCTTCATAATAAGTCTTGATAAGCTCATAAGCATCAAGTAGTTAATTGTCATACATTTCCTTTGCTTTTAATGAATTAATTAGGATTTTTTCTTGGTTTTACAAATGACAGTATGCCTAGTTCAAATTTTTTAACTCAATTCAAGTTTCTGTAGCTACTTATGTGATTAAGGTGGTAACACCATTCTAGAAGAAAATCTGGCACATTGATTCAGTTTCTAAAAGCTCCAATAAGGATTTGTGTTGGTCAAATTTCACTTAGCTTGCGCGTGTGAACCTCTTTTAAGAGATCAAAGGCAATAGGCAGTATTTTTGACTAGTCAACTTTCGATGCATTTTATGAGCAAATGAAAATGAATTTCAAAAAAATAAAACATGGTTTTTCTTCTGAATGAGCCCAATTAGGGTTCATGAGGGCGATTTCCTCAAATTCGTTATAGTTTGGGAGATTTTTGGATCCCTATGTTGAAGATTGTGCGAGCAAACAGTTTTCCAATGTGTCATTCAACGCCCAGTCAAACAAAATAATTTGGAATGGGCTATGCTTCATCAAATTCATGGCAAGTAGGTTTCATATTAACTCCAATTCTCAGCCATAAGACTCTCAATGTAGTTACAATGTGAATTCTATAAAATGCTTCACTTGAAAGCAAATAGATAGTTATGGGAAGTTTGATTTATCACTGCAATATTGAAACTCTATTCCAACAATAAAAACTTTATAATGGCACTTTCATAATTTCTTGTGGTCAATTTGAGCTTGTGTTCTAAAGTTGTAGACACTTGTGCATCTCAAGAGGGCCCCTACAAAAGCACGAGATAGTGTAATATTGCTTTCATTTTTGAATTTGTGTACGTTATGTTTTTATTCATCATTTTAAAATCTTATTTCATTTAGTTAGCTTTTGTTTACTCTTTCTTTTACTTTTTTGTTTCTCTGCATAGGTCAATCGCTTGAGCACAGGTCAAGGTCTTGTGATTTTGATTTAAACTTCATGAGCAGTTACAAATATACAACCTAATTTCTACAAATAGAAACTCTATCATGGTGCATTCATAGTTACTTATGGTCAATTCAAGCTTGTGTTAGAATTGTAGTGACTTGTGCATCTTAGGAGGGTCCCCTGTAGAAGCACGAGATAGTGTAATCTTACTTTCATTTTCGAATTTTTTTATGCTTTATTTTTATTCATCATTTTAAAACCTTGTTTCATTTAGTTGTCTTTTGTTTACTTTGTCTTTTACTTACTCTTTTGTTTCTTTCCATAGGTCAAGCGCTTGAATAAATTATAAAACAATCAAAAACAATTGTTTGCTTTCATTTTTTGCTTAGTCTCATATTTATGGCCTTGAACGATCCCAATATGATATGCACACATCAGTAATCTTGTTACATTCATTTGATTTCTTAAGAATAGGTTTCCTTTATATTTCATAGCATAGAATTTATTGCTTTCATAGCATAGAATTTATTGTAGTGTATAATTCATTCCTTTCCTAGGATTAAATTTATGGTTTCATACTCGTAGAGTAGAGACTAGTATAGAATTTAATGTGTCATTCTTAGAATAGATTCTCTCTAATTTCTAGATTAAATTAATTCATATAGTAAAGTTGCTTTCATGATTCATATAATACATTTATGCTCAATAGAGTAAGTTTACTTTTGTGTTCAAGTTATATTTGAGGAATTTAAAAGGATTTCATAGGATAGTATTGTCATTTTGAATCAGTAGAATAAGGTTTTTAAACTTCCAAGTTCAAAATTTAATGTTCTTTATTTTGAGAAATCAAGTGTGTGTGCCTATTTGGTTCTCCTCGTTATAGGTTTCATTTTCATCTTGAAATATCATTTCTATAGGATAGTTTTCTTTTTAATTGAAAGTTAACTGCCTAGCATATATATTGCAAGTATGTTTTTGATTTGAGATTTAATGACAAGTAATTTAACTCACAATTAAATTACCCAACAAGTGTCGTTACCAACAATTATGTAGTATTTTTCCATGTCATCAAAAGCACAAAAAGACCAATCTATCCAGCCTTTGACTAGAACAATACTTCCAAAATTCTCCTCATTCTAGTTTTTGGGAATCTTCTTACCAATGAAGACTCTCCAAACTCCAAGATTTCATTTAACCTCACATTGTCTCTTAGGATTACATTGATAGCCTCAAATTTTCACTTAATGAACTTATTTATTTTATGAGTGTTCCCTTATCCTCCTACTATTATATCTCATGTTATGGGTTCTCTAGAATCAAGGAAAAAGAGGTAGCTCATTAAATCATCTATGAGAAATTCCCTAATAGAGTTATGCCCCTCATCAACCATAAAGGTTGTCATTAATGTCCCTCTCTCCAAACCTTGCGGTCATCATGTTGAGAGGGATTTCCCCGTTAGTGACTATTATAATGGGATACTTCCCTTGAGATGGAGCTAAATCTCCTTCTTCTTCCATGAAACCACCATGAATGTCCTCACCCTATAAGTGACCGTCTAGGTCATGGAATAGATATTCATCCTACAGGCATAAGGTTTTGGTGGGATTCAAGATGTTTATCACACTTGATTCATGGGTATTAAAATTTTCACTAGGGTACAAAGATAAATCTAGCTTCACTCCTAAAGAGCTCCTATTGATATATGGTGTCTTCTAAAATAAATCTCAAACGAGTAGCTTTTAAGGGTTTGATTAGGTCTAGATGACATTTGGGTTAGCCCAAATCTATTGGTGGTCTAAAGTTTCATCCATAAAGTTGGCTATTTCATCTTCCATAAGTCCTACCACAAAGAAGAATATTGGATGAGTCCCCCAAGAGACTATAGTCCATAAAACCTAGGTTCTAATAATCCCTAAAATTTATCGATCTCGATAAGGAAACACATACAAAGCTTACATCCATCCATCACTACCAATTCATTTAGACCATCCATCACCACATATTTTTCAATCAATACATCCACACCATAAATCCATCAATCTCCATATCTACACCATAGACCCATTGCAAACCCTACAAATTAAAATCTTCTTGAGTTTTCCACCTACCAAACCCTAAAAAATCCCTAGCATGAGAAGGAAATAAGCACAAAACCACAGATCAACCTTACATCATCCATCACCATCGATCAATATTAAATCCGTCCTTCCTCTTTCTTCTATGGTTATTTAGACTGATTTATGGCAAGTTTTGAATGACATACAACCAAATTCAATGTTGATCCATACCAATATGATTCTACACTCAATAAACCACTAGAACTAGAGGTTCACGTGTGTTATGCATTAGACTAACTTGTAAAAACCCTAACCCATAGAGAATATATGCAAGTTCAATACGGAAAAACCTAACTCATAGAAAGTCACCACCATAGAGTGTAACCCTAAATCACAAAGAATCACCACCACAAAAATAGTTGCCACGAAGCATACACCACCCTATTATTGTTTTATCAACTAATTTTTTTATGATAATTTTTTTATTATTTGATAATTTTATATGATATTAAAAAATTTATGCATTTGAAAACCAATCTCAAAAGTTTATTTGTTTAGTTCTTATTATTACTATAAATCTATTAAAATTTTGAATTTATTACATAATTTTGATATGTTTTTTTTTTCAATTTAAAAGTTAATATCAAAATATATTTGTCAGTCCTAATTATCATTGTAGGTATATATTAACTCTATATTTGTCGAGTAATGGATCCAATTTGGTGCTTTAGATGTAGGCCATTTAATTGCCTTACCATATATATAAAAAAATTAGTGATAGTATTTCTTGAATTGTTCGCTCCTAAAAGAATAAAATGATTTTACATTTTTTAAACAAAAAATACTTTTACAATTTGCTTAATGTAATTTTCATATAGGAAAAAGAAAAAATGAATTTCAAGGAAGATTTCCCACCAATTAGCAAAGCTCTAGAATTCAAAGAGGTTTTTCATGGCCTCTTATTTAATTTATGTTTTGGTTCATTCAAATATATTCAAATATTTACCTAGCGCAAAGAATGTAAGTATTTAAAAGAGCTCATTCAACTTTTGTACCCATTGTTATGGAAACAAAAGGCTCCCTTCTATTTTTACTAGGTTCGAAATTCCTTTGTCACGGAATTCAAAAAGATGATCTATGGTCCTATTATCGACAGGTTCTCTCAAGAGGCTCAATCCTTTATATTAGAGAAAATTGTTGACTTATTTTTTTGCACCATCACCATCACCCTATAATATATGCCATATCTACGAATTTTGTGCTTAATCATTCTTTTAATGAATATCATGTGCGGAAACATCTCCTAACCGTACATTCCACACATCTCCACTCCCCATACATATCCCTTTATGCACACTAGTCCCCGCACCCATATACACTTAGCCATTTTTACATGTGTGGAAGCATCGCATAACCCAACCTTCTACACACCTCTCCTCCCACACATCCATTTGTTCCACACAATTCCATCCTCCACACAATTTGGCCTTTTGCATATCCATTTCTTTGCACAACCAACTTTCCACACATATCAAAACTTTGCACATGGCATGCCATAAAAGACACCTCACTACTCTTATTCCATACTTAGTGGAAAATATTTGTTTGCTCCTTTTTACGCTAATTGAAAGCTCATTTAAGAAATTACAATTCTCAAGGTAAAAGAGGTGCATGATATCATACTACGTGAATTCCCTGCCAACATACCTCTTAAAGACTTGTCGTAAGTTATTAACTTCCCATTATCATTCTCGCATGGCCCAATGAAGGTGGTACATGAAGTAACATCCTACTAAATGCTACCATAAAATGAGGATTTAACAGATAAGATTTACACCAAAGCCTTATTTATCTATCACATATTATTAAGTGCATTGAATGGATAAGCAACATGGTGGCAAAACATAAGAAAGAGGAAATTTGTGGGGATACATCCAACGCACTAGCTCGTGAGGACAAAAACCTCCCTTGGTCAGTTGCATATGGAAAAACATAAGAAGGAGGCAATTTGTGGGGATACATCCAACTCACTAGCTCATGAGGACAAAAACTTCCCTTGGTCAGTTGCATATCAATGGTATTTAAATTTGGCTCTAAAACAGAAGCATAATAACAAGATTTAGAGTACAAGGTTGGCTAACACAACATGCATCCTAGAATTTTTCAACTTCAGGGAAATAGTTAACTTATTGATAGAAGAATTGGATATCATTAAATTGTCATTATTGTTGACTTCAACAACTTAGTTGACTTTCCAAAAGCTCAAATCAAGAAATGGCTAGTCACATTTGTTAATTTCAACGAGGACCAATTAGCTACAATGAAGAAACTATGGTAAAATGCACAGGACCTGGAGGAATAAATATTTGCGTTAAGAGTTAAACAATATATAATGGTCCCACCAATGAAGGAGTGCATTGAAGAGTGGCTTAAAAGTTCCCTAAAAAAAATAGTTAATCCAAAGTAATTACTTAAGGAGTTATATTAATGAGTTTCCAAAAGCCACATATACATGCTTCTACAACAATTGCAAGGATCATCATCATTTCATTCCACTCATTGTCCTTCTAGAATTTTGTGAGTATTCTTTATTTAGTTTTAAAGCAATTCCCCACTTTCTTCCTAGTCTTTGACCATATATATTTCTAAAGTCAATTCGTGACTGTAATTTCTTTTTCTCTTCTAGGTGCACTTGCATTACATAGTCCAAGGGAGCCTAATCCCAATCCCTTAGGGATGAACGCATTTACATTTGCATTATTTGTCATGACTTCGTGAAGGGCTTTAAGCACTTAACTTTATTCATAAGTTGCTATCTATAAACTTAATTGTTTAGTCTTGCAGAGAGCTATTTTTGGGAGAGCATCTCATTTGTGGTTCTGAGACTTAAATAAGCAATAGGAATCTTGTGAATGTTTTCCTATGCTATTATGAATTTAAATGCTTGAAATAATTATATATTTCTCTGAATATATGGATTGTATTATCTTTATTGTGTCTGTTAAATTCATTTCAAATTTTTCCTCTCATGATATGTGAATGGATGAAGAGGAATGAATCTTGAAAATACATTTATTTATGTTATCATTGTTTTATTTTTATTTTAAAAACACTTGGCCCACTCATAAGTGCATGTGTTTAATGTTTATATTTTGATATTTGAGTTATTTTAATATCAAAGTGTGTGAAAAGAGAAGTACCACCCCTATAAAAATGCAAAGGGAACCTAAAAATAGGAACTAGGAGGTTGACTCTTTTCCCTAATTGGATAAGACATCAACAAAAGGTATTTTCAAATGTCATGATACATACTCATATATAAGGATTTTTGGATTTAAGGGGAAGTGTATACTCTCGCTATATTATGTCTTGGATAACTTTTTTAATGAAAGAAGAGAGAAGTGATTCATTCCTACCCCAACTAGAATTGGGGATTTTATTGTTAAAACTATTGTCCATTTAGGTGAAATTTATTCCTATTTTGGTACATTCAAAATATGGCAAGCTCATTCCCATAAAGGTTTTAACCCACTATGTGTATTTTCAATGCATATGTCTTCATTTGTATTTAATTTGTTTTTTAATGGATCTCAACAATTAGAAGATGGAGTGAGCAATAATCAAAATTTAGAATATAATAAAGATAACCCAATCCTTAATGATTTTAATACCTTAGTTAGTACGAATAAGAAATAAAGAGAGAGAGGACAATCCACCACCAATATTGATGTTAGTTCTCCCTGCAATTCACAAAGAATTTATTCAATTTTGTGCAGTCAAATTCAAATGAACGCCAACAAGCAGAAGAAAATTGTAGTGGAAGTTGCTAGGAATGGAGATGGAGAAGACCCTCCACATAAATTTCTTGAGAAATCTCATAATGCCTCTACAACCTATAAAATAAAGAGAAATGTTACTTGAAAATAACACTTAAGAAGCCCAAGAGGGGAGATTGACTCCTATAACATGGAAATAGATGTTTTCGTTGCAATTTTAGACTAGATAGACGATCAAATTATTAAAAATAGAATGTTAGCTAAGAAAATTCCATACCAAGTTCCTGTTTTTTTAATAGGACTTTGTAACACTACACAATCTTGAATATGATAAAATATCTAGAAAGTTACAATTTGGAAAGGTAAATGTGAAAATAAAAAAGGTGGTAGAAAAATGGATTCTAAAAGAAACATCACTTAAGTAAATCCTTCATTAATTTTGAAACTTCATGAATCCATAAGTGATGTTCTTGAATATTCTATTAGTGAGAAACTGAGAGAAAAAATTAGCTTGAGGAAAAGAGTCATGAACCGGAATTGGCCTTAACATTGTTTAGTAAACCTTTATCTATAATAAAACCTATTGAAAAATTATAGGATCCAAGCTCAAAAAGGAAAACAACGTCAATTTTACTAAGTGGAATAAGGAATTATGTTGCTAAAACAAAAATAATTGACTTAATTTGATAATGGAAGCTTGCGAATTAGTTGAGTGTTCACTCACTGCTACTACTAGGATTTCATTCTACAATGAAATTATGCAAAAGGATTCAGAAAATGATGAACATTTCAGCAAAGAAGTTCTAAGTGATTTCATTTCCAAAGTCTCCAATATGAATGACATGCAAAGATGAGAACGGAAATTTCCTTGAAAGGCAAGGCTCAAACATTTAAAAGCTTATTAGACAAAGAAAATTAATTCTTTAAAACACATGATTTATGATTATGGAGCCTTGAGTAAAAGGAGGAATAATGTATTCTTTAAATTAATCAATGTGGCAAAGATATTAGGTTGCCCAAATATAATAGTAGATGCCATAATGACTAAAGAGAAGATCCAAGAAAAGCATGATGAACTTAAAATTTCCTACACTGAGAATTTCAAGATTAAAGTTGATTCTTCCCACGAAGATATCTCGAAATGGTTAATTAACTATACCAATCTGAATGAAGACCAACTTAAGAAGAATTTACACATCAGCTAGGGTTTGAACTAAAAGAAATTAATGAAGAATCCCTTGTCATCTGATTCAAACACAAGATAATCATAACATCAATATGAGAAATGATTGAACAATGGCTAAAAAAGCACAATACAAAAACTAGTTAAAGCTAACAATTGGAAAGAATTTATAATAGTTAAGGACACCGCATAAGTGAAATATTTAAAAATGGTGTTTTATGGTACCCATATAAGAGAGAGAACCTCTTCCAGCATAGTAAGTAAAGCAGTCTCCTTTATTAAATCCTCCTTCGTATTATTTTTAGTTAGTTATCATCTAGTTTATCATTTCAAAGTCTTTGAATGTTTAATGTTAATTCTTATTGTGTCTTCTTTTTTTCTTCCAAGCCATTTTCATTCACATGGTCTATGGGAGCCCCATTCCAATCCATTTGAAAAAACACATTTAATTTGTGAAATTTATAAATTATTTTAATCATTTGTATATATTTTGAGGTTCCACATGAAACTCCTAAGAGCACATAACTATTGTTATTTCATACTTTGAGTTTAAAGTTGAAGTTCCAAGTGTGTGTTTTCCTTTTAATCCCTATGGTTTTAAATGAATTGTCATTTTAAATTCTCTACAAATGTGGTTCACTTTTTCTTTCATTTGATTCAATAAATTGTTTATTTTTCTTACTATTATGCTAGAAATAAATGTTCTTATAACGTTATTTATCTCTTTCGAGAATTATATGAAGTGAATATCATTGTCCATACCATCCCCGTCAAGAATAGTTTGTCAATAAATAGGGGAATCACCTCTTTAGAAATGAAGAGGGAAGATATTCTTTGTCATTATTACAACCAAGGCCTTGGTAGTCTAACTTTTTTCCCTATATGTGTTGTCACCAAGACCTTGAATAGTTCTAGTGATCAACAAGCTAGAACAATAATAAAAACTGTGACCAAAGCAACATCAACAATTAGAATAGCACTAACAAATGGATCTAACGAAAAGTTGAAAAAACATTAGCCACTGCAATATGTATAGTATGCTTTGTGTTTATCTTTTTGTCGTATGATTATCATTGTAATACTAAAAAGATGAACTTATATGTCTTGTTACATTAAATTATTTCATGTACAATAGCACTAACAAATGGAACTCAATAAAAGTTGAAATAACATTAGTAGTTGCAATATGTATAGTATGCATTATGTTTATCTTTTTGTCATATTATTATCATTGTAATACTAAAAAGATGAATGTATATGCCTTGTTAGATTAAATTATTTCATGTACAATAGTTCTTATTGTACTTGAGAAGTAATTGTCAATCCATCTAAATTTTGAATTGAATTCTCATGTTATCGAGAGCTATCTATGTCTTCCTTTTTTTGCAAAGCTTGTTCTTATGGATTTCTTTGGAGATCAAGAGCTCATATGGGATGCAAAAGGGAGCTTGCATTCTCTTAAATTCAAAGAATTTATGGGTAGTAATGTCTCGATGGGGTCAAACAAAGCAAAACAAAGTCATTGTAGAAAGATAATGAAATGAAATGAACTACTTCATTGAAAATCTTATGTAAGAAAACAAATTGATAAATGCAGGAAAGATCTTTCATGAAAACTTGGGCTATGTACCTTACTAAATGCAAAGAGAGTTTTGAGGGCTATCCCAGTGAGAAACCCTCCTCGTCATCACATTTGATGAATTTGTTGCATGGTAACCATTTCTACACTAGTTTTAAAATCAAACAACACTAAGGTTTGCGTGGTTATGTAGGTGGCACCTCAAAAGCATAGTATATTGATAGTGGTGAACCTAATATGTCAGTGGTATCATGGCATTGACCAACCTTGAAATGAAAAGTATTCTTTTTCTATAAATGATAGTTTGCATTAGTATGAGGCCAAATAAGAGGACCATATATGAGCTTGATAAAAATAGCAAATTCTTTTGTTTTTTAAATGAAATTTTGAAAAATCGATGAAAATGGCCTCAATAGTAAACCAAATAAGGCCTCGAAAAATAAGCATGTTAAAACTTAGATTAAAATATGAAATGCTACTTTAAAATTTGTACTAGTTTGCAAAATATTTAAGTTAAAAAAATATATATATATATATATATATGAAAATTCCATTAGTTACATGTGATCTGTAAATTGTCATGTATAATCCACTAAACGGTTCATCACAACAAATATAATAAAAAAAATTACTAAAATCTAAAATCTATACTATGAGGATTCATTTTTCCTTAGATATTTTTATTATTAAGTTATTGTGTTTTGCTTATGTGTGCAAATTTTAAAGACGCAAAAAAATAGAGAACAAATAAAAACAATCACTCACAAACCATAAGATGCCAAGATATGATCTAGGAAACACTCTTTTGGCAGAAAACTCAGCTAGAAGATGAGGCTACTCTAGTCTCTCTTTCTCTTAATGGAAAATGGTGAAAACACAATGGAGTGAGACATGTGACTCGTGGGTTGCTACAAAACACAAAGCCTCTATGTTTCGCCCTCTCTCTATCCACTCTCAATTACTTTGTTCAACTATGGAACAAAATGCACTAGAAAAGAATCAAACCCCTTCTCCTCCTAGTGGCCGAGTTATAGAAAAACTCGATAACCTACTACTAATTAATTTTGTCTCCTTCAACTCTTAACTAAAGTTACAATATTAACCCTTATAATGTATTCTTCATCATGTTCACATGGATAGAACATTTTCCATGAGTAATGGGAGTTGGAATGGAAACTTCTCTAATTATGGTAGTAAATTCACTATAAGTCAACTTCAGGTTTGGTGATGGTCAAAATTGACCATGTTTAACATCAAAGAGTCACCTGGTCGTTGCCCCAACTAAACCCTTTTTCGTTTGGTGTGGTGATTTCGATCAATATATTGACCTAATTGCTTCAACCTAAATCTAATCTAAACTAAATGCCTAACCTAATCTAAAATAATTTAAAACCTAAACTAATAACTAAACTAACTCTAAATATATCTTCCAACTGTTAACATATTACAGACAATGCTTAATGTTATTAACAAATAAAAAGAAAAAACTTACCTATTTATAATTGTTTGAAAAAAATCATATTTTTGTTTCACTGAAATGTAAATCACTGATAAAGATTTATTATTATATTTAAATTGATAAAAGTATCCAAACTCAAATACAATAAGTAAAACCTCAAATCTTTCGTCCTTTAGCATATCTAGGAGAGACTCCTCCCAATAATGCTCTTTCAATGTCAATGTTCTTTGTTTGAGAAGAAAAAAGTCTCTTAATACTCATTTACAATAAACTAAATCTGCTCAAAAAATACTTGCACTTCCAATTAATTACCTAAAGGTGTATTTGTCACAATTTACCTTTCTTTTTGAAAAAAGGTTGGAATACTTTAATTTATTATTTAGAGATTTTGAGTCTGAAGATTTTTAAAGACACCAAAGACTTTTATTATTTTGAATTTTGAAGAATAAAATGAAAAGCACAAATATAGTTGAAATGAATTCGGATTTGATAATTTTGAACTTTATACTTAATGATTTTAAATTTGGAAATATGAAATTTATATTGAGGAATTTAATTGTATGTGTGATTTACAACAAAAAGAGTTCAGTGGAGCTAACATTTCGTGGAGGGCAAAGGTTTTTATTGCTTAATTAAAGACCAATTCACATTAACTTCAATTTCGGTGTGAAACAGGACAGTGGAAAAGGTCTAAAGAATCTTGGGAAGAACAAGTGTGTTTATTTTGCGCGTCTGGGGCTGTGGAATCGGAAAAGAGTTTCATTTTAGAATGTGATGCATTCAAAGACATCAGAGAAAATTATGAAATTTAATACAAAGTCTCCTATCATTTCAATTTGCTTTACTCATTTATCGGGTCGGATTCATCCAGCATTCCATTTGCTTCGCAGGCCATTAGAGGATCGGGATACCCCCTGATGATGCAATATAGTCGTAGTGATGTGGCTTTGCACATATTTTATAATGTAGTGTATGGTTTTAAAATTAAAACTCTATTAAGATGGGTTCCCTCCCTTCCGCCCCACGATTTTCGTGACACCCTCCACGGTGGAAAAGCATAAAACAATGATTTATAATGGTGAGGCCTAGATAATAATCGAGGGATTTTGGTGTTGCATATAATAATATAATGTAATAAAATGTGAGATACATGTTAGAATATGGTTTTAGTTATATGTAATGTGGGTTTGTTTAGATGTTATGGGCTTATTTACATATGAATTATTATTTATAATTAATTAATTATAAAAGGTTTATAATAAAATTTATTATTATATGTGAGATTATTACATAATTAAATTATATTATATTATATTATGATTATATAAATAAATTAAAATATAAAATTTATAATAATAAATATATATATGTATATATAAAATACAAAGTTTATAATAAATTTTATTATTATATGTGAGTTTGTTATTATATTATACTATATATATTAATATATATGTTATTATAATATAATAAATATATATATATATATATATATATATATAAATCTATATAATATATATGTACAATAACTAATATCATAGATATGTGTATTATATTAATATATTAGTTTGTATATGTTTTTTTTGCGTGAAGAGTTATTTCATGTGGAAGTTTTAGAATGGAGTTGTGTGTAGACAAGAATAATGTGTTAGAATGATATTTCAATATAATGCAATATTATTATTATGGTAGTGAAAATAACTTGAAACCTTAAAAGGCCATATTTTTTAATTTAGAGGTCGAAATCAAGTAAACTTAATATCATTGGAAAGTTTTCAAAAAGGGGAGAGAGTGGAAAGGCTAAAAATATAAAACAATAAAAACCAAAATCGCTATGGAAAATAAAACCAAATGTAATCAAAAGTGATATTCACAAATTTATATGAGTGATCCAGGTGGATATTGGTGGCCATCCACCTATTCCACTCGCTCACAACACAATTTTCCTATTTTGGTAGTTTTCTATTTTTGGTAGTTTTTGGACCCTGAACTTCTAGGGCCATTTTGAAACCCTAAACGGTGTTTTTGGGGGAAACGATCCAACTATTGTTGGCAATCAGGAATTGTTCTCCTAGGATAGACTTTTCCAACAAGCTATCATGCGCACCAAATAGAGATCGTATGCCAAAGTTACAACCCTAGGAGGTTGATGTTCCAACTTACCCAATCGTGGCCCATAAGCCTTTGGCACTTCATTTCCTACGATTAGAGTTTTGGATGTTTAGGGTTTCTCATTGTTTCTTCATGATAAAAACGGCTTTGAGCCTAATTGTAATATAGTTCAAGAAGGGGGTAATTGTCACATCTCTTCTCAGAGATAAATTAACATCATTCAAATTAGATTGCTTTCATTCTGCTTGTATGCAATTTCAACATTTTCCATTTATTGATTGAAGTCAAGTTTCATTGTATCTCTGCATTTGGTATTAAATATGTATTTCATTTCATTCCCTTCATAAATTCATATCAATGGAATCAGAGTCATGTTGCTCGTTCTCTGTTTTTTTGTGCATGTCCCAATGAGGTTGAGGTATAAGGAGTTGGGACTCGAACTACTTGAGCCATTTCAAGGTTGTCCCCGTTGACCTCAATGACCTACCACGGTGGAAGAAAAGAAAGACAAGGGAGTAGGAGATCATCAAACAGTTGCTCGAAGAAGCCCTCAAGCAACAAAGGAAGGAGATGATGGTTAATTTTTCCTAGACCCTTTAACGGATACCAATAGGTGATGCATCTTCATCCAGTGTACACTTTGAAGATGCCATACCATTTAAGGTACAAGTTAATTTTGATATTCCTATATTTGAAGGCTAGCTAGATGCAAAGGCTCTAGAAAATGGGTTAAATCTGCTAGAAGGATATTTTTTTATCCATATTTTTTTCGATAGAGAAAATATTACTTTTGTGCTTCTTAAGGTTGCCCCCCATATCAAGGACTGGTGGGAAACTTATTGTGGGAAAAAGGCCATAGAGGAATCCACACTATTTTCAACCACACCCACTTGGAACTCTTTTAGGGATGTTGTTAAGGACCAGTATTACCCTCTTGGAAGCTATGAAGATTGGTACATGAGATGGACAACACTATGGCAAGAAAGGGACCAAGCAGTGCCAGAGTTCACAAATATCTTTCATACCTTGCACACCAAGTTGGGTATCAATGACTCTCAGTGACATTTGGTTTTCAAGTATTGTGGTTGTTTGCATAAATACATCCAAACAAAAATGGATTTCCTTGACATCTGCTCGCTTAGAACAGTATACCAATATGTTGTCAAAATCGAGTAAAAACCTAAACAGAAGAAGAAATACTTTAGATTTGTGAATCCTTCAAATCAAAAGCAAGGCAAGAGCATACCCAAATCATAGAACAAAGGATAGAGCTAGATGGACCACCCCTATACAACCCATAAAAGCCACAAACATAGAATGGTACTAGGAAGACGAAGAAAAACAAGGGAAAGTGGTGTGAGTTCCATAAGATCCCCACTAATAACACAAATGAATGTCATGAAAATTAGTCCTTGGTAGCAGAGCTAAAACTTTCAAAGTCAGACGCAGGTTCTGAATCTGAACTAGACCTAGACAAGAGGAAATAGACCATTGATGTGGAACCCAGTGCCACCAATCCCACCACCAAGGTCCATCTAAGTGAGCCTAAAGATCCAGAGGAAGGTGAGCATCTCTTTCACTCACAAATGTGGGTAAAGGGTGCTTCACTATGTTTCATTTTCAATAAATAGGACTCAAAAGAACTTCATTTCAGCAAAGGTCATTAAGCGGTTGGGCGTTCCAACAACACCGCACCCACAACCATCCACCATTGAGTGGATCCACCAAGGGCAAGATCTTTGTGTCAGTCAATAGTGTCATTTACCCTACAACATCAAGCCTTTCATAGACTCCTTGAAGTTTGTGATGTTTTTTTAGGCCAACCATACTTATGGAAGTGTCATGTTGTGTATGAGTCTAGACCTCATACTATTATTATTACTTTGGGTAGAAAACTATACAGGATATCAGAGGTAGCTCCACCGACAGATATTTCTTTGATCTCTGCTAAGAAATGCAGTAAGATCATCTCCCATATTGGGAAATTTGTCTTCCTCCAAATTCGCTTTCAAAGTAAGGGGAAGATTGTTACCACATCCATGGCCTCCACACAAGGATCCTCCATGCAACAGAGGCAAGTGGATAAGATCATGGAAGAATACAAAGATATATTCTCCTCACCCATTAGGGTACCCCTACACTGTGAACTCAAGAATTCAATTAATATGACACCAAGTACACCTCTACTCAATGGGCTAATCTACCGCCTCTCTCTTCTAGAAATGAGGAAATCAAGTGACAAACCTAAGAGCCTCTCTAAAAAGGGAACATTCGACCAAGTTCCTCATCCTATGGAAGCTCAATTGTACTTGTGTAGAATAAATATGGGACCTGGTGGCTTTGCATTGATTATTGAGCCCTGAACAAAATCATAGTCAAGAACCGATATCTGATTCCTACAATTGGTGGCCTTCTTGACTAGATCAAGGGGACCAATTACTTCAGTGAGATTGATTTGAAGTCCATCTACCACCAAGTCCCAGTAGAACCAACTGATGTGTGGAAGATGAATTTCAAGTCTAAGGAGGGTATTTTTGAATGGTTGGTCATGCCCTTTAGGTTGATGAATTCCCCAACAACTTTCATGAGGATGATGGATGATATCTTGTAGCCTTTCACCACCTCTTTTTTGGTTATATGTATGGATGATATCCTTATTTTTAGCAGGAGTTGGGAATAACACTTGCACTAGATTCAACAGGTCCTTCACACTCTGCGGTAGCACAAGTTATGTGCTAACTTGGAGAAATGATCCTTCAGCATGGACAAGGTCCAATACCTAGGCTACATTATTGATGAGCAAGGGGTGCATGTGGATATAGCAAAGATCCAAGTCATTCGGGATTAGCCAACCATAATGACTCTAATATAGATTTGTGCCTTCTTAGGCCTTTCTAACTTCTACCAAAGGTTCATGTTGGGGTTCTCTTATATCACTTGGCCCTTAATTCAAGTGGCCAAGGGAAGAGAAAAATCCAAGTTTTTTTATTCTGAGTTACAATAGAAGGCATTCAAATAACTGAAATAGCTTCTTTGCTCTCCATCAGTCCTCACCCTACAAGACTTGCAACAACCATTTGAGACATATGTCTCTAACTATGCTATTGGTGAATTCCTCATTCATAAGGGACATCTAATGGCCTATCATAGTTAAACACTCTTTGATATTATCAAGTGATACCCCATCTATGATAAGGAAATGTATTCCATCTTGTAGGCTTGTCGACAATGGAAACATTATATTATAGGGAAGGAGACGATCATCAACGCAATTACATGCCTCTTCAGTTTATGTAGACACAAGGGAAGTTACAGAATGACTTCCATTATAAATGGTCCACATACCTGCAAAAATTCCATTTGAACGTCAAATACAAGAATGGTAGAACCAATCATGTCACGAACTGCCTCAGTTGGCCCCCAATAGTGGCACTGGCCATAATTATCAACTCTTGTGTGCATGAGACCTCAAGATGGCCACAGTTATACAACACTAACTTGGAATTTTATGCCACCTACCATATGTTGATGACTAGAAAGTCAATTCTAGACTTCCACCTCCAGGATAGACTATTGTGCTACCTGGGACACCTCTGTGTTCCTTCAAGCAATCATTCCAAGCTGATTTTGAAGGCACATTATAGTCAGGTCGTAGGGAACTTTGATGTGGAGAAGACAGTGTTAGTACTACAGAAGTATTTTCAATGCCCAAAACTTTGACAAAATGTTGGCAAGTCTCTCATATCCTACATTACCGGCGCCAAACTAACTATTAATAAGTAAGGCTTTTACTACTCTACCTACTCCTAACTGGCCTTGAGAATAAATTTGGATCAATGAGGGAGGGCCCCTTTAATTTTTGAAATGAAAAAATTAAGGGGAGCTTTTTACGCCTCAATAATTGGTGACACACTAGGACGAAGCAGTTTTCTCTAGTATTTAGATAATAGGTCTAAAATTTATATAAAAAATTAAATGAATGTTTCATAAGACTCTCATACAATGCACCACTTTATAAGGGTTCCATATAAGATGAATCAAAATCATTTAAAATCTAAAGATGAAAATACTAGATATTTACTCAATCTAAAAGCAATGAATGCAGATATAGGGAATATTTATTTTTATATTATCCTCTCCTTATTGGATAGAAGAAGTAGTGTTAGGAATTTTTATAATGAGTACACGTCTATTGAATGTAAAGTTTATCGCTTTTTCCTAGCATTGGTTTGTTTCCTGCGAGCATCCATAGCCGCAACGACGATGTCTCGATACCATACAAGCATAGCCCCGTTTACAGCAAGCATCTATAGCCCCGATGGGTTTACTCTTACTTCCCACACTTAAGTGTTTTCAAATCTCTTGTATTTCTACCCTTTGGATTAAATTACTTAAGAATTGAATTTTGGCAATTGGGTGAAGAGAGTGGGGTGGTACAAGAGATGTTTCTATTTAAGGAAAATAGATGTAGTACGTGTTAAATTTGACCCAATAGGCCTTCCCTTCATCTACCAATGTAGAGGATTAATTTAACCTTGGAGGGATAAGGGAGGGATTCAAAGAAAAGACTAAAGAAGATTTGTTCCTTTGTACAAGTGAATTATAATACTTTGAAACATATCCTAGTTTTCCACATAGTCAGTGGTTGATGTAAGAGAAAGTAGAAACTTAGTTAGGATGATCTTTAGATAAATAAAACTCTATTATAGTGATAGAGTATAGATTTCCCATGAACTACCAATTGGTGTTGCTTTAGAGAAAATCTTTGATGTGGGTTTTGCAAACATCATGAAATCCAGATCAAAAATAAAAGCAAAAGAAAAATCAAACAGTTATACAAGTGTTATTATAATACTATGAAAACCAAAGCCAAAGCAAAAAATATTGAAAGCAAAGAAAGGTATAGAAGATTCCAATGCTAGGAATGGAATAAACCGCCAGTCATAAAAGATGAATAAAGAAAAATTAACATAAAGGAATGGTGCATTACTCAGGGATTCTCTTGATTAATATGTCTTTCAGTTAAGTTTTTCATCAACTTGTCTTGTATGGTGGTTATTGATCTGGCAAATAATCAAAAGTAAAATTCTAAGGTATGGTTATGGTTAAAAGTTTAAACATGTGTCTCATCAATATGTCTTTTCCTTTGGCATATCTTGCTTCATGATTAATAATAATATTAAACATTAATTGCATAAGCCTCAATAATGAGCTATTAAATATAAGACTTATGATAATTATTTTAACAAAAGTAAAATATGAGAAAGATGAAAATTAAAAACTAAGAAAAAGGTAAAGAGACTCCCTTGATGATTAATCATTTCCAGTGTGATTGTTATCATAACAGATCTATTACACCCTTTTTGCTTTTGTGCTCAAAGCAGCACACTCCTCTACCTCCAACTTATAGAGATTCTTCACCTGAATCCCTATCTTCTTTACCTAACCCGTGGCTCTGTGTTGAAGGAACGCCTTTCCTTTCAAGAAGATCACATCATAGCCTCTATCCTCAAGCATGGCAATGGATACCAAGTTCTTCTTCAGCCCCGGCACATACACAACATTCTTCAAGGTGAGTGGAGCTCCATCCTCCCTCTAAAAAGTAATCGTGCCCAATCTAGTAACACTATACTTCTCGTCGTCGCCCATCTCAATATGCATTTGGAGATCTTTCTCATCCAGGTCACTGAATAACTCTTTGTCACCAGTCATGTGGAATGAAGCTCCACTGTCTAAGTACCATACACTTCCCATAATTGATGACAACATGCATGAAATGAGGGAAAAGTCCAATTCGAATTGAGAGGCCAAAGCCTCACCCTCCATGCCTCATGAGGACTTCTTCTTGGACTTCTTGAGTGGAAAATTTGTAGCAAAATGGCCCAGCTCATGACAATGAAAGCACTTAACTTTCGTCATGTCTTTCTTCTTATCTCCATGATAAGAATTCAATTTGGAATGGGAAGCTTTCCCTTTCCCCTTCTTCACCTTAATCACTAAGGCACTGTTCTCTTCATCATCAGTCTTTGATGAAGAGCCATCCCTGGTGTTCCTCCTAATCTCCTCCTGCATCAAATCCGACCACAATCGTTCCCAATCTGGCAACTTCTCCCGACCATTGACAGAGTCCTAATAACTATGCCAACTCTTTGGGAGTCCTAAAAGAGCAAGACTCACCATATCATCCTCGACAATCGTGATTCCAACACTTCCAATTTCATCACGACAGAGTGAACTTGGTCAAGTATTTTGGAATAGACTTGCCTTCCTCCATTTTGATTTTTCGAAGTTTGTCATTCAGTGCCAATTTGTTTTAGTCACTGTTGTTTTGATATAAGTACGTCAATGTTTTCCACATAGCATATGGAGTTTCCTTACAATGGAGACTCGAGACAATGTGGTCTCGAACTCCCTCAAGGATTATCTTCCTTGCCTTCGCCACACATTTCTTCCATTCAACCAAATTTTGTGCATTTGATGCTGTTGTCTTAGGAATTTCTTGATAAATGAATTCATTCAAACCATTATCCTCTAGCACGGCCTCCATTCTGTCCCTCTAGGCTATAAAATTTGAGCTGCCTTCCAAGGCATACTCGAGCCGCAAACCGTAGAATGCCATCTGTCGATCCTAAAGTATGTATTGCAAATTCGAATTTCACCTGTAACCCAAAACTCAAAACTTCGAAATCTCCTCTAGTATATTGTTCTCAACTCTGATACCATGTAGAAAATCTTGTAGATTCACAAGCTCATGTAATTTACTAAAGCACAGGACAAGAATCTACTTCTACTTTCAACTAGCGGAAGGCAATAGATCGATGAAAACAATAAGAACAAGAAGAAGATAAATCAATGGCACATAACACAAGATGTATCTAGAGAATGCCACTGCTCAAAACCCCGCTATGTGTATTGAATATATCATAAATATGAGTGAAGATACAAATCTTGTTCTCACTAGAACAATTCTGCACAAGTATGCTCAACTCTCTTAGCTCACAAGCAAGCTCAAGTTAAATCCTTAGCCTATTCTACAGCTCTCCAAGCCCCTATTTGATCCAGGTGGATATTGGTGGCCGCCTGCCAAGTCCACCTGGACCCCCACCATTGTCTTTCTCAGCATTTTCAGTTTCCTTAATTGTAGCACAACTTACTATTTTTAGCAGTTTTTCGGGTCCTGAACTTCCGGATCCGTTTTGAGGCCCTAAACGACGTTTTTTGGGGAATCCGGGGGCAACACCAGTCCATGATAGTGCTCGGATAGATCTTTCTAATGAGCTATTGTACGCGTCAAATGGAGATCATATGCCAAAGTTACGACCCCGGGAAGTTGATGTACCAACTTACCCCCAAACGGGGCCCACATTTTGGCGTTTCATCTCCTAGGGTTAGGTTTTGGAATGTTAAGGGTTTTTCCATTGTTTCTCAACAATAAATAGGCCTTCGAGCCTCATTGTAACACAGTTCAGAGGCATGTAGCCATCACATCTCTTCTCAGAGATAAGCTACCATCGCCCTAGCTAGTTTATTTCCATTTCTGTCTGTAAGCATATTTCAGTATTTTCCATTAATGAAATGAAGTATTATTTCCGCTGCATCTTTGTGTATATGGTTATCTCTGTAATTTGTTGCGTTCCTGTTTAAATCCGGATCAGTGGTATCAGAGCGGTCTGCTTTTTCTCTGTTTTTCTTTGCATGTCCCCAACAAGGTCGGGATATAAGGAGTTAGGGCTTGAACTGGTTGAACCTTTGCAAGACCAGCCTCGCAAATCCCGACGGCCTCCCATGGCGGACGAGAAGAAAGACGAGGGGGCAGGAGATCCCATCAAAATCTTGCTCGAAGAAGCGCTCGAGCGACAACGGAACGCGATGATGGACAGCTTTGCGCAGATCCTTCAGCGGCTACCCAGAAGCGGCGCATCGGCTTCCAGCAGCTCTTCTGGAAACGCCACACCCTTTAAGGTAAAAGTTAATTTTGAAATCCCCATATTCGAGGGTCAGATAGACGCCGATGCTGTAGATAAATGGTTAAATCTGCTAGAGGGTTATTTTTCTGTTCATGAATTTTCGAGTCGGGAAAAGATTGTTTTTGCTCTTCTCAAAGCAGCCCCCCACGTCAAGGACTGGTGGGAAACCTACTGCGAGCAGAAGGATGAAAGTACTGGCTCACTATTTTCAGCCGCACCCACCTGGGATTCGTTCCGGGATGCCATCAAGGAGCAGTACTACCCTGTCGGAAGCTATGAGGATGAATACATAAAGTGGACCACGCTGCGGCAGGGAAGGGACCAAGATGTGCCGGAGTTCACCAATCTTTTCCATACCCTTCGCACAAAGTTGGGTATCAAGGATTCGGAGCAACATTTGATACTCAAATACCGTGGCTGCCTGCACAAGTACATCCAGGAAGAAATACAGTTCCTAAACATCCCCTCGCTCGGCGCAGCATACCGGTAGGCCGTCAAGGTCGAGCAGAAGTTTAAACAAAAGAAGCGAGACTTTGGATCTGCGAATCCAAAGCAGGGGAAAGGTGCCCCTAAACCACAGAACAAAGGACAAAGCCAAGGCGGGACAGCCCAAGACAACCAGCCGAAGCTGCAAGCAAAGAGCAACGCCGCGAAGCCGAGAAAGGACACTGGAAAATGGTGCGAGTTCCATAAGAGCTCCACTCACAACACAAGTGAGTGTCGGGCCAAGCAGTCACTGGTGGCTGAGCTAAAGGTTTCAGAATCAGATGCATGTTCCGACTCTGAGTCAGAACCCGATAAGGGGTATGAAAAAGGGAAGCAGATCATTGATGCGGATCCCAGCGCCACTGTTGCTACCGCAAAGATCCAGAAAAATGAACCCGAAGATCCAGAGGAGGAGGAGCGTCTCTTCCACTCCCAGATGTGGGTAAAGGGCTCCCCGATACAGTTCATTGTTGATAGCGGGAGTCAAAAGAACCTCATTTCGGCAGAGGTCGTGAAGCGGTTGGGCTTACCGACCACAGCACATCCACAACCATACACCATTGGGTGGCTTCACCAAGGGCGAGATCTTCGCGTGAGCCAGCAGTGTCGCCTTCCATACAACATCAAGCCCTTCACGGATGAGGTATTGTGTGACATTGCTCCCCTTGAAGTTTGTGACGTATTACTAGGACAACCATACTTGTGGAAGCGACATGCTGTGTATGAATCAAGGCCCCGTGCTGTTATTATTACATTGGGAAATAAGTTGTTCAGGATACCAGAGGTAGCACCACCTGCCGCCATCTCTTTGATTACTGCAAAACAATGCAGTAAGATCATTTCCAAAACCAGGAAATTTGTTTTCCTGATGATACGCCCTCAAGGGAAGAAGAAGACAGTGGCCGCGGCCTCCAAACGGGGTCCCTCTGCACGGCAGCTACAAATGGACAAGATTGTGGAGGAGTACGAAGACATCTTCACCTCCCCGGCAGGGGTTCCTCTGCACTGTCAAGTCAAGCACTCCATCGATCTGACCCCAGGTGCGCCGCTACCCAATGGACCAATTTATCGGCGCTCCGTTCTGGAGAACAATGAAATCAAGAGGCAGATTCAGGAGCTCCTGCAGAAAGGTCACATCCGTCCGAGTTCTTCGCCCTGTGGGAGCCCGATAGTGTTGGTACAGAAGAAGGATGGGACGTGGAGACTCTGTATTGACTATCGGGCGCTGAACAAGATCACTGTCCGTAATAGGTACCCGATCCCGCGGATTGATGACCTCCTAGACCAACTAAAGGGGGCGAAATATTTCAGCAAGATCGATCTGAAGTCAGGATATCACCAGGTACCAATTGAACCCTCAGATGTGTGGAAGACTGCCTTCAAATCCAAGGAGGGCCTCTTCGAATGGTTGGTCATGCCTTTCGGATTGACGAATGCTCCTGCAACCTTTATGAGGCTAATGGATGACATCTTGCGGCCATTCACCAACTCCTTTGTAGTAGTATACTTGGATGACATTCTGATCTTCAGCCAGAGTTGGGAAGAGCACCTCCACCACATCCGACAGGTTCTCCAAACACTGCGGCAACACAAGCTATGTGCCAATTTGGAGAAATGCACTTTTGGCATGACCGAGGTTCAGTATCTGGGATACATCATTGATGAACAGGGGGTGCATGTCGATCCAGCCAAGGTCCAAGTCATTCGGGATTGGCCCTCTCCAACCACTCTAACAGAGCTCCGCAGCTTTCTAGGTCTTGCCAACTTCTACCGCAGGTTTGTGTTGGGATTTTCTCATATTTCTTGGCCCTTGAGTCAAGTCACCAAGGGCGGGGCGAAAGCAAAATTCTTTTGGTCTGAATCTCAACAGAAGGCATTCAGGGAGTTGAAGGATCGCCTCTGCACGGCACCAGTGCTCGCGTTACCAGATTTACAACAACCATTTGAGGTCGAGACAGATGCCTCTGACTATGCTATTGGGGCAGTCCTTACTCAACATGGACATCCAGTGGCATATCACAGTGAAACACTTTCAGACACAGTCCGGAAGTACCCCACTTATGATAAAGAGATGTATTCCATTGTACAGGCCTGCCGACAATGGAAGCATTACATTTTGGGGAAGGAAACGGTCATCCACACAGACCACCGACCTCTGCAGTTCATACAGACCCAAGGGAAATTGCAGAATGATCGCCATCAGAAGTGGTCTACATACCTGCAACAGTTTCACTTGAATATCAAGTATAAAAAGGGCAGCACCAATAATGTTGCAGATTGCCTCAGTCGACCACCGATCATGGCGCTAACCACCGTGCTCAACTCTTGCGGGCACGAGACTTCTGATTGGCCACTTCTCTACAAAAGCGACCCAGAATTCGGCCACACATACCAGACACTCTTGGAGGGTCGGCAGGTTGCAGATTTTCACCTCCAGGATGCCCTATTATGCCACCTCGGTCACCTTTGTGTTCCTTCAAGCGAGCGTGCCAAGATGATTTGGGAAGCACACTACAGTCGGGCTGCTGGGCATTTCGGGGTCGAGAAAACAGTGGCAGTACTGCAAAACTATTTCTATTGGCCGAATCTTCGACAGGATGTTGGGAAGTACATCCGATCATGTACTGCCTGTGCCATTGCCAAACCGACCATTAAGAAGCAAGGCCTCTATACCCCGTTGCCTACCCCTAGTCGACCTTGGGAATCCATCTCCATGGATTACATGTCAGGCCTTCCTTCCACTAAGCATGGAAATGACTGTGTTTTTGTGGTCGTCGACAGGTTCTCAAAGATGGCCATTATGATGGCCTGCAAGAAGAATATCACAGCAGAAGCCACTGCTAAACTCTTCTTTGAACGAGTGTGGGTGCACTTTGGGATCCCACAGTCTATCATCTCAGATCGGGACAGTCGGTTTCTCAGCACCTTTTGGTCCAGTCTCTGGTCAATGCTGGACACCAAACTCACGAAGTCCACAGCCTTCCATCCTCAAACTGATGGCCAGACAGAGGTTGTCAATAGGATGATTGTGCACATTCTGCGCATGTATAACTCAAAGCATCCACGCACATGGGACGAGAGCCTCCCCTACGTTCAGCACAGCTACAACCGAGCTCTTCACAGCTCCACTGGCCATAGCCCTTTTCAGGTGGGTTTGGGATTCCAGCCACTATGCCCCATTGATGTGGCCATGCCACTTGCAGCTACTCACATGAATTCAGCTCATGTCCAGTCCGAAACAGATAAGGCCACCAGCTTCATTGAGCGCATCCAACATATTCGCCAGCAGGTCCATGACATTCTTGAGAAATCAAATGCCAAGTACAAGCAGCGACATGATCAACATCGGGTGCCACACAAGTTTCAGGTGGGCGACAAAGTCTGGTTGCATTTGCAAAAGGAACGCCTTACTGGAGCCTATCGGAAATTGAGACCACTCCGATATGGTCCTTACACCATTACTAAGGCTATGGGAGACAATGCATTTGAGCTCAGCATTCCCCCATTCCTTGGCCTGCACCCAGTATTCAATGTGGACCGCCTTCGGCCATACTTTCCACCATTGCTAGACACATCCGACATTGCAGAACAGCTCAAACCCACAGAATTAAATCCAGATTGCATGGAACAAGCTGCAACTGATCGGATCATGGACACACAGATCAAGAACACTCGCCAACAGAATATCCAACTGTATCGAGTTGTCAAAGCGGGCCAACTCCTTCAGCAGGGCAAGTGGCTCACCAGGGAACAAGTTCAGCAGAAGTTTCCTCATCTCATGGAGGAGCTCAACGCAATGGGGACCATTGCTTCCTAAGGGGGGAGGAATGATCCAGGTGGATATTGGTGGCCACCTGCCAAGTCCACCTGGACCCCCACCATTGTCTTTCTCAGCATTTTCAGTTTCCTTAATTGTAGCACAACTTACTATTTTTAGCAGTTTTTCGGGTCCTGAACTTCCGGAGCCGTTTTGAGGCCCTAAACGACGTTTTTGGGGAATCCGGGGCAACACGAGTCCATGGAATGGTGTTGCCCGTTCCAACAATGATAGTGCTCGGATAGATCTTTCTAATGAGCTATTGTACGCGTCAAACGGAGATCATATGCCAAAGTTACGACCCCGGGAAGTTGATGTACCAACTTACCCCAAACGGGGCCCACATTTTGGCGTTTCATCTCCTAGGGTTAGGTTTTGGAATGTTAAGGGTTTTTCCATTGTTTCTCAACAATAAATAGGCCTTCGAGCCTCATTGTAACACAGTTCAGAGGCATGTAGCCATCACATCTCTTCTCAGAGATAAGCTACCATCGCCCTAGCTAGTTTATTTCCATTTCTGTTTGTAAGCATATTTCAGTATTTTCCATTAATGAAATGAAGTATTATTTCCGCTGCATCTTTGTGTATATGGTTATCTCTGTAATTTGTTGCGTTCCTGTTTAAATCCGGATCAGTGGTATCAGAGCGGTCTGCTTTTTCTCTGTTTTTCTTTGCATGTCCCCAACAAGGTCGGGATATAAGGAGTTAGGGCTTGAACTGGTTGAACCTTTGCAAGACCAGCCTCGCAAATCCCGACGGCCTCCCATGGCGGACGAGAAGAAAGACGAGGGGGCAGGAGATCCCATCAAAATCTTGCTCGAAGAAGCGCTCGAGCGACAACGGAACGCGATGATGGACAGCTTTGCGCAGATCCTTCAGCGGCTACCCAGAAGCGGCGCATCGGCTTCCAGCAGCTCTTCTGGAAACGCCACACCCTTTAAGGTACAAGTTAATTTTGAAATCCCCATATTCGAGGGTCAGATAGACGCCGATGCCGTAGATAAATGGTTAAATCTGCTAGAGGGTTATTTTTCTGTTCATGAATTTTCGAGTCGGGAAAAGATTGTTTTTGCTCTTCTCAAAGCAGCCCCCACGTCAAGGACTGGTGGGAAACCTACTGCGAGCAGAAGGATGAAAGTACTGGCTCACTATTTTCAGCCGCACCCACCTGGGATTCGTTCCGGGATGCCATCAAGGAGCAGTACTACCCTGTCGGAAGCTATGAGGATGAATACATAAAGTGGACCACGCTGCGGCAGGGAAGGGACCAAGACGTGCCGGAGTTCACCAATCTTTTCCATACCCTTCGCACAAAGTTGGGTATCAAGGATTCGGAGCAACATTTGATACTCAAATACCGTGGCTGCCTGCACAAGTACATCCAGGAAGAAATACAGTTCCTAAACATCCCCTCGCTCGGCGCAGCATACCGGTATGCCGTCAAGGTCGAGCAGAAGTTTAAACAAAAGAAGCGAGACTTTGGATCTGCGAATCCAAAGCAGGGGAAAGGTGCCCCTAAACCACAGAACAAAGGACAAAGCCAAGGCGGGACAGCCCAAGACAACCAGCCGAAGCTGCAAGCAAAGAGCAACGCCGCGAAGCCGAGAAAGGACACTGGAAAATGGTGCGAGTTCCATAAGAGCTCCACTCACAACACAAGTGAGTGTCGGGCCAAGCAGTCACTGGTGGCTGAGCTAAAGGTTTCAGAATCAGATGCATGTTCCGACTCTGAGTCAGAACCCGATAAGGGGTATGAAAAAGGGAAGCAGATCATTGATGCGGATCCCAGCGCCACTGTTGCTACCGCAAAGATCCAGAAAAATGAACCCGAAGATCCAGAGGAGGAGGAGCGTCTCTTCCACTCCCAGATGTGGGTAAAGGGCTCCCCGATACAGTTCATTGTTGATAGCGGGAGTCAAAAGAACCTCATTTCGGCAGAGGTCGTGAAGCGGTTGGGCTTACCGACCACAGCACATCCACAACCATACACCATTGGGTGGCTTCACCAAGGGCGAGATCTTCGCGTGAGCCAGCAGTGTCGCCTTCCATACAACATCAAGCCCTTCACGGATGAGGTATTGTGTGACATTGCTCCCCTTGAAGTTTGTGATGTATTACTAGGACAACCATACTTGTGGAAGCGACATGCTGTGTATGAATCAAGGCCCCGTGCTGTTATTATTACATTGGGAAATAAGTTGTTCAGGATACCAGAGGTAGCACCACCTGCCGCCATCTCTTTGATTACTGCAAAACAATGCAGTAAGATCATTTCCAAAACCAGGAAATTTGTTTTCCTGATGATACGCCCTCAAGGGAAGAAGAAGACAGTGGCCGCGGCCTCCAAACGGGTCCCTCTGCACGGCAGCTACAATGGACAAGATTGTGGAGGAGTACAAAGACATCTTCACCTCCCCGGCAGGGGTTCCTCTGCACTGTCAAGTCAAGCACTCCATCGATCTGACCCCAGGTGCGCCGCTACCCAATGGACCAATTTATCGGCGCTCCGTTCTGGAGAACAATGAAATCAAGAGGCAGATTCAGGAGCTCCTGCAGAAAGGTCACATCCGTCCGAGTTCTTCGCCCTGTGGGAGCCCGATAGTGTTGGTACAGAAGAAGGATGGGACGTGGAGACTCTGTATTGACTATCGGGCGCTGAACAAGATCACTGTCCGTAATAGGTACCCGATCCCGCGGATTGATGACCTCCTAGACCAACTAAAGGGGGCGAAATATTTCAGCAAGATCGATCTGAAGTCAGGATATCACCAGGTACCAATTGAACCCTCAGATGTGTGGAAGACTGCCTTCAAATCCAAGGAGGGCCTCTTCGAATGGTTGGTCATGCCTTTCGGATTGACGAATGCTCCTGCAACCTTTATGAGGCTAATGGATGACATCTTGCGGCCATTCACCAACTCCTTTGTAGTAGTATACTTGGATGACATTCTGATCTTCAGCCAGAGTTGGGAAGAGCACCTCCACCACATCCGACAGGTTCTCCAAACACTGCGGCAACACAAGCTATGTGCCAATTTGGAGAAATGCACTTTTGGCATGACCGAGGTTCAGTATCTGGGATACATCATTGATGAACAGGGGGTGCATGTCGATCCAGCCAAGGTCCAAGTCATTCGGGATTGGCCCTCTCCAACCACTCTAACAGAGCTCCGCAGCTTTCTAGGTCTTGCCAACTTCTACCGCAGGTTTGTGTTGGGATTTTCTCATATTTCTTGGCCCTTGAGTCAAGTCACCAAGGGCGGGGCGAAAGCAAAATTCTTTTGGTCTGAATCTCAACAGAAGGCATTCAGGGAGTTGAAGGATCGCCTCTGCACGGCACCAGTGCTCGCGTTACCAGATTTACAACAACCATTTGAGGTCGAGACAGATGCCTCTGACTATGCTATTGGGGCAGTCCTTACTCAACATGGACATCCAGTGGCATATCACAGTGAAACACTTTCAGACACAGTCCGGAAGTACCCCACTTATGATAAAGAGATGTATTCCATTGTACAGGCCTGCCGACAATGGAAGCATTACATTTTGGGGAAGGAAACGGTCATCCACACAGACCACCGACCTCTGCAGTTCATACAGACCCAAGGGAAATTGCAGAATGATCGCCATCAGAAGTGGTCTACATACCTGCAACAGTTTCACTTGAATATCAAGTATAAAAAGGGCAGCACCAATAATGTTGCAGATTGCCTCAGTCGACCACCGATCATGGCGCTAACCACCGTGCTCAACTCTTGCGGGCACGAGACTTCTGATTGGCCACTTCTCTACAAAAGCGACCCAGAATTCGGCCACACATACCAGACACTCTTGGAGGGTCGGCAGGTTGCAGATTTTCACCTCCAGGATGCCCTATTATGCCACCTCGGTCACCTTTGTGTTCCTTCAAGCGAGCGTGCCAAGATGATTTGGGAAGCACACTACAGTCGGGCTGCTGGGCATTTCGGGGTCGAGAAACAGTGGCAGTACTGCAAAACTATTTCTATTGGCCGAATCTTCGACAGGATGTTGGGAAGAAGTACATCCGATCATGTACTGCCTGTGCCATTGCCAAACCGACCATTAAGAAGCAAGGCCTCTATACCCCGTTGCCTACCCCTAGTCGACCTTGGGAATCCATCTCCATGGATTACATGTCAGGCCTTCCTTCCACTAAGCATGGAAATGACTGTGTTTTTGTGGTCGTCGACAGGTTCTCAAAGATGGCCATTATGATGGCCTGCAAGAAGAATATCACAGCAGAAGCCACTGCTAAACTCTTCTTTGAACGAGTGTGGGTGCACTTTGGGATCCCACAGTCTATCATCTCAGATCGGGACAGTCGGTTTCTCAGCACCTTTTGGTCCAGTCTCTGGTCAATGCTGGACACCAAACTCACGAAGTCCACAGCCTTCCATCCTCAAACTGATGGCCAGACAGAGGTTGTCAATAGGATGATTGTGCACATTCTGCGCATGTATAACTCAAAGCATCCACGCACATGGGACGAGAGCCTCCCCTACGTTCAGCACAGCTACAACCGAGCTCTTCACAGCTCCACTGGCCATAGCCCTTTTCAGGTGGGTTTGGAGATTCCAGCCACTATGCCCCATTGATGTGGCCATGCCACTTGCAGCTACTCACATGAATTCAGCTCATGTCCAGTCCGAAACAGATAAGGCCACCAGCTTCATTGAGCGCATCCAACATATTCGCCAGCAGGTCCATGACATTCTTGAGAAATCAAATGCCAAGTACAAGCAGCGACATGATCAACATCGGGTGCCACACAAGTTTCAGGTGGGCGACAAAGTCTGGTTGGCATTTGCAAAAGGAACGCCTTACTGGAGCCTATCGGAAATTGAGACCACTCGATATGGTCCTTACACCATTACTAAGGCTATGGGAGACAATGCATTTGAGCTCAGCATTCCCCCATTCCTTGGCCTGCACCCAGTATTCAATGTGGACCGCCTTCGGCCATACTTTCCACCATTGCTAGACACATCCGACATTGCAGAACAGCTCAAACCCACAGAATTAAATCCAGATTGCATGGAACAAGCAGCTGCAACTGATCGGAACATGGACACACAGATCAAGAACACTCGCCAACAGAATATCCAACTGTATCGAGTTGTCAAAGCGAGCCCAACTCCTTCAGCAGGGCAAGTGGCTCACCAGGGAACAAGTTCAGCAGAAGTTTCCTCATCTCATGGAGGAGCTCAACGCAATGGGGACCATTGCTTCCTAAGGGGGGGGAGGAATGATCCAGGTGGATATTGGTGGCCACCTGCCAAGTCCACCTGGACCCCCACCATTGTCTTTCTCAGCATTTTCAGTTTCCTTAATTGTAGCACAACTTACTATTTTTAGCAGTAGTTTTTCGGGTTCCTGAACTTCCGGAGCCGTTTTGAGGCCTAAACGACGTTTTTTGGGGAATCGGGGGCAACACGGGTCATGGAATGGACTCGTGTTGCCCGTTTCAATCAATGATAGTGCTCGGATAGATCTTTCTAAGAGCTATTGTACGCGTCAAACGGAGATCATTATGCCAAGTTACGCCCCGGGAAGTTGATGTACCAACTTACCCCAAACGGGGCCCACAATTTGGCGTTTCATCTCCTTGGGTTAGGTTTTGGAATGTTTAAGGGTTTTTCCATTGTTTCTCAACAATAAATAGGCCTTCGAGCCTCATTGTAACACAGTTCAGAGGCATGTAGCCATCACATCTCTTCTCAGAGATAAGCTACCATCGCCCTAGCTAGTTTATTTCCATTTTGTTTGTAAGCATATTTCAGTATTTTCCTTATTGAATGAAATGAAGTAGTATTATTGCACCGCGGCATCTTTGTGTATATGGTTATCTCTGGGTAATGTTGTTGCGTTTCCTGTTTAAATTCCGGATCAGTGGT
>CM062817.1:466371668-466525027 GCA_031772625.1 Pinus tabuliformis
AATTGAGCTTTGATGGCTTCTTTAAGACCGCTGATAAAACATTCCGTGTAGAACACATCTGAGAGACCCCAAGTGCGTAAGGCTAAGGCTTCAAAAGCTATAATATATTCATCCACTGTACCCGTCTGTCGGAGCTTAGTAAGATGGCCCAAAAAAGAGTCCTCCTGTTCAAAGCGGCTTTGAAGAGCTTTTGTAAATTGGGTCCAAGTCTTAAAAGGTCCATTACAACGTTGATGCCATTCCCACCATTGCCACCTTTCATTGTCCAAGTACATGCTCCCCAACATAAGCTGAGTTGCATCATCTAAGATACGATTCAGTTTGAAATACTGGTCCATTTGTGCTATCCATGCCGACGGGTGTGAATCGTCAAATTTATGCATATCCAACTTGGGAGGTCACTGACTGGGTGGTTGGTGGGTGTGCCAGACGTGAGGAGAGTGGCTAGACTCACCCTCATTGTATTTATTGCCATTATACGCCTCCTCGTGGGCTTGCTCCTTGCCCTTCGGGATTAATTGCCGGACCGGGATACATAGTCCGTTAATCTGATTGGTGAGGGTTTGCACGGATTCTTCAAGTTTGTCCATCCTTTCATTGGCCATCGCTTGGGCTCTAGTTTCTACCATACACCAACCTGATGAACAATTGGGACCGCCGAAAAAAATTTCACTAATAATTGAATGGTACCATCGTGCTCAGCTCGTCGTCCTGATTCTGATGGGCTAGATCACCAACAAGCGCCCCGAAAACTCTTGACAGAGTTTTACTCCCTGATCAATACTGCAGTCGCCAAATCCTCAAAATGTCAATGCGGCCAAAAGTCCTGTGAAAATTATACCCCGATATAGGAACCCTTCACAACAACTCCGATCTGGAGAATCTGAGAGATCTGAATGGCGGATCGGATAGCTCTGTGCGGGGGAACAGACTGCTACTGCGGATCGGCTGGATCTAATAGATCAGAATGACTGATCTGCGAACTCGAGACTACGGGACTGATGTCTACTGCTGCTACTGCACTCCTTTGCACAAGCGGATCTGATATAGATGATGTGCGATCCCTCGATAGAAAAGGGAACTATGGTCTTGAGGAGTGTCAGGTGCTACAGATCGCAATATACATAAGGTCTGGCAGTAATACTCGGCCCAATGTTTCAGGGCTCTAACTAAGGAGGATCTACCGTACCCTTAGCCGTACTACCCGACTACCCTATCGTACGGGCGAGTAATCTCTCCGAGTGTTGTTCTCGGTGTACTTTAGCCACAAGACAACCGATGGTTTATCTATGTCGAGGTTTCAAGGGAGCCTGGGGGGCTTCCGATATACCCAGAGGGTACGTGGAAGACAGTCAGTGCATGGTTCTGTCTAATGCGCTACTACTCGAAGGGGTACCCACAGGGGTTACAAGGGAGTCCAACAGACATGACCACCTCTTGTATTTCCTGCGTGCATGCCTCCCCAAATCCGCAGGTTTATGCGCTCAACGACAGATCCCGTGGTTTAAAGACGCCGGAACACGTCTCTAGCCGATTTTTTTTTTTGCTAAGAATTGGAGATCCCACCGGCCCTGGAAAGTGCTCTGATACCACTTGTTATGCTCTTAACCTGCAAAATGATACCCAAATACAGAATATGCGAAGAAAAGATACCCAGAACACAGAATAACAATGATTTTATTATTCAGAGAGTAATGGTCACTTGCCTCTTCGAGGGGGCAACCTCCAATAGAGCGGAGCTCGACTACAAAATAAGACATGATGCTCCTCGCAGGGAGTCTCTATCCTTTATATATGACTCATACATGCAATACCACAGGCCAATACCGTGGGTTTTATTAATACCATCTATCTAATACTACGGCCCATTTGCAACTAACTGTGGTCCCGTCATTAATTGCCGGTTAACCATTTACAAATATTAATATGGGCTTTATTGACTCTTGACTATGACGTGATCCCATGACATAAATAAAGGGGTTAGGGTGGGACCCTAACACACCCATAAGAGCAAATTCAGTTGTTTCGCTATCACTTTCATTATTTCAAATGAAAAGAGAAATGTATCACAAGAGGACAACAAATTCGTACCTGATAGTTCTTTTGCTTGTTCATCTTCATTCTGAGGTGTTTCTGAATCTAAAGAGTTTCTTCCACATAAAGGCCAATCGTCTCTCCCACTGTCACAGTTCCTTTGAGACGTCTTCTTCTTTTGAGGTGCTTTCTTCTTTAGCTTCTTTCCCATTGTTACTACGTATCTCCTTCAAGCGATCAAGCTTCTGCCAAAGGACCTGCTCTGATAAGAATTGTTGGAAATAATACTGAGAGGGGGGGGGGGGTGAACCAATATTTACATATCAATAACTTTTTCATTTCCATAATCAGATTTATATACGCTACTTCAGTGAAGGGAACTTGCATGTGCACGCAATTGTTCTTAAGGTAAACACCGTATATCCAGTGAACTTATGATTCAGTTAATTCATCATATGTTGATCTTTAATCAATGCATCAGTTCTTTATTAAACATTAAACAGTAACCATGTGCAGTTATAACATAATAAACCATCACACATAAGTAACACACATGAACACCAAGATTTAAGTTGGAAAGCCAATGTGGGTGAAAACCACCTGCTGTTGTCGTCTATGTCTTCTTTTAATAATAAGAAAATATGTTTACAATCTTGTACTGGTGCAGACTCATACCAGTACGTAGGTACCCACCTACAGAAGGATACAACCTTCTCTTGTTCTCCAGCTTCTTTTGGAAGGGTGATACAACCCCCTAGTTCTTGTACTAGCCAATATATTTACTAGTACGTAGGCTCTGACCTACAGAAGGATATAACCTTCACTTTTTCTCCAGCTGCTACTGGAAGGGAGCTCCAACCCCCTAATCAAATCACCAGCCACTACTGGTAGAAAGCTTTGACTTCCTCACTGAAGGCTCCAACCCTCAGTATCCTCCAGGGACCACGTTTCATAAATTTTCACACTAGATACTCCTGGTACACAACAACACTATATGTAGGCCATGTTTCATCAATTTTTCACACTGGACCCATTAGTAACATTGAAGCTCAAAGTCAATCACCACTGCAATACATCTATCAAATACATATGCATCAACCAATCACTGAAACTCAATCATCAATCTCTGATATAACTGAAACCCAATCATCAATCTCTGAATCAATCAATCACTGAAGCCTCTGACATAAAACAATAACTGAACAACTGAATCAAATAAACACTGAACCTCTAACACAACTAAATAAACCATTCATTCAAACTTAATCAAATTCAACCAATCAACTGGAATAGACAGATCACTGTAACTAGTACACAGATCTGAACCCAGAACACTGCATCAACAACCAGAACTAACTATAACCTCAAAAGGCATGTGTCAGAATGTATACAATCGTTTAGTGAATCAAACCTACGTGTATACGCTACTTCCTTTAGCCCAACCTATGTATACCTCTAAAGATACTAAATCATAAAACCTTTGAACCACAAACTATATCAATCAGTGAAATTCTGAAGATCTATTGTCATATTACAGAGTTCTAAACAGAGAGCAACAAGGATCATCCTTATTTCTTAATCAATTAATCAATGAGACACAAACTCTTTATGCATTCAGTTTTAGTTTCAAATCTAAGAAGAATTCATTGACAGACAACAGTAAAATATCATCACTAATTTGATAGATCATCCATCCTTGAACATCAATATTTTCTTTTGCATACACTACTTGGAAGAGCCGAACCAGCGTGTATATGCATTTTCACCAAAGCGAACCAACGTATAGATCTGCAAATACTTACTTATAACTTCGCTGCAATTCAAGACTTTAGACATACCCAAATCATCACATATAAAGGATAAAACATGTGTTAGCAATGAGATCTAGCCCATCCATTATCAGATCACATAATGATAAGTCATTATGATCCTGATCCATCATTAGATCTCATCCATCATCAAACACTGAGGTGCATATTTAGTCTAGATCAAGAAAAGCATCAGAAACCCATAACATGCATATTTTCTTTTGATCTAACACTTCATAAGATATTCATTACTTGTGCACTTATCCCTTTGATCTTCTCCTCCTTATATAGTTTTAGGCACTTCTGAATACCTTGGACCAAAACCACTTACGACCAATACCTTGGACCAAATACCTCAGACCAATACCTTGGACCAAATACCTTGGACCAAATACCTCGGACCAATACCTCAGACCAATACCTTGGACCAAATACCTTGGATCAATACCTTGGACCAAAACCTCGGACCAAAACCTTGGTTTTCCAACATCTACGCTCTTTTCCTCCTGTGGGAGTGTGTGTATACATATACACTCTTTTTGTTCTTTGGACTAGTGTGTATACGCTGTTTTGATGAAGTGGACCTACGTATACTTCTTAAACTGCTTTTCATCAGCCTTTTCCTTTACCTTATTTATTATGATCAGTAGGCCTTAGTTCGATATTCCTGTTATTTTGTACCAATGCCCTGTTACCTCTGAATATACATGTTGTACTGTGAGTTGATTTTTACCAAAACTGAATTGACCTGTGAGTGAGTTGCAATCAAGAACAACACTTGTATCATAATGCTAACAAAGTCTTTAAGTGACTAGATTGTAGTTTCATTTGGAGCAAAGTTTTGGGACAAAAATATGACAACCAATAGCAGAGATTGACATGAATTTTGTGATAGAAATTACAAGTGATGATTGTTGGTTTAATGGTTGTATAGAGTTTTTGGGTTGAGTTGAAGAGATTGTGATTGGTACAATGGCAGTAGTGGACTTGGCAGGTTGTGTTTGGAGTTTGTTACAGATTACTTATATGCATATTTAGTGATATATTATGATCATGGATCCAGTTTGAAAATACGATTAAATGGAGGTCCACATGGAAGCGAAGGAAGGAGGTTGAAGCCTCAATTAGGTTAGAGCCTAGATTAAGTTGGAGCCTACTCATTCTCGAGGTTGGAGCCTCAATCAGATTGTAGCCTATAGTGAGAATTTGCTTGCATCTTTGAGGTCAAATCCTCAATCAGATTGTAGCCTACCACAAGTGGCAGCTTGCATATTTTAGGGGTGGTTGATTCCCTGATGTGGTCTAGGTTCCATTAGTTTTTTTATTTATTTGGTAGCATTAGATATGTGTTCTAGTCTTGATTTGTGTCTAAGAGGCTAAGGAACATGAGATCTCCAAAACCTAGAAAAGATTTTGTGAGATAAGATTGTGAAATGCCTTAATTAAATTAATTAGCAATCATTTAAATATTTCTTAAGTCTAACTTAGGAAAAGTGGTTAATTAAAGTGAATTAATTAAGGAGTTCGACTTATGCTCTAGAGACTTTTTGAAAATGACTTGGATCAAGTCTAAGATGATATTAGTTGTCGATAAGGATATAATCGTGGCCATTGAAGCTCCAACAAGATAGTATAAGAGCAAGTTGATGGGATGGAGAGATATAGAAGAGGGAGAGCAAGAGCTAAGGAAGATTGAGCTACCTAGTTTCTATGATTCAGCAAGGGAGAAGTTCAAGCCAAAGATCGAGAATTAGAGAGAAAGGGAGCAACAAAGAATTTGAGGAAGTAGCATCCGGAGGATTTTCAATGTTTCTCCAATATCAGATTGGCAGTAGAAGGGAGGCCGAAATTTATCTGCAGACAGGTCATGCAACCAATGTGAGAAACCATAAACCCCAATGTGAGTTGTTGGAGAGAGGTCATTTTAGTTGCGAGAGGTCAGCAAGATCATTGGTGAGCCCCAAAAATGGATAATTATATGGGCTCATTCAACCTCCTAATTCAACTTAATCCACCGTTCTCATTATTTTATTGCATGTTTTTTATTATATTTATGCTAATAGAGTGAATTAGTCATTATGCCAACAAGTCTAATGTGTGCTTTATGCAGTCTTTTTGGTCAATTTGGAGACAAAATCAAAGGTTTAAATGAGCACTAGGCAGCCAAATTCGTGGAGAGGATTTTTAGGAAGGTGTCCCCTTCATTTATGGGCCCTTACCTTGAATTCTCCACCATCAACTCGGAGTTCAAGGGTCGCCAAATAGATTATCACAAGGGCAGCCAAGCAAGGGCTAGTAAAGTTGCTGTTAACTACAAGTTTTGGCAGTCGAGTTCCTAAAGTTTAGGAGGGCTGTTGGGGTCCTCAATTTGTATAAATAAGAAGGCTTAGGGCCTCATTTCAGTTAGTCATTTTGTTGGCAGAAGTTAGCTAGTTTATAGTTCGATTTTAGTCATTTTTTAGGCAGTAGTTTAGCTCTGCATTTCAGCACATTTCCAAGCTTTCCCTTGTGGGCAGTTTTTGATGTAACTATTATTTCTTTCTCAATAAAGATGAATCCAGCTTTGCACCAGCTCTAATCTTCCTTAGGAGGTTGTAGCTCTTGGGGTTGGGCCCAACTCAAGTGCCCAATACCTCCTTTGTTTACTTTTATGTGTTTTTGTTGCATTCTTAGAATAAAATCTGCTATTTAGATTTAAATCTTGCTTTGTTATTTAGATTGCTTTTGATGATTAAAAAGGCTTTTCATGTTCAGATTGATTTGATAGGTTAATAACAGAGATCTTCACAAAAAGGCCATCAAGGACCTCTGATCTCACCTCTCCCTCAGTGGGATCATGAGCAGGGACAAAGGTGACCTTGCTGCCAACAAAAACACTGTCATTGCCTCACCATGCAATCATTAGTGTTAGACTCTCATTTGCAGAAGTTGATACCAGTTGTGGTTAAGCGTTCAGATTCATGATTTCTTAGTTTTCATAGCTACTTCACATGATTTCTTTGCAAGTAAACTGATGTTCATTTTCTTTGCTGTTACTTAGGACATATTAGGTTAAAGTAGCTAGGTCCTTGATTTTCCGAGTATTTGTTTGTTCAGTTTGAGAAATAACTTGCAGAGCACCTGTGATACCTCCTCATATATCCTTACCCCATCCATGCAACCTGCTTCGTCCTCAAACTCAGATTCTTTCCTCTCATTTGCCACGTTTTCTCACTTTGCCCTAATTTCTACATTCTTGTGCATCATTGCTCCCTCCATCCTTGAACAAATCCAATCGCTCCTTAGCCTCTTTAACTAGGTCCTAGACCCCTTAACATCCTTATCCAACCTCCATTTCCACTTTCCCACCATTTTTCCTCCATCAACCCTCCAAAATCCTCTTTTCAGAACATCTTGTAGAAATTTCAGAACATCCTGTAGAACCCCTGCAGACTTCCTGTAGAAGCTCAAGAAAGCAGTTTCTTGAGATCTGATCACGGTGAAACTCTCTAGAATGGTGCTAGGGACCCCTTAGGCCCTCTTATAACCTTCCCAACCTCCTGCAAGCATTTCCTTTCGCCAATCCACCTCTGCACAGTCAAAAACAGTTAAAGCACATGCACAATAATTCTGCCAACTTACTCAAAAGTACAAAAAGATGTTTCTTTTCAGATTTTACTTCAGAAGTAGCTTAGTCACATGCATTTTACCTTTCTAAGATTCAATGGCATTCCTTTATGTAGCTTTCATCATTTTTCTTGCACCAGTATGGTTAGGCGGTAAAACTAGGGTTTGCATTTCCTTTCCGCTTTCAGTTTCTTTGTTGGGTCCCTATAATACTAGTGATTACCCCATTACTATTGTAGTTATACCCCTTATTTATATTGTTGTGCCCCTATTACCCCCATATTGTTATTTCTATGCCCCATAGAATCCCTCTATTGTTATTTTTGTGGCTTTATATTATTATTGTTAGGTCGACTGGATTATATTGTGACTCCTTAGACTCCTATATATAGAAAGGAGGTTTTGTCATTTGTATCATCCAAGAATTGTTCATTTATGTAATGTAAAGGAGGTTTCCCCATTGAAGAGGCTGAATTCTAAGGCGTTGATCTATCTTTTCTATCTTTTCTTGAGCTGGTTTCATAACATTTGGTATCAGAGCTTTGGATTCTAGGGTTTCGCTGCTCCAAACAGGTCATCGTGGCATTTTCGCTATAAATTTTTTTCTGTGACGTTTCAGAAGTCGCAAAAAAAAAAAACCCACTTGAGAAGAAATCGTGCTAAACCTTGGGTCCGAATTTCAGAGCTTTTCACGCGATATTTTCGGAGATATGATCTGAGGAAGTTGGTCTTTTTGCAGACTCCTGAATTACATTCAAAACAGGTGACCTGGGGAAAATCGTCATAACTTTCTCTCTGGGGATCGGATTGAAATTTCGTAAGAAGGTACGGAAAGAGGACGGGCGGTAGTTTCTTGTATGTGTGTTTCAGATTCAAAGGTTGAAACAGTGACTCGTGGCACGTCGTACAAGTTTGCTCTACTGAACCAATCTAAAAGCAAGTCACTGTGGGAGATTTCAGATAACTCTTCCTCGGAGAATCCAATTTGGCTCAGACTTGTGGCATTGGAAAGAGGACGCAGAAGGCTACTAAAGATAGCAATTTCAGAACTGGATGATCTGAAATTACAGAGATACATCATATTCAATATCAGGCTTCTATAAAGTGAAAAAAGGTGTGTAGTTTTTTCTTAAATTTTTGTGTAAGCTTGGTTTAACGGAATTCAAAGGGCATAGTAAAGAATTATTATCGGTAACTGATGCCCCGAGGAAAGGAAATGCAAACACCTAGTAAGGAACCTGAAAGCTCTAGCATGACTCATGAAGAAGAGGAAGAAATGCTACATGATATATAAAAATTACAAGAACAAGTGCAACAAATGTCACGCTCACAAAAGCTAACAGAAGCTAAGATAAGTGGCGTGGAATCTAAGATAAAGGGCATGGAAGCTAAGATGGATGATTCGAAGACAGATTTGAAGAGAGACATGGCAGATTTGAAGATAGATTTGAGGACAAACATGGAAGAATTGAAGAAGTTGCTACAAGAAATGGTCACTAATGGTGAAAAGGTAGTAAAGGAAACTCATGATGAGAACAAAAGAAATGTTAATCATGATTCCATAGACGCTAATGTTGGATCGAAGAAGCACCATATTCCAAAAATCGATATGAGGAAGTTTGATGGCAAGGATCCCGCCACATGGATATTACAGATGGAGCAATTCTTCGATCTCAATAATGTGCAAAACGCACAAAAGGTACGTATGGCAACTGTATATTTGGAACCAAATCAGTTTGTATGGTATCAATGGCTTTGCTCTCGTAAACAATTTATCACTTGGGCAATTTTTACGGAAGAATTGATAGCACATTATGAAGATACAAAAAGCAACACTTTTTTTAGCCAATTGATAAGTCTCAAACAAAAGGGTTCAGTAATGGAGCACATTGAGGAGTTCCAAAAATTGAACATAAGGGTAAAAGATATTCCAGAGGAGCATAGGATTGATGTGTTCATAGGGTCTTTAAAGGATAATATCCAACATGATGTTCGCCTTTGGGAACCTGATTCATTAGAGAAGGCATTCAGGTTAGCAAGAAAAATGGAAAGCAAAATTATGGCAACCAGGAAGCATACCACTCACAACTATAAAGACGGAAGTGTTGTTGCCCCTAGTCTTCCACAACCTATAAGGTTGACACCACAACAATTGGAAGAAAAAAGAGCAAAAGGGCTTTGTTACAGTTGTGATAGCAAATACACTAAAGGTCATAAGTGTGCTGAGAAGAAATTATTCTACATAGATTGTGAAGAGGAAGAAGAAAAGGAGCAAGAAAGGTCAAAAGAAGAAGATATACTCCAGGAACAAAGCCTAGATGAAGAACAAATAAATCCGACCATATCTTGTAATGCATTGGCGGGAATTACCACTCCTCAAACCATCAAGATAGGACAAATCAAGAAGAAAAAGGTAATAGTGTTGATTGATTCAGGAAGCACCCACAATTTTATTCATTGTAGGGTAGCAAAAGAATTGAATTGCTTCCTATATCCAGCACCAGAGTGTCAAGTGATGATTGCAAATGGAGGAACAATAAATTGCTCTGGAAAGTGCCATAATATCAAGCTATCCATGGGAGAATATGTATTGACTAGCCCAATGCTTTCCATTCCAATGGGAGGTGCTGATGTTGTACTAGGAGTCCAATGGCTACAATCCTTGGGTACAATAGCTTTTAATTTTCAAGAACTTTTCATCAAATTTTCTACGAAAGGAAAGGAAGTTGAATTAAGGGGTATTGCAGGGAAACCAGGAAAGATAATCAGCTCTCATGGTATGACAAAGCTTCTAAAAAAGGAGCAAAGAGGTGTAATTGCACAATTATGCTCGCTAGATGTTTCCACATTGGAATCATCTATTTCTCCAGATCTCCAAAAAGTCATGGACAATCATTCCAAGGTATTTGAGACTCCCAAGGGTCTCCCACCTATGCGTGATCATGATCATGCTATTCATCTGATTCCAGGAAGTGTTCCTCCAAACATCAGGCCGTACAGATATCCCTATGTCCAAAAAAGTGAAATTGAACGTATGGTTGCAGAAATGCTAGAGGCTGGTATAATTCAACCGAGTCAAAGTTCTTTCTCAGCTCTAGTAGTATTGGTGCACAAGAAGGATGGATCATGGCGCATGTGTCCGGATTATAGGGAGCTCAACAAGCTCACTATTAAAGATAAGTTCCCCATTCCTGTCATTGATGAATTACTGGATGAATTGCATGGATCAATTTACTTCACCAAGTTGGATCTTCGTTCGGGATATCATCAAATCAGAATGAAGATTGAAGACATTCCGAAAACGGCATTTAGAACTCATGAGGGTCATTATGAATTTTTGGTCATGCCTTTTGGCCTTACCAATGCACCTTCAACATTTCAAGGTTTGATGAATTCAATTTTCAAACCATTCCTTAGAAAATGTGTTAGTATTTTTTGATGATATACTAATCTACAGCAAGTCTTGGAAGGATCATGTTGAACATGTTGACAGGGTGCTACAACTATTGGAGGAGAAACAATTATATGCAAAAAGATCCAAATGTTTCTTTGGAGTCCAGGAGGTGGAATATTTGGGTCATATTGTATCTCATGAAGGAGTTAAGGTAGACCCTAGCAAAATTAAAGCCATTAAGGAATGGAAAATCCCCACATCCATAAAGCATCTGCGAGGATTTCTTGGGTTGACAGGGTATTATCGCAAGTTTGTTAAGAATTATGGGAGAATAGCAGCACCTCTAACAACATTATTGAAGAAAGATGCATTTTCATGGACTCCGGAAGCAACAAAGGCCTTTGAACATCTTAAAGAGGCAATGTGCCAAGCACCGGTCTTAGCTACACCGGACTTCACAAAAACCTTTATTGTGGAATGTGATGCTTCAGGAAATGGAATTGGTGCTGTTCTAATGCAAGATGAAAGACCCATTGCTTTTGAAAGTCGTCCAATCAAGGGAAAGTTTTTAAGCAAAGCTATTTATGAGAAGGAAATGTTGGCAATACTCCATGCACTTAAGAAATGGCGACCCTACCTAATGGGAAGACACTTCAAGGTAAAAACGGATCATGATAGCCTTAAATACTTTTTAGAACAAAGATTATCCTCTGAAGAGCAACAAAAGTGGGTCACAAAGATGTTGGGTTATGACTTTGAAATCATCTACAAAAAAGGGAAGCAAAATGTGGTGGCAGATGCACTCTCAAGAAAGGATGAGGATGTGGAAGCATTGTTGTGTGCCATTTCTATTATCCAACCAGATTGGATAAACGAAGCAAGGGAGGAATGGAAGAATGACGAAGAAGTGTGGGCACTTATTCGAAAGCTACAACAAGATTCCAGTACTTCTGATACATTTAGCTGGCAAAATGATTCGTTATGGTACAAAGATCGCTTATACCTCTGTAAGAATTCCCAGCTAAAACAAAAGATTCTTATGGAATTGCACACTTCTCCCTTAGGAGGGCACTCAGGATTTTTAAAAACTTACCACAGGGTTAAGAAGGAATTTTTTTGGGATGGCCTTAAATCAGATATTCAAAAGTTTGTGGCGGAATGTTTGGTTTGCCAGCAAAATAAAGTTGAAACAATTAAGACACCGGGTCTATTACAACCTTTATCCATTCCAAGCCAACGTTGGGAGGAGGTTTCAATGGATTTTATCACAGGTTTACCCAAGTCTGAGGGAAAGAGTGTCATCATGGTGGTAGTTGACAGACTTACCAAGTATGCACACTTTTGTGCATTATCACATCCATTTAAAGCCAGTACAGTTTCTACTGCATTTATGGAAACAGTTCAAAAGCTACATGGAAACCCAAAGATTATTGTAAGTGACAGAGATCCCATTTTCACTGGAAATTTTTGGACAGAATTATTTTCTTGTCTTGGTACTCAGTTAGCTCATAGCTCATCTTATCATCCTCAATCTGATGGGCAAACTGAGATAGTAAACAAATGTTTGGAAGGATATCTTCGTTGCTTTGTATCTGATAAACAGACACAATGGGTCAAATGGTTGCCTCTGGCTGAATGGTGGTATAACACTTCCTTCCATACAACAACAAAAATGACCCCATTTATGGCACTTTATGGGTATCAACCACCATCCATCACATCATATTTAAGAGAAAATTCTAAGGTTCAGGCAGTGGAACATCACATCGAACATCAACAACAAGTTCTCCAACTCTTAAAGGATAACCTCGTGTTGGCACAAAATAGAATGAAACAACAGGCAGATCAACATCGCAGTGAAAGAAGTTTTGATGTAGGTGATTGGGTATTCCTACGGCTACAACCATATAAGCAAATGTCCCTAAAGCAAGCTAAGAAGGATAATAAATTATCACCAAAGTATTATGGTCCGTACAAGGTGTTGCAAAAGATTGGTACTATGGCATACAAATTGGAGCTTCCTGCAGCTTCTCGATTGCACCCAGTTTTCCATGTTTCATGTTTAAAGAAGGTTATAGGTGACAAGCTCCCAATTCAAACAATATTGCCAGAACTTGACGAGGAAGGAAGAATTATATTGGAACCGGAAGCAGTCACAGAAACAAGAACTCGACAGCTATGAAATCGATCAATTTCAGAGTATCTTATCAAGTGGAAGAACTTATCCGCTGAAGATTCCACATGGGAGGATGAGAATTTTATGCAGAAGTATCCAGAACTACTCAAGCGTTGAGGACAACACTTTTTTGAAGGAGAGGGGCATGTTGGGTCCCTATAATACTAGTGATTACCCCATTACTATTGTAGTTATACCCCTTATTTATATTGTTGTGCCCCTATTACCCCCATATTGTTATTTCTGTGCCCCATAGAATCCCTCTATTGTTATTTTTGTGGCTTTATATTATTATTGTTAGGTCGGCTGGATTATATTGTGACTCCTTAGACTCCTATATATAGAAAGGAGGTTTTGTCATTTGTATCATCCAAGAATTGTTCATTTATGTAATGTAAAGGAGGTTGCCCCCTCGAAGAGGCCGAATTCTAAGGCGTTGATCTATCTTTTCTATCTTTTCTTGAGCTGGTTTCATAACATTCTTTCTACAAGGAGATTAGCCTCCTTTGAGTTAGCTTTCATCCATCAGTTAAAAAGCTTCTTCTAAGATCTCATAGAAGTTGGCTTAAGCTCCTAGCGGACTTGTGCCAGCTGATCAAGTGACAACCACGGCAAGAGCTAGTACTTGTGCATACAGCACCGTCGCTTCCAAGTTTGTTACGAACTACTGGGTTGATAAAATTAAAGAAGGGAGTTCCAGGAGTTGCAGCATTATTGCTGCAATACTGGGGCCCACCAATCATCCGGGAGGTAGAGCGAATTTTTCCAAAAGAAAAGGGAGACAGGACAACTAGCAGGTAGTGCGAATTATTTCCAGGCTAGCAGTGCACATTTCTAGAGGGTAGTGTGAGCAGGCTAGTGGAGGCAAGGTGGATTTGCAGAGGAAGAAAAATATCTCCCAGTTATTTTTCCAGTTTATTTTATGGAGGATTGCCAGTGAGGCATCTGGATTATTGTAATCTCCAAATTGCTACATAATAATAAAATAAACACTCATATGCTGCACAACTTTCCCCTTCAAGGTTTTTTAGGGCACTTTTAAGTCCAAAAATATTGGTGTCATTTTTATTTTGTGTGCATCTATTTTTCAGTTCCTGGTTTAATTTTCCGTGGTGTATTTTTTGTGAAGAGTGAAATTGTGAATTATTCATTAATTGTCGTAAATAATTAAATTGATAATAGTTAGGAGAATAATATCCAGTAATTACAATAAAAAAAATCGCATGGTATTAGAGAATTGAATATTGGATCAAAGTCTCAGAGGTGAAGGATCAATAGATCGCGCAACTTTAGAGCGAGAATTGAAGTACATATTTCATGTCTAAACAATCCAAGCTAGGGGTGTGAATTGCAGAGGTTGAGGGTTCTACTTCGAGATCCAATTTAGAGGAAAAGTTTGAATAACCTTAGAAGTAGAGATTGCGGGTAGTGTGATCGCCAGAAGTAGTTCTGATGAGAAGATTTGTTGATTTGTTGAGTAGATATGGGCATAGAATTTTTGCAGTGAGGGTTGTAGCTATAGATCTACGCTAAGGAAGGAAAATAAAATCACACAGATTAATTCCAAAATTTCTCAAGGGGTGTCCATTTTCCAAGAGGATATCTGACATTTCTAGTTGTAGCAAGTCATGTGAGTTTGCCTCTTTAACCTATTTGAGTTTCATATATTACAGTTCATGTGCCAGTCATTCGAGAATGACATTCGGAAGATAGAGTGAGTAGTCTCTATGAGTAACTGAAGGATGTGTATTACCCGGAGAAGGACATCAGGAGGTAGATCTGCGCATTCCTAAGGGAGTGTGAGTAACAGAAGGAAGGCCAAGTAGGAAAGAGAAGGATACTTCTATACCAAGTCTCCATTTTATTTGGGTTTTCACAGAGATGGCCACAGATCTTAGAGATCAAGATAGACTTGATGGAGCTTCTAACTTTGGCGTCTGGAAGGCTAAGATGTTATTCCTATTGGATGAGCATGGTATGAAGGAGTTAGTGATAGCAGTTGTAGCTAAACCAATTATAGACTACAAAAAGGATATGGCCAAATCTAAGAGAATGGTCCTAGACAAGGTTCAGGATCATATCGCCCCACATATTGCAAAAAAGAATACGATAAAAGACATGTGTGAGGTTGTTTTGAATCTATAGCAGGATCCATCAGATAATAGTAAAATGATTCTCAAGGATAACATGAGGACCACAAAGATGCAAAAAGGTGAAGGCATTTCTTCCTATCTCACTAGATTTCAGAATGTTCGTGATGAGCTAATAGTTGTAGCAGAGAATCCTGATGGTAAAGAACTTGTGTTAGCTATTATAATGGCTTTCCCAAGAGTGGGCAACTTTCATTTAAGAAATTACTGGATGAGATAAAATTCCAAAATGGGAAAACTTGTGGAGTGACTTCACTCAAGAGGAGCTAAGGCTAAGTCTTTTCAAAGGTTCTATCGACAACAGTGGTAGGGGTCCATGTTAATTTTCACATTGATCTATGTTGTTTCAATTACTTTTAGCCCAATTCACTTCTTTAATTAGCAATCTTTTCAATAACAATTAATCTTTCCAATCATCAACAATATTGAAGATAGAACAGTAAATGAAATGATGAAGGAGACAATCAATACATCAACAAGAGACATCAAGTTTGGTCAAAGAGAAGATCTGTTAATTTGTTGAGCAGATTTGGGCACATAATTTTTGCAGTGAGGGTAGTAGCTATATATCTGCACTAGGGAAAGAAAATAAAAGCACATAGAGTAGTTTCCAAATATTTTCAAAGGGTGTCAATTTTCCAAGAGGAGATCTGACATTTCTAGTTGTAGCAACTCATGTGAGTTTCTAATTTTAACCTATTCAAGTTGCATATATTATAGTTCATGTGCCAGTCACTAGAGAATGACATTCAAAAGATAGAGTGAGTAGTCTCAGTGATTAACTGAAGGTAGTGTATTAGACGGAGAAGGACATCAGGAGGTAGATCTGCACATTCCTAAGGAAGTGTGAGTAGTGGAAGGAAGGTTGAGCTGGAGAGAGAAGGAGATTTCTAAATCAAGTCTCCATTTTATTTGGGTTTTCAAAGAGATGGCCACAACAGGTCTCGGAGATCAAGATAGACTTGATGGAGCTTCTAACTTTGGCGTCTAGAAGTCCAAGATGTTATTCCTATTGGATGAGCATGGTCTGAAGGAGTTAATGACAGAAGTTGTAGCTGAACTGACAGATCCAATCTAGTATATATAGTACAAAGAATATGGCCAAAGCTAAGAGGATGGTCCCAGACAAGGTTTGGGATCATATCGTCCGACATATTTCAAAAAATAATATGACAAAGGACATGTGGGAGGTTGTTGTCAATCTATAATAGGATCTGTCAGAGAATAGTAAAATTATTCTCAAGGAGAAGTTGAGGACCACAAAGAAGAAAAAAGGTGAAGGCATTTCTTCCTATCTCACTAGATTTTAGAATGTCTGTGATGAGCTAGTAGTTGTAGGAGAGAACCCTGATGGAAAATAACTTGTGCTAGCTTCTATAAATGGCTTTTCCCAAGAGTGAGTAACTTTCATTTAATGAATTACTGGATGATATAAAATTCCAAATTGGTAACGCCTGTGGAGTGACTTCACTCAAGAGGAACTAAGGGTAAGTCTTGTCGAATGTTCAATTGGCAGCAGTGGCAGGGATCCATGTTAATTTTCACACTACTCTATGTTGTTTCATTTACTTTTAGCCCAATTCACTTCTTCAATTAGCAATATTTTCAATAACAATTAATAGTTCCAATCATCAACAATAATTGAAGATAGAACAGTAAATGCAATGATAAAGGAGACAATCAACACATCAACAAGAGACATCAGGTTTGGTCAAAGACCAAGGAAAAAACCCCACAAGGGGGAAAACCTTTTGAAATTATTTTTTATTAGATTGTCATAAAATATTCAGCGGAGAGTACAATGAGCACAAATCCATAAATAATAATCAAAGCCAAATGTTTGACTTGTTCAACAAATCTACCAACCAATATCCAAAATATGTACCAATAGTCAATATAATACAATCAAAGATACCCGCACACTTTTTGTTCACCCTTCGCAGTTCATGTTCACACTTCACAGTTCCTGTTCAACCTTCATATTTATTGTTCACCCTTCATAGTTCTTGTTCAACCTTTGTAGTTCCTATTCACCCTTCGCAATTCATGTTCACCCTTCGTAGTTCTTATTCACCCTTTGCATTTCCTATTCACACTTTGTATTTCTTGTTCACCCTTCAATTTTAGATAGAACAAAACTCCAAAAAGAATAATAAATGATGTGCGATGGTGATGTCAAAATGAGCTTGAGGTCACTTAAATTTATATGCTTCCAAGGGTGTCCAATTTTCTTTAGGGCCGACATGATAAAATGTGCATATGTTGGATTTTCTTCATAAGTACACTTTCCCTTATCCAAATCGAGTGCTTCAATAGTCAAAATTTGTCCTCTCGAAAATAGGAATCTAGTCCCATGGTTGGAATTTGTCACTAAGTTTCCAAAATTAACACTCCCTCTCAGTTAGGGAGAAATTCCAACTGCATCATGTCATGTGAGTCATGTCGTCATATCATATCCCATCTCTGCTCAACTCTATCTGTTGAAACATTCTCGAATTTAAAGAAGAAGAATCAAGGAGCATTAACTACCACCCCCTGTAACATCAAAGAGCACATATCAATCGGAAACTACATCCGGGAGCACATCTCAACCCAAAATCTCACGGGGAGCTAAACATCTACAACCCCATATCGAGAAATAGGTGATATAGGGGAGCACATCTCAACCCATCCTATTCCCCATTGATCTTCCCAATAGTTACCTTGAAGATTCATGTGATAAAACACCTACATCATAATTAGCTTGGGTTGTACAACCCCAAGTACACTCTCAACCCGTTGGCTAGACAGGGAGAGGTAATCCCAACGAGCATAACTTATGGGTATGATGTCAACTGGGGTATACTCTGCATAATCCAAGGAGATAATATCTTTGACCCTATGGGTGATAAATATGGGAGCAACATCTACGACCTTATTGTCCAGAGATCCCTCAACCTCAGGAGCCCTTCGTCTCAATTCCTCACCTTGGAAGCTCAGACAAGGGGGGATACCTGGCTCAGTGTTCTTGATGAGTGATGCCCCTTATCATGAGGGCTCACATCCATTATTCCAAGTTTCTCTCTGAAGAGCGAGAACTTCCATTTTGGTAAAGCCTTGGTGAAAATATATGAAATTTGCTCATCTGTCAATATATGATGGAGTCTAATGGCTCCTCTCTGGACCATGTCTCGAATGTAATGATATTGAATCTCAACGTAATTGGACTTGTCATGAAATACAAGATTCTCTACCAAATGGATCCCACTCTTGTTGTCATAATATATCATTGTAGTGTCTAGGACCTACTGAAATAGCTCTCAAAAGAGCTTCCTCAACCAAACTGCTTCAAAACTAGCCATGTTAGTGACAATTTACTCTTTGTTGGTGGTACTTAATGCCATGGATTTATGCTTCCTTCTCATCCAAGATATCATGGTAGATCCAAGACTAAAACAACATCCAGACGTACTATTCCTGTCAACAATGTTTCTTGCCCAGTCAACATTGGTATATCCATGAAGTCGAACATCTCCAGTAGAATATCTCAGACCAAGGGTGATCTTCCCATGCAAATATCTCAAAATGTGTTTGGTAGAGATCCAATGTGCATGGGGAGACTCGGTCATGAATTGACTCATGCTCATATCATGCTCTAGGGGCTTGCTTCAAACCATACAATTCCTTCTTCAACCTGCAAACATGTGCCTTTCGATCCTCTACTTAAAATACCTATGATTGTTCAACATACACTTCTTCCTGTAACATTCCATGGAGGAATGTTGTCTTCACGTCCATCTAATGTAGGGTCCATCGTTGACTTGCAACAAGAGAAATTATCGAACGAATGTTTGTATATCGAGCCATAGGTGCAAATATATCGTCATAATCTTCTCCCTCTTTCTGGGAGAATCCTTGGGCCATGAACCTTGTTTTATATTTCCCAATGCCACCATGAACTCCATGTTAAATCTTGAATAACCACTTTGAAGTCACCGCAGATTTCCCTTTTGGTCCCAGTATAACATCCCATACGTCATTCTTCATGATTAATTCATATTCTTCGGCCATAACATCCTTCCAAACTTGATATTTCACGACTTCTTCAAAGGTGGGATGTTCGGCTTGAATCATAGTGCGTATGGCTGCAACATATCCCTAATATCACATGGCTTCTTCCTTTCTCTAAATGATCTTCAAACCTAAACTCGTCTCACATCATCCTATAATTTAACACAGAGCAAAAATGGCCTCTTCCTAGTAGGATTATCACATGGAGGAGGATCTAAGGGGTCCATGGGCTCCATGGGATCATCAACAATATATGTCTCAGATTCAAGTATGGAAGGACCATCTAACATATCCATATCATCATTCTTCTTCTTAAGAGGAGTAGGCGGAGGAAGGTCCTTTGTTTTTCCAAGGGAAACATCTTCTTTCTAATCTCAACCTTCTTTTGAACAGGAATATATATTTTAAAAGCTTAAGAATTTTCACAATATCCAACAAATGTACATTTTCTTCTCGTGGCTTCCAACTTGTTTCTTTTGTCCTTCGACTCATGGAAATGTACAGGGAAGCCAAAGATACAGAGATGGCTAACATCAGTCTTAACACTCGTGAACAATTCTTCAAGGATCTTGTTGTCCAATGCCTGATGAGGCACCCTATTTTGACAATATATGACAACATTCATTTCTTCTCCCCAAAGGAACTTTGGAAACTTTTGATTGTGGAGCATGGCATGAGCAGCTTCTACAATAGACTTGTTCTTTCTTTCCACTACTCCATTTTTTTCCGGAGTATACGGCACAATTTTATCCTTCTTGATACCTTCCTTCTTGTCGAAATCAATGAACTCATTTGAAATGTACTCTCCACCATTGTCAGACCTGAATATATTGATTTTCTTCCCTGTTTGATTTTCAACCAAAGCTTTGAACTCCTTGAACATTTCGAAGGCTTCATCCTTGTGCTTCAAATAATATATCCATGTCTTTATTGAGAAGTCATCAATGAAAGTGATGTAATAGAGATGGCCACCATTAGAATGTACAGGTATTGAACCACATAAGTCAGAATGAATGAGATGGAGGATGTCATTTATGTTGTTCTCGCTAGAGGAGAATGGCCCCCTTGTCTTCTTTCCACTGGCACAACCTGGACATACTCCATCATGTTGGGCTTGAACATAGAGAATACCATAAACCAATTTCTTCAATTGTGGAAGAGAACCATAATGTAAATGGGCCAATCTAATTTGATGCCATATCTCGCTTAGATGATTTGTATCATGGACCAATGCTAGAAGAGGTCTTCTAGTAATACTGTAGAGTCCTTCAAATATCGATCCCAATGTGAATGCATCTCCCATAGGTCATCCAACTGGCCAAATAAGAACCTTCCCCCTAAGGAAGGCAACCCTCATACCTTTGTCTTCGAAAGCATATATTGATACCAAATTCTTCTTCAATCCTGGCACATACATCACATCATGGAGCACAACAGATTCTTCGAACTCCAAATGGAATTTGATGAACCCAAAGCCTTTAACAAGATGAGTGGAATTGTCTTCAAGAATAATTTTTAAATTTGACTCCCTCTCTACCAAATTAGAGAGAACTTATTTATACCCAGAGAAATGATGAGTGGGCCCACTATTAACCAACCAGCTATCCCACAAATTTGGAGGGGAGGAACTAGTAAGGGAAGAAATGAGAATATATTAAGATTTATTACCAACATTACTTCCATACCTAGATTATCTTTCCTTATTTTGAGGATGACGATCTTCTTCATGGTCACTAGGAGCATCTCTTCTTCTTCTTTCATCTCTTCCATTGAGATCATTCCTTCAGTCATCTCTTCTTCGATCATAAAACCTGCTATTGTTGCTTCTAATGTTGTAGTGTGGACCATTTTCCTTCTCGGGGCAATCTCGAGTATAATGACCCTTCTTGTGACAATTGTAGTATTCAATGTGAGATGATGTTCTATCATCCCTTCTCTTTGCAATTTGAGGTGGAGGCTTTCTTGAATTTGATGGACCTTTTCCTTTCTTCTTCTTGTTTTGAGTGACGAAGGCATCGAGCTCTCCCTCTTCATCTTTTTGAATCCTTCCTCTTGATATCATACTTGATTCTTCTTGAGTAATATTCAAAACAATCTCATCAAATGACGGGTAGGAATTATTGTTTCTTATAGTAGTAATGAAGGTTTACCAAATGGGAGGGAGACCTCTGAGAGTTACAATTACCAATTCCCTGTCAGACATAGTTTCTCCAACTCTTTGCAATTGATCTCTGAGATGAGATATCCTCATAATGTATGATTGCACAAAATCTCCCTTATTCATCTTCATGTATTTGAGTTGATCTTTCAAAGAGATGATTTCATTCAAATTGTTGACTTCATACATGCCAGATCTCTTATCATAGATGTCCTTAGACTTCCTCAATTTCCAACATATGCAAGTAAATTATCTTGTAAACCATTAGCTATAATTTGTTTTTCCTTTAGCTCATCTTTCTTGTGCTTGCTCTTGGCAGTAGCGGAAGCATTCTCCGGAGGCTCAAGTACTTTTCCTTGAATGTATTCCAAAATATCATTGTTGTCAGCTATGATCTCCAACCTGATCTTCCATGTAGCAAAGTTATATGAGTCACCCAACTTCTCATGTTCCTTGAAGAAAGAGGAAGACACCTTGACTTGATTAGATAGGCTCCTTCAACTTTCCAAAGATAATTACTTCAATGCTTGTCTCCTTTTGTCCTTCACCTTAGCTCTGATACCATGTTAATTTTCAGAATGCTCTATTTTGTTTCAATTACTTTTAGCCCAATTCACTTCTTCAATTAGAAATATTTTCAGTAACAATTAATCTTTCCAATCATCAAAAATAATTGAAGATATAATAGTAAATGCAATGATAAAACAGACAATCAACACAACAACAAGAGACACCAGGTTTGGTCAAAGAAAAGGGAAATAAAGCCCCTAAGGGGGGGAAACCCTTTGAAATTCTTCTTCTATTAGATTGTCATAAAATGTTTATTAGAGAGTACAATGAGACCAAATCCATACATAATAATCAAAGTCAAAGTTTTGACTTGTTTAACAAATCTGCCAACCAATATCCAAAATATGTGCCTAATCCAGGTTCGGGTGTGACAAAGGACCCTTCCAAGACCTTTTACTTTCATGATGTGTTAAATTTCATTTTTAAAAGAACATAAATGAATACATATGCACGTTGTAAAGAATATGAACATGACAATCATCAGCACATGAAAACATAATTCGTTGATAACGAAGTTCGTCCAAGAGGAACTACATCTCCGGGCCCCGATGTCAGGATGGTGTAGTCCGCTACATTAAGTGATGTCAATAGTGATGATGTACATAAGAGGTGATGTCACTATCACAAAAGGAAAATTCCCTCACACAGGAGTGGCTCCAAGAGATGTTTCACTACAGGAACTCTCAGTCAAAAGGACTCCTATCAGTATGACACAAAACTCATGCATGATGATCATCCCGCCAACATGGCATAAAAGGGATCTCAATGCAAACATACATGACAACAACATGAGTATCCCATCAACATGACGACTAAGGGATCTCAAACAAAACATGATGAATCATGAAAACAAGTACATCACATAGATGATTCTGCGTCACATCAAGCAGGAATCATGAAGTAAGTATGAAAAAAAATCCCACATCAAAACATCAAACAGGGATCTATGCAGCACAATGCATAGCAAAAGAAGTACATGAACACACTGCATATACCTCACATCCATAGGCCATCTGAAGAAAAGGATGTCAAATTGCTGAAGCTGGCTAGACCATCAATCTCACGGTGTCAAATCTCATGGAATGACTGCTCGCATGTTGATTTCTGACACCTGCACTCCACTTAGAAAAGTGGCCAAAAAAAATGAGAAAATGGAAAATATGAACACACCATCAAATTTGTGGCGTCGAATAGTTCAAAATCGACTGTCAAATTTCTGAATTCTGAGAAAGTGGAAATTTGGGGCTTAAGGAATCTTTTAGATTCCCCATAGATTCCTCAAATATTCCCTCCTCCGGGTCCTCTGCAAATCCGCTACTTAGATGAGGAAATTGACTACGCCATTGGGTTCGTGTCGGTGAGAGGTGTAAGATCGACATAAAGTTTGTCCAATTTGGACACCGCAAAAATTCCACCCTCCTGGAAATTCTGCTCAATCATGGTTCCACCTGCAATAAATTAATTAAAAAATTATCATGTCTCGGTTTTCATGCCCGCTCCTCATTCCTCCATGCTTGGGCGCACTGGGAAAATGCTGTGTTTATATAAATTTGTTGGCAGAGTAATCAAAGAACTTGTTTGGCATGATGGTAAAAATAGCCATTAATTGAGGAGGGGTCAGTGGTCAATCCCCGCCCCTCCCATTTTAATATATTGCAGTTTTTTTAAAACTCGTAACATTATTGTTTTGGGGGGGTCGAGCCCGCATTGGGCGGCCCACCCCATAACTCTCGCAATGCTGTTGGCGTAGTCATTTTTTTTGGAGTGTCGTTTGTATTGGTGTATCGTGGTTGGTACGTTGGTTCATGGTATGTATCATGGGGTTGGCCACGTGGGCCAGGAGGGTTCGACCCCCGCCAGCACCCTTACCAAATTTTCCTGCATCATTTGGTGCTAGGTTTTGGGGGTGTGGACCTGGTCCACCGGAGGTGGCCCACGCCCACCCCATTTTAAATGTTTAATGTGCGGTGGGTTTGGCTAGGGGGCTCGGCGGGTAATGGCCACCAAGCCAAAATTAAAGTTTGGTTTATGTGTTTACTAGGGGTTGGCGGGGGTCATGGCCCGTCAACAAAAAATTATTTAAAATTTGTTTTTGGGTCTCGATGGGGGTGGCGGGGGTCATGGCTCACCACCCATTTTAATATATATTTTTTTTGTTATAAAAAAACAAATTGGCCATTTTTGAAAATTTGAAAAATGACCGAAGGGGACAAATTAAACAGGCCACAAATTCACCCAAAATTTGGCCGAGGTTGGCCGGATTTTGTCCAAATTGTTGCCTCCTTAAGCCTACCCAGTCAGCAAAAGTCAACCAAACTTTGACTTGCTTGTTCTCCCTCATACGAGCTCGGATTGACGAACCATTCACACCACCATGATCAGGACGACGATATCTACGCTTTGGTCCTAGTTCGAAAGCATTCTCATCACTTTGATTTTTGAGCTTTCATAAGACCTCTTTGTCCTGTGTGTGTCTCTGGAGCCACCTGGATCAATCCTCCCCACTAAGGAGCTTTTGGTCCTCCAAAAGCATAAAAAATAACCTACAACTTCTCTGTACCTTGTCTGCATCACAAGCATCCTGAAAGGCCTCGCTTCCATCTCCTTCACCTTTGTTCTTTGAAGCCTTCAGCAGTGAGCCGACACCCGCAACCTCTGCAACTTGCAGTACATTGTTTTTCAAATTACATGCTTGATTTTCATGACCAACTAATGACCCAAGCATCCCATACTTGCCACGAGTGTATAACACATACTCGATGGTCAAGTTTACGTCAAGATGGATGCAATACCCCAGCTACGACAACAAGGCCAACATATCATTGTTGCTTCAACAAGTGATGGAAAACACATCATCACTGCAACACATGATTTACAACAATAAGGTCGAACACTATTTTTGCTTTGACAAGTGATGGAAACACAACATCACTTTTACAGTTTATCATGTAACTCAACATAAGACCAGACATCATTGTTGCTTAACAAGTGATGGAAACACATCATCACTTTTACATTTTAAAATGCAACAAATGATCTACAAAAGCATGACCATGAAATGCTAAAATATCTAGAAACCATTTTTCACTTATCAAGGTGAATGGGTCGCCTCCTTGTGGCGTATTCGATGGTTGAACAATTGCTTCATCTGGTTCATGCACCAACACTTTGTCTTTAAGGTGTTGCTCCGGATGGAGCCTCCAACAAGTGGCTCTTTGATGGCCACTTCTATCGAAATGACTGCAATAGGTTTTCTTCCTTCAGATCTGCTTAACATGTTTCTTTACCTGCTATTGAGAGGGTCTTTCATGCTTCCTCCTTTTGTGTGCTGCCATTCTTTTCCAACACTTAGAAAATGTATGGTTATGTAATCCACAAAAGGTACATGTTTTTCAATTCCATGATTTACGTTCATCTTTAATAACATGATTATAATAAAAATGAACATTCGAATGTCGAGAGCGTTTATACCTTCCCTTGCCATCTCTGGTGTAAGTATGGCGATGAGAGCTTGCCTTAGTTCTTTCCCTGCAATGGCCATTGCCATGGGATGATGGGGATGTGTTCCCATCATTCTCTTTCCTCGATGATTTTGACGATGTCTCAGAAGATTCTGACACCTTCAAGCATTTTCCCTCGGCGTATCTGAAGCCTGCAAATTGAGGTCTCTGCACAACCTCCAATGGTTGAGTTATGCCTTGGTTATTAATACCAAGTTCTTTTTCCTCCTCGTGCCTCATCCTGATAAGGAGGCTCGTGTTTGACCCTATAATTGGGATCTCCAAATATCCAACAGAAATCATACTATGTGAAAACGAAACTGTAAGGAAATCAACATCTTTTACCTCCTCTGTCGATTTGGAAAGAACTGATGAGGGCTGCTCATCATCTGTTGTTGGTAGTTCGCTAGCTATCTCGGCGCATTCCCCAACTTCCTTTCTAACATACTGAAGTCTTGCCTGATGGGGTAGTTCTTCTACTTTGATGGGGTTGACAATGCCTTGGCCATTAACACCCAAGCCTTTTCCTTCATACCCTATTCTCTTCAATAGTTTGGAGCCAATTCATGTGGTATGATTTTAAAAAACAACGAAATCATCATCAGGGCACATACATGAATTCAAAGAACTACTTTTTACCTCACATGGGTCACGCTGCAGCTTTTCCAAGGCCTCGTCCTCTGCTTGTAGTTGTCGTAGCAAACTATGTTTCTCCTCTTTCTCTTCATGTAGACACATCTTCAATTCAACGTTCTCTATTTGAAGATTCTAGTTGTTGTGCTTCGGTTCTTCTAGGGCCTCTTCCGTGGCTTGCAACTGAAGTTGCAATCGCTCCTTTTCCTCTGTCTCTTTCTGTAGAGTTTCATACATTATTTCCACCCTTTGGGAAATTTTGAGCATGGTCTCGTACATCGCTTTTTCATCCTTTGTCGCTACATGTTCCATTGTTCACGCTTGCAATTCACATCCACGCAAAGACCGCTCCGATACCACTTGATCCAAGTCTGAGTGTGACAAAGGACCCTTCCAAGACCTTTTGCTTTCGTGATGTTTTAAATTTCATTTTTAAAAGAACATAAATGAATATATCTACATGTTGTAAAGAAGAGGAACATGAAAATCATCAACACATGAAAACATAAGCTGTTGATAATGGAGTTCGTTCAGGAGGGACTACATCTCCAGGCCCTAATGTTAGGATGGTGTAGGCCGCTGCATTAAGTGTTGTCAATAGTGATGGTGTACATAAGAGGCGATGTCGCTATCATACAAGGAAAATGCCCTCACGCAGGAGTGGCTCCAAGAGATGTTCCACTATAGGAACTCTCAGTCAAAAGGACTCCTATCAGTATGACACAAAACTCATGCATGATGATCATCTCGCCAACATGGCATAAAAAGGATCTCAAAGCAAACATACATGACGACAACATGAGTATCCCATCAACATGACAACAAAGGGATCTCAAACAAAACATGACGAATCATGACAACAAGTACATCACACAGATGATTCCACGTCACATCAAGCAGGAATCATGAAGCAAGTATGAAAACAAGATCCCATATCAAAACATCAAACAAGGATTTGTGCATCACAATGCATAGAAAAAGAAGTACATGAACACACTGCATATACCTCACATCCAGAGGCCATCTGAAGAAAAGGATGTCAAATTGTTGAAGCTGGTTGGACCATCAATCTCGCGGCGTCGAATCTCATGGAATGATTGCTCGCATGTCGAGTGCTGACACCTACACTCCACTTAGAAAAGTGGCCGAAAAATGAAATGAGAAAATGGAAAATCTGAACACACCATCAAATTTGTGGCGTCAAATAGTGCAAAATCAACTGTCAAATTTCTGAATTCTAAGAAAGTGGAAATTTGGGGCTTAAGGAATCTTTTAGATTCCCCATAGATTCCTCAAAGATTCCCTCCTCCGGGTCCTCTGCAAATCGTCTGCTCAGATCAGGAAATTGACTACACCATCAGGTTCGTGTCGTTGAGAGGTGTAAGATCAACATAAAGTTTGTCCAATTTGGACACTACAAAAATTTCACCCTCCTGAAAATTATGCTCAATCATGGTTCCACCTGCAATAAATTAATTAAAAAAAATATCACGTCTCGATTTTCATGCCCACTCATGGTTCCTCCATGCTTGGGCGAACTGGGCAAATGCTAGGTTTATATAAATTTGTTGGCAGAGTAATCAAAGAACCCGTTTGGCATGATGGTAAAAATAGCCATTAGTTGAGGAGGGGTCAGGTGGTCAATCCCCGCCCCTCCCATTTTAATATATTGCATTTTTTTTAAAACCTACAACATTATTGTTTCGGGGGGATCAAGCCCGCATTGGGCAGCCCACCCCATAACTCTCGCAATGTTGTTGGCATATTCATTTTTTTGGAGCGTTGTTTGTATTGGTGTACCGTGGTTGGTACATTGTTTCATGGTACGTATCATGGGGCCGCCTGCTTAGGGGTCGGCCACATGGGCCGAGCGGGTTCGACCCCCGCCAGTACCCTTACCAAGTCTCCTAGCATCGTTTGGACGAGGTTTTGGGGGTGTGGGTCGGGTCCACCGAAGGTGGCCTCCGCCCACCCCATTTTAAATGTTTAATGTGCAGTGGGTTTGGCTGGGGGGCTCAGCGGGGTAATGGCCGTTGAGACAAAATAAAATTTTGGTTTATGAGTTTGTTGGGGTCGGCGGGGGTCATGTCCCGTCAACCCAAAATTATTTTTAAAAAAAATTGGGTCCCAGTGGGGGTGGCAGGGGTCATGGCCCGCCACCCATTTGAATAATATAATTTTTTATTATAAAAAAACAAAATGGCCATTTATGAAAATTCAAAAAATGACCGAAGGAGACAAATTAAATAGGCCAAAAATTCACCTTGAATCTGGCCCAGGTTGGCCGGAATTTGGTGGCCAGATTTTATCCAAATTGTTGCCTCCTTAAGCCTGCCCAATAAGCAAAAGTCAACCAAACTTTGACTGGCTCGTTCTCCCTTATACGAGCTAGGATTGACGAACCGTTCACACCATCATGATCAAGACGACGAGATCTACGCTCTGGTCCTAGTTCGAAAGCATTTTGATCACTATTATTTTTGAGATTTCATAAGCCCTCTTTGTCCTGTGTGTGTCTCTAGAGCCACCTGGATCAGTGCCAATAGTCAAGATAACGCAATCAAAGATAATCATGCACTTCCTATGCACCCTTCATAGCTCATGTTCACCCTTTGTAGTTCTTGTTCAACCTTAGCAGTTCTTATTCACCATTCGCATTTCCTGTTCAACCTTCATAGTTCCTGCTCACCCTTCGCAGTTCCTATTCACCCTTCGTAGTTCCTGTTCAAACTTCGCAGTTCCTGTTCACCCTTCACAATTCTTGTTCACCCTTTGCAGTTCTTGTTCACCCTTCAACTTAGATAGAATGAAACTCCAAAAAGAAGAAGAAATGATATGTGATGATGATGTCCAAATGAGCTTGAGGTCACTTAAATTTATATGCTTCAAAGGGTGTCTAATTTTCTTTAGGGCCAACCTGATCAAATGTGTATATGTGGGCTTTTCTTCATAAGTACACTTACCCTTATCCAAATTGAGTGCTTCAATAGTCAAAATTGGTCCTCTCGAAAAGAGGAATCTAGTCCCATGGTTGGAATTTGTCACTGAGCTTTCAAAATTAACAGGCCGAAGGTTGAGAAGGAAGAGGAGAATGTAGCCCTTGCTAGTATGGGAAAGGTGAAGAAAGGTCCCAACAAGGGGAAAAACTCAAAAGTAGGTGAGAAGAAGAAAAATTACATGTCAAAGGTCAAATGCATAGAAAATTTTAGGGGCGAATGTTCGCCCTTTGGCGAAATTAAGGGGTTTTAAATTTTTAGTGGGCGAATATTTTGTATCATAGCACATTTTTGAAAATCACCTCAAATAGCCCACCTTATTTTAAGGGAGAGGGTAAAAAAGGTAAATTTAGCCCTTGAAATTAGGAGTTACAACCTTCCATTCTGTTGGGTCCCTATAATACTAGTGATTACCCCATTACTATTGTAGTTATACCCCTTATTTATATTGTTGTGCCCCCATTGCCCCCATATTGTTATTAATGTGCCCATAGAATCCCTCTATTATTATTTTTGTGGCTTTATATTATTATTGTTAGGTCGACTGGATTATATTGTGACTCCTTAGACTCCTATATATAGAAAGGAGGTTTTGTCATTTGAATCATAGAAGAATTGTTCATTTATGTAATGTAAAGGAGGTTGCCCCCTCGAAGAGGCTGAATTCTAAGGCGTTGATCTATCTTTTCTATCTTTTCTTGAGCTGGTTTCATAACATTTGGTATCAGAGCTTTGGATTCTAGGGTTTCGCTGCTCCAAACAGGTCATCGTGGAATTTTCGCTATAACTTTTTTTTCTGCGACGTTTCAGAAGTCGCAAAAATAACCCATTTGAGAAGAAATCACTCTGAACCTTGGGTCCGAATTTCAGAGCTTTTCGCGTGATATTTTCGGAGATATGATCTAAGGAAGTTGGTCTTTTTGTAGACTACTGAATTACATTCAAAACAGGTGACCTGGGGAGAATCGTCATAACCTTCTCTCTGAGGATCGGATTGAAATTTCATAAGAAGGTACAGAAAGAGGACAGACTGTAGTTTCTTTTATGCGTTTTTCTGATCCATAGGTCGAAACAATGACTCGTGGCACGTCGTACAAGTTTGCTCTACTGTACTAGTCTATAAGAAAGTCACTGTGGGAGATTTCGTATAACTCTTCCTTGGAGAAACCAATTTGGGTCAGACTTGTGGCATTGGAAAGAGGACTCAGAAGGCTACTACATGTCAAAATTTTAGAACTGGATGATCCGAAATTACAGAGATACATCAGATTCAATATCAGGCTTCTACAAAGTGAAAAAAGGTGTGTAGTTTTTATTTTTTATTTTTGCATAAGCTTGGTTTGAAGGAATTCAAAGGGCATAGTAAAGCATTATTATCGGTAACTGATGCCCCGAGGAAAGAAAATGCAAACACCTAGTAAGGAACCTGAAAGCTCTAGCATGACTCATGAAGAAGAGGAAGAAATGCTACATGATATATCAAAATTACAAGAACAAGTGCAACAAATGTCAAGCTCACAAAAGCTAACAGAAGCTAAGATAAATGGCATGGAATCTAAGATAAATGGCGTGGAATCTAAGATAAAGGGCATGGAAGCTAAGATGGATGATTTGAAGATAGATTTGAGGACAGATTTGAAGACAGACATGGCAGATTTGAAGACAGATTTGACAAATTTTCTACAAGAAATACTTACTAATGGTGAAAAGGTTGTAAAGGAAACTCATGATGTGAACAAAAGAAATGTTAATCATGATTCCATAGACTCTAATGCTGGATCGAAGACCCCCCATATTCCAAAAATCGATATGAGGAAGTTTGATGGCAAGGATCCCGCCACATGGATATTATAGATGGAGCAGTTCTTCGATCTCAATAATGTGCAAAACACACAAAAGGTACGTATGACAACTTTATATTTGGAACCAAATCAGTTTGTATGGTATCAATGGCTTTGCTCTCGTAAACAATTTATCACTTGGGCAATTTTTACGGAAGAATTGATAGCACATTATGAGGATACAAAAAGCAACACTTTTTTTATCCAATTGATAAGTCTCAAACAAAAGGGTTCAATAATGGAGCACATTGAGGAGTTCCAAAAATTGAACATAAGGGTAAAAGATATTCCAGAGGAGCATAGGATTGATGTGTTCATAGGGTCTTTAAAGGATAATATCCAACATGATGTTCGCCTTTGGGAACGTGATTCATTAGAGAAGGCATTCAGGTTAGCAAGAAAAATGGAAAGCAAAATTATGGCAACCAAGAAGCATACCACTCACAACTATAAAGACGGAAGTGCAGTTGCCCCTAGTCTTCCACAACCTATAAGGTTGACACCACAACAATTGGAAGAAAAAAGAGCAAAAGGGCTTTGTTATAGTTGTGATAGCAAATACACTAAAGGTCATAAGTGTGCTGAGAAGAAATTATTCTACATAGATTGTGAAGAGGAAGAAGAAAAGGAGCAAGAAAGGTCAAAAGAAGAGGATATTCTCCAGGAACAAAGCCTAGATGAAGAACAAATAAATCCGACCATATCTTGTAATGCATTGGTGGGAATTACCACTCCTCAAACCATCAAGATAGAAGGACAAATCAAGAAGAAAAAGGTAACAGTGTTGATTGATTCAGGAAGCACCCACAATTTTATTCACTGTAGGGTAGCAAAAGAATTGAATTGCTTCCTATATCCAGCACCAGAGTGTCAAGTGATGATTGCAAATGGAGGAACAATAAATTGCTCTGGAAAGTGCCATAATATCAAGCTATCCATGGGAGAATATGTATTGACTAGCCCAATGCTTTCCATTCCAATGGGAGGTGCTGATGTTGTACTAGGAGTCCAATGGCTACAATCCTTGGGTACAATAGCTTTTAATTTTCAAGAACTTTTCATCAAATTTTCTACGGAAGGAAAGGAAGTTGAATTAATGGGTATTGCAGGGAAACCAGGAAAGATAATCAGCTCTAATGGTATGACAAAGCTTCTAAAAAAGGAGCAAAGGGGTGTAATTGCACAAGTATGTTCGCTAGATGTTTCCACATCAGAATCATCTATTTCTCCAGATCTCCAAAAAGTCCTAGACAATCATTCCAAGGTATTTGAGACTCCCAAAGGTCTCCCACTTATGCATGATCATGATCATGCTATTCATCTGATTCTAGGAAGTGTTCCTCCAAACATCAGGCCGTACAGATATCCCTATGTCCAAAAAAGTGAAATTGAACGTATGGTTGCAGAAATGCTAGAGGCTGGTATAATTCAACCGAGTCAAAGTTCTTTCTCTTCTCCAGTAGTATTGGTGCACAAGGAGGATGGATCATGGCGCATGTGTCCGGATTATAGGGAGCTCAACAAGCTCACTATTAAAGATAAGTTCCCCATTCCTGTCATTGATGAATTACTGGATGAATTGCATGGATCAATTTACTTCACCAAGTTGGATCTTCGTTCAGGATATCATCAAATCAGAATGAAGATTGAAAACATTCTGAAAACGACATTTAGAACTCATGAGGGTCATTATGAATTTTTGGTCATGCGTTTTGGCCTTACCAATGCACCTTCAACATTTCAAGGTTTGATGAATTCAATTTTCAAACCATTCCTTAGAAAATGTGTTAGTATTTTTTGATGATATACTTATCCACAGCAAGTCTTGGAAGGATCATGTTGAACATGTTGACAGGGTGCTACAACTATTGGAGGAGAAACAATTATATGCAAAAAGATCCAAATGTTTCTTTGGAGTCCAGGAGGTGGAATATTTGGGTCATATTGTATCTCATGAAGGAGTTAAGGTAGACCCCAGCAAAATTAAAGCCATTAAGGAATGGAAAATCCCCACATCCATAAAGCATCTGCGCGGGTTTCTTGGGTTGACAGGGTATTATCGCAAGTTTGTTAAGAATTATGGGAGAATAGCAGCACCTCTAACGACATTATTGAAGAAAGATGCATTTTCATGGACTCCGGAAGCAACAATGGCCTTTGAACATCTTAAAGAGGCAATGTGCCAAGCACCGGTCTTAGCTTTACCGGACTTCACAAAAACCTTTATTGTGGAATGTGATGCTTCAGGAAATGGAATTGGTGCTGTTCTAATGCAAGATGAAAGACCCATTGCTTTTGAAAGTTGTCCAATCAAGGGAAAGTTTTTAAGCAAAGCTATTTATGAGAAGGAAATGTTGGCAATACTCCATGCACTTAAGAAATGGTGACCCTACCTAATGGGAAGACACTTCAAGGTAAAAACGGATCATGATAGCCTTAAATACTTTTTAGAACAAAGATTATCCTCTGAAGAGCAACAAAAGTGGGTCACAAAGATGTTGGGTTATGACTTTGAGATCATCTGCAAAAAAGGGAAGCAAAATGTGGTGGCAGATGCACTCTCAAGAAAGGATGAGGATGTGGAAGCATTGTTGTGCGCTATTTCTATCATCCAATCAGATTGGATAAATGAAGCAAGGGAGGAATGGAAGAATGACGAAGAAGTGTCGGCACTTATTCGAAAGCTACAACAAGATTCCAGTACGTCTGATACATTTAGCTGGAAAAATGATTCATTATGGTACAAAGATCGCTTATACCTCTGTAAGAATTCCCAGCTAAAACAAAAGATTATTATGGAATTGCACGCTTCTCCCTTAGGAGGGCACTCAGGATTTTTAAAAACTTACCACAGGGTTAAGAAGGAATCTTTTTGGGATGGCCTTAAATCAGATATTCAAAAGTTTGTGGCAGAATGTTTGGTTTGCCAACAAAATAAAGTTGAAACAATTAAGACACCGGGTCTATCACAACCTTTATCCATTCCAAGCCAATGTTGGGAGGAGGTATTAATGGATTTTATCACATGTTTACCCAAGTCTGAGGGAAAGAGTGTCATCATGGTGGTAGTTTACAGACTTACCAAGTATGCACACTTTTGTGCATTATCACATCCATTTAAAGCTAGTACAGTTTCTACTGCATTTATGGAAACAATTCAAAAGCTACATGGAAACCCAAAGATTATTGTAAGTGACAAAGATCCCATTTTCACTGGAAATTTTTGGACAGAATTATTTTCTTGTCTTGGTACTCAGTTAGCTCATAGCTCATCTTATCATCCTCAATCTGATGGGCAAACTGAGATAGTAAACAAATTTTTGGAAGGATATCTTCGTTGCTTTGTATCTAATAAACAGACACAATGGATCAAATGGTTGCCTCAGGCTGAATGGTGGTATAACACTTCCTTTCATACAGCAACAAAAATGACCCCATTTATGGAACTTTATGGGTATCAACCACCATCCATCACATCATATTTAAGAGAAAATTCTAAGGTTCAAGCAGTGGAACATCACATCAAACATCAACAACAAGTCCTCCAACTCTTAAAGATAACCTTGTGTTGGCACAGAATAGAATGAAACAACAGGCAGATCAACATCGCAGTAAAAGAAGTCTTGATGTAGGTGATTGGGTATTCCTACGGCTACAACCATATAAGCAAATGTCCCTCAAGCAAGCTAAGAAGGATAATAAATTATCACCAAAGTATTATGGTCCGTACAAGGTGTTGCAAAAGATTGGTACTATGGCATACAAATTGGAGCTTCCTGCAGCTTCTCGATTGCACCCAGTTTTCCATGTTTCATGCTTAAAGAAGGTTATAGGCGACAAGCTCCCAGTTCAAACAATATTGCCAGAACTTGACGAGGAAGGAAAAATTATATTGGAACCGGAAGCAGTTATAGAAACAAGAACTAGACAGCTACGAAATCGATCAATTTCAGAGTACCTTATCAAGTGGAAGAACTTATCCGCTGAAGATTCCACATGGGAGGATGAGAATTTTATGCAAAAGTATCCAGAACTTCTCAAGCGTTGAGGACAACACTTTTTTGAAGGCGAGGGGCATGTTGGGTCCCTATAATACTAGTGATTACCCCATTACTATTGTAGTTATACCCCTTATTTATATTGTTGTGCCCCCATTGCCCCCATATTGTTATTAGTGTGCCCATAGAATCCCTCTGTTATTATTTTTGTGGCTTTATATTATTATTGTTAGGTCCGCTGGATTATATTGTGACTCCTTAGACTCCTATATATAGAAAGGAGGTTTTGTCATTTGAATCATAGAAGAATTGTTCATTTATGTAATGTAAAGGAGGTTTCCCCCTCGAAGAGGCTGAATTCTAAGGCGTTGATCTATCTTTTCTATCTTTTCTTGAGCTGGTTTCATAACACATTCGCCCATTTTCAAGAATAGGTTTTATTTAAGTGAATCCTATGGGCCAAAGGCCCAAATACCATATTTATAAAAGAGGTATGGTAAATTAATAAAAATATAAATAAATGAGAGGTATGGTAGATAAATAAAACATTTTTTATATTTACTTCATAAGTCACCTTATATACATGCAAGGGTGTAAACAAATAAAAATATAAGTAAAGTGGAGGTATGGTAAATAAATAAAACGTCTTTTTATACTTACTCAAAAGGTATGGTAAATAAATATAAATATAAATAAACTAGACGCATGGTAAATAAATAAAACCTCTTTTTATATTTAGTCCATAACCCTCGTTCTATTTATGAAGGCTCAAGAAAGAGGTTTTATTTAAGTGAATCCTATGGGCCAAATGCCATATTTGTAAAAGAGGTATGGTAAAATAATAAAAATATAAATAAACGAGAGGTATGGTAAACAAATAAAACATTTTTTTATATTTACTCCATAAGTCACCTTATATTTACGAACACTCAAAAAATGCGTTATATTTAGGTGAAACCTATGGGCAAAATACTATGGGACAAATACACTAGATTGTTATTAATACCATGCAAAAAAACATTATTAACCCTAATATTAGTATTAATAAAAATAAAAATAGCACATGGTATTGACCCATGGTAATCACCAAAATGGCACATGGTATTGACCCATGGTATTCACCTAGAATGTAGCCTATTTAAATGGGGGAATTAAACCATCATAGATCCATCTTTACTCTAGATCTACTAACCCTCGAGAGGTATCAAATATCGTGATATGCAAACTAGCATAGAGTGAAAAAATATTTGATCCGATCAAGAGTAAAAATGGATGTTGTAATTTAATGTAAGTTAAACATTTTAGCTTGGTTAAAATAATAAAATAAAATAAAAATCAACTATTAATTTTATTAATTTTTATAAATTGCTAATAGTAATTTTTAAGCTCCAAGTTTATGATAACCCATGGTATTTGACCCATGGTAATACCATGGTATTCATGTGAGCATAGACTATTTAAAGGGGAAATTCTATCATCTTAGATCCATCTATTCTGGGTCTACCAAGTGCTCAGAGGGATAAATAGATTCCATCCCCCTAAGAGTGGTAGATGTGGAGTTAAGATGGATATAGGTTGGTTTTTATGATAATGAAAATATTAAATAGACTTAAGAAATTATATTATAAAACATCTTAAGGTGAATGGTTAAAGCACAGACATTGGACAAGTATATTTGTATACTTCTGTTTTAAACTGACTAAAACAGATCCAGGGCTAAAAGGAATGGATTGATTGCACTAGTCATCCTTCTACAACTTTCCAACATAAGCTGGAGTAAACAGATTGTAATTTGGGTAATTTTTCTAATTGCAAACAGGAACATACTTGTGTAATGGCAGGGTGGTTACGAGGTCCCTAGAAGTGATGAATTTGAATTTTTCTTGGTTTTATATATAGTATTAGGTTTTTTCTCATGCTTTTTGTGAATGGCACGGGTGAATTTTATCCTACACCCACTAGGTTATCGATATGTAATTCTGGTAATTTTGATTTCAAAAAATATTTTAAAGAAATGCAATGATTTCATTTGTGTATTCAATAAACACAAGATTTTATAATTGAGTAAAATATTCACCATGCCTGGTCAGAGATTCGCCAAAAAATTATATGTACATATCATATTATTGATAAAATCGCCTTCCATTTTTCCTATATACCATGGAGATTCTCCCATTTATTATACATGTAAATTTAGGGGGGGTTCTTAAAATTTTCCTTGGTCAAATGCTTCAAGTGTGGTGAGTTTGACCACTATGTCACCCAGTGTCCCAAGAGGAAGAAGGACAAGAAGGGGAAGGAGTGGACAACAATTTCGACAGAGATAGATGAGTTTACCTCCAGGTTGGAGGAGTTTGCATTGATAGTGACTATAACTCTAGATGGAGGAGGATCGTGAGGCTTCAGAGTTGTAGGAACTAGAAGGGTCCGAGGAGACACAACAATGAACAAGTTTATCCTCATGGATCATTACCTTGGCTACAAGATCCCATAGTATTTAGTATCAAGAGGATTGAGATGTCAGTAAGGCGCAGTCATATCTTGAGAGACAGTGAAGAGCTAGTTCCAGTTAGATCCTAGAGGGGCATAATGATAGTTGGGCATAGTCAAGTACTTAGTAGATAGAATAGAGCTAGTTGTACTCAGAGACTCAAAGGATAGTTGCAAGGACAAAATATTAGTTCTTAGTTCCAGCAGTTGCAACAGCAACAGTATCAACATGAGATTAGACAACGCAAACAGTGTTGGAAACAATGCAGGGAGGCACAGTGTAGTGTCAACAGTAGTGCAAGTGTATAGTGGTTCAGCTACAGGGTTAGCAAGTGAATCAGACTAGCAATAGCTTGGTGGACAGTGACAGTATGCTACATATGTTAGACACCAACAACATGGTCCAACTACAAAGGACAGATGTTGGGGAGAGAACACCTTCCTGGCTAAGAGGGAGTGTTAGTTTTTTTATTGATTTGGTAGCATCAGACAAGTGTTCTAGTCTCGATTTGTGTCTAAGAGACTAAGGAACACGAGATCTCTAAAACCCAAAAAAAAAATTGTGAGATAATCTTTCAAAACACCTTAATTAAATTAATTAGCCATCATTTAAATACTTCCTAAGTCGAACTTAATAAATGTGGTGAATTAAAGTGAATTAATTAAGGAGATCAACTTATTCTCTAGAGACTTCCTAAAAATGACTTGGATCAAGTCGAATATTATGTTAGTCATTGATAAGGATCTAATCATGGTTGTTGAAGCTCTAACGAGAGATTATAAGACCAATTTGATGAGATGGAGAGAGACACACAAGGGGGAGTAACAGTTGAGGTAGATCGAGCTACCTAGTTGTCGTGATTCAACAAGGGAAAAGTTCGAGCATCAGATAGAGAGGGAGCAACAAAGAATTTGAGGAAGAGGTGTCAAGACGATTTCCAGTGTTTCTCCAGTGTCATATTAGCAGGAGAAGGGAGGCCAAAATTTACATATCGATAGGTCATGCATCCAGTGCGAGTAGCCAGAAAACCTAGTGCGAGTTGTCGAAGAGAGGTTGTTTCAATTATGGGAGGTCGGAAAGATCATCCGAGAGGCAGAGAATTTTTTTCCAAAGGCAGGATGACTCACCAGGAGCCAACTAGTAAGTAGTTCAAATTATTTCCAAGCCAGCAGTGTGCATTTCCAAAGGGCAATGCAAGTAGGCCAATGGAGGCCACATAAATTTGTAGAGGGAGAAAATTTCTCCTAGTTATTTTTCCTATACATGTCCAGCGTATATATATAACCTATGTACTGCAGCTTATATTACTGCCCATCGTATGTATGTGTCCAACGTTTACATTATTGCCCATTGTATGTATAGTCCAGCGTATATATATAACCTATGTATATTACTACCCATCATATATATATAACCATTACTGCAGCGTATTCGATACACAGCGTATTATATGACTGCGTTCCATCATGTGACAACGTTCCATATAATATATATATGTGACTGCGTTTGCATTCCATATTCCATATGCGTATTATATGACCACATGGTATATTTGTTGATGCATATATATATATAGAATTGTTGTGTATGACAGTGTTTTATTGTAACGTATTCCATGTATATGTATGGCCTGCATTCCTGCGTATATCAACGTTTCATTGACCTTGCTGCGGCTTCATTCACCTTCATTGCGGCTTCATTCTTGACCTTCATTCACCTCAGGACTGTGACTGCAGCTACCATGCATTGACTATGGCTACACCATTATGTGCGGCCACCATTTATGTTACAGCGTGTAAGTGCCCCATGATCTGCGTTGGTAGGTTTTCATGACTGCGTAGATAAGGCATCATCTTTTGGGCCAACGTGTGTTTCTCTTGGTGTCTCACTCCTTCTCCAAAAACCCAAGACGTGGAGAGGAGGAGATCACTCAAGAATTGTATCCAAATGACATCCAATCCTCTTATATTTATACTAAAACGTGTAGGTGATGAATAGACACGTCTATTGGGCTTCTGAGCCTACTCAAGTGATGGTCAGCTTGATAATAATTACTTAATCGAGATAAATTCATATCTCCATAAATGCTTATCGAAATCAGATGACCTTTGGATCAATCCTACACCTCTCGACGAGAGGGATCCAATAAAAATATTAGTTGCCATAAATAAGCTGACCCACATGGAGTTTGGCCCTAGTTGCCAATTTAACAATGAGATTGTTGGAAAGATGACTCAAGAAGAATCAAATATGATGCCAAGAGGAAGGATTCAAAAAGATGAAGAGGGAGAGCTTGATGCCTTCGTCACTCAAAATACAAAGAAGAAAGGAAAAGGTCCATAAAATATAAGAAAGCTTCCACCTCAAATCGCAAAAATAAGGGCTGATAGAACATCATCTCACATTGAATACTACAGTTTGCACAAGAAGGGTCATTATACTCGATATTGCCCCGAGAAGAAAAATGGTCCACACTACAATAATAGAAGCAACAATACCAGGTTTTATGATCAAAGAAGAGATGATTAGAGGGATGATCACAATGGAAGAGATTAAATAAGAAGAAGATATGATCCAAGTGACCATGAAGAAGATCGTCAACCTCAAAAGAAGTCAAGATACTCCAGATATGAAAGTAATGTTGGTAATAAATCTTAATATATTCTCATTTCCTCCCTTACTAGTTCCTCCCCTCCAGATTCGTGGGATAGCTTGTTGGTTGATAGTGGGGCCACTCATCATTTATCCAGGTATAAAGAAGTTTTTTCTAATTTGATAAAGAGGGATTCAAATTTGAAAATTATTCTTGGATACAATTCCACTCATCCTGTTAAAGGCTTTGGGTTCATCAAATTCCATTTGGAGTCTAGGGAATCTGTTGTGCTCCATGGTGTGATGTATGTGCCAGGATTGAAGAAGAATTTGGTATCAATATATGCTTTGGAAGACAAAGGGATGAGGGTTTCCTTCATCAGGGGAAATATTCTTACTTGGCTTGTTGAATCACCTATGAGAGATGCATTCACATTGGGATTGAGATTTGAAGGACTCTATAGGGTTACTAGAAGACCTCTTCTAGCCTTGGTCCATGATAAAAATAATCTAAGCAAGATATGGCATCGAAGATTGGCCCATTTAAATTATGATGCTCTTCCGAAATTGAAGAAATCGGTTTATGGTATTCTCAATTTTCAAGCCCAACATGATGGAGTATGTCCTGATTGTGCCAGTGGAAAGAAGACAAGGGGTCCATTCTCCTCTAGCGAGAACAACACAAATGACATCCTCCATCTCATTCATTTCGAATTATGTGGTTCGATGCCTATACATTCTATTGGTGGCCATCTCTATTACATCACTTTCATTGATGACTTCTCAATAAAGACGTGGATATATTATTTGAAGCACAAGGATGAAGCCTTCGAAATGTTCAAGGAGTTCAAAGATTTGGTTGAAAATCAAACAGGGAATAAAATCAATATATTCAGGTCTAACAAGGGTGGAGAGTACATTTCAAATGAGTTCATTGATTTAGACAAGAAGGAAGGTATCAAGAAGGAGACAATTGTGCCGTATACTCCCAAACAAAATGGAGTAGCTGAAACAAAGAACAAGTCTATTGTAGAAGCCGCTCATGTCATGCTCCATGATCAAAAGTTGCTAAAGTTCCTTTGGGGAGAAGAAATGAATGTTGTTGTATATGTTCAAAACAGGGTCCCTCATCAAGCATTGGACAACAAGACCCCTGAAGAAGTGTTCATGAGTGTTAATACCGATTTTAGCCATCTCTGTACCTTTGGCTTCCCCGTACATTTCCATGTGTTGAAGGAAAAAAGAAACAAGTTGGAAGCCATGAGAAGAAAATATACATTTGTTGGATATTGTGAAAAGTATAAAGCTTTTAAAATATATATTCCTAGTCCAAAGAAGGTTTAGATTAGCAAGAATATGCTTCCCTTGGAAAAGTAAAGGACCTTCCTCTACCTACTCCTCCTGAGAAGAAGAATGATGATATGGATATGTTAGATGGTCCTTCCATACCTGAATCCGAGATAGATATTGTTGATGATCCCATGGAGCCCATGGGCCCCTTAGATCCTCCTCCATGTGATATTCCTACCAGGAAGAGGTCGCTTTGGCTCCGTGTCAAATTATAGGATGATGAGAGACGAGTTTAGGTTTGAAGATCATTTAGAGAAAGGAAGAATCCATGCAGATACTAGGGATATGTTGCAGCCATGAGCACTATGATTCAAGCCGAACATCCCATCTTTGAAGAAGTCGTGAAATATCAAGTTTGGAAGGATGTTATTGCCGAAGAATATGAATTAATCATGAAGAATGACGTATGGGATGTTATACTGGGACCAAAAGGGAAATCTGCGGTGACTTCAAAGTGGCTATTCAAGATTTAACATGGACTTCATGGTAGCATTGAGAAATATAAAGCAAGGTTTGTGGTCCAAGGATTCTCCTAGAAAGACAGAGAAGATTATGACGATATATTCACACCTGTGGCTCGATATACAACCATTTTTTTGATAGTTTCTCTTGATGCAAGTCAAGGATGGACCCTACATCAGATGGATGTGAAGACAACATTCCTCCATGGCATGTTACGGGAAGAAGTGTACATTAAACAACCATAGGGATTTGAAGTAGAGGATCGAAAGGCACATGTTTGCATGTTGAAGAAGGAATTTTATGGTTTGAAGCAAGCCCCCAGAGCATGATATGATCATGAGTCAATTCATGATTGAGCCTCCCCATGCACATTAGAACATTAGATCAATGCCAAACACTTTTTGAGATATTTGCATGGGAAGATCACCCTTGGTCTGAGATATTCTACTGCAGATGTTCGACTTCATGGATATACCAATGCTGACTGGGCAGGAAACATTGTTGACATGAATAGTATGTCTGTATTTTGTTTTAGTATTGGATCTACCATGATATCTTGGATGAGCAAGAAGCATAAATCCATAGCATTAAGTACCACCAATGAAGAGTAAATTGTCGCTAACATGGCTAGTTGTGAAGCAATTTGGTTGAGGAAGCTCTTTTGAGAGCTACTTCAGCAGGTCCTAGACACTACAGGGATTTATTATGACAACAAGAGTGGGATCCATCTAGTAGAGAATATTGTATTTCATGACAAGTCCAAGTACATTGAGATTCGATATCATTACATTCGAGACATGGTCTAGAGAGGAGTCATTAGACTCCATCATATATTGACAGATGAGTAGATTGCATATATTCTCACAAAGGCTTTACCGAAATGGAAGTTTTTGCTCTTCAAAGAGCAACTTGGACTAATGGATGTGAGCCCTCATGAGAAGGGGCATCAATGATCAAGAACATTGAGCCAAGTATCCCCACTTGTCTGAGCTCCCAGGGTGAAGAATTGAGATGAAGGGCTCCTGAGGTTGAGGGATCTCTAGACAATAAGGTCGTAGATATTAATCCCCTATCTATCACCCATAGGGTCAGAGATATTATCTCCCCTATCTTGGTTTATGCAGAGTATACCCCAGTTGACATCATACCCACAAGCTAGGCTCGTTGGGATTACCGCTCCCTGTCTAGTCAACGGGTTGAGAGTGTACTAGGGGTTGTACAACCCAAGCTAATATTGATGCAGGTGTTCTACCACATGAATCTTGAGGGTCATTGTTGGGAAGATCAATGCGGATTAGGATGAGTTGAGATCTGCTCCCCTATATCACCTATTGCTTGATATGGGGTTGTAGATGTTTAGCTCCCCCATGAGATTATGGGTTGAGATGTGCTCCCTGATGTAGTTTCAAGTTGAGATGTGCTCTCCGATGTTATAGGGGGTGGTAGTTAATGCTCCCTGATTCTTCTTCTTTATATTCGAGAATGTTTCAGCAGATAGAGTTGAGAAGCAATGGGATATGATATGATGACATGACACATGTGACATGATGCAGTTGTAATTTCTCCCTGACTGAGAGGGAGTGTTAATTTTGGAAACTCAATGACAAATTCCAACTATGGGACTAGATTCCTCTTTTCAAGAGGACAAATTTTGACTATTGAAGCACTCAATTTGGATAAGAGAAAGTGTACTTATGAATAAAATCCCACATATGCACATTTGATGAGGTCAACCCTAAAGCAAATTGGACACCCTTGGAAGCATATAAATTTAAGTGACCTCAAGCTCATTTGGACATCACCATTGCATATCATTTCTTCTTCTTTTTGGAGTTTTGTTCTATCTAAAATTCAAGGGTGAACAAGAACTGCGAAGGGTGAACAGGAACTGCGAAGGGTGAACTAGAACTGTGAAGGGTGCACATGAATTACGAATGGTGAATAGGAACTGTGAAGGTTGAACAGGAACTGTGAAGGGTGAACAAGAACTATGAAGGTTGAACAGGAACTGCGAAGTGTGAATAGGAACTGCGAAGGGTGAACAAGAAGTGTGTGGGTATCTTTGATTGCATTATCTTGATTATTGCCACATATTTTGGATATTGCTTGGTAGATTTGTTGAACAAGTCAAAACTTTGACTTTGATTATTATTTATGGATTTGTGCTCATTGTAATCTCTGCTAAATATTTTATGACAATCTAATAAAAAACGATTTCAAAAGGTTTTCCCCCTTGTGGGGTTTTTTTCCTTGGCCTTTGACCAAACCTGATGTCTCTTGTTGATGTCTTGATTGTCTCCTTTATCATTGCATTTACTATTTTATCTTCAATTACTATTGATGATTGAAAAGATTAATTATTATTGAAAATATTACTAATTTAAGAAGTGAACTGCGCTAAAAGTAATTGAAACAACATAGAGTATTGTGAAAATTGACATGGACCCCTGCCACTGCTCGCAATAGAACGTTCGATAAGACTTAGCCTTAGCTCCTCTTGAGTGAAGTCACTCCACGGGTGTTCCCAATTTGGAATTTTATCTCATCTAGTAATTCCTTAAATGAAAGGTTCTCACTCTTGGGAAAATCCATTTACGGCAGCTAGCACAAGTTCTTTGCCATCAGGATTCTCTCCTACAACTACTAGCTCCTCACGAACATTCTAAAATCTAGTAAGATAAGAAGCAATTCCTTCACCTTTTTTCTTCTTTGTGGTCCTCAGCTTATCCTTGAGAATCATCTTACTATTCTCTGATGGATCCTACTATAGATTCACAACAATCTCCCACATGTCCTTTGCCATATTCTTTTTTGAAATATGCGGGACGATATGATCCCAAACCTTGTCTGGGACCATCCTCTTAGCATTGGCCATATCCTTTTTGTAGTCTATATACTAGACTGGATCTATCGGTTTAGCTATAACTGTTGTCACTAAATCCTTCAGACCATGCTCATCCAATAGGAATAACATCTTGGCCTTCGAGATGCCAAAGTTAGAAGCTCCATCAATCTATCTTGATCTTCGAGACCCGTTGTGGCCATATTTGTGAAAAACCAAATAAAATGGAGACTAGATCTAGAAATCTCCTTCTCTTTCCAGCTTGACCTTCCTTTTGCTAGTCACACTCCCTTAGGAATGCACAGATCTACCTCCTAATTCCCTTCTCCAGCTAATACACTGCCTTCAGTTACTCACTGAGACTACTCACTCTATCTTCTGAATGTAATTCTCTAGTGACTGGCACATGAACTGTAATATATGCAAACTGAATAGGTCAACTGGCAAACTCACATGACTTGTTGCAACTAGAAATGTCAGATATCCTCCTGGAAAATGGACAGCCTCTAAGAAATTTTGGAAATTACTCTGTGTGCTTTTATTTTCCTACCCTAGCGCAGATCTATAGCTATGACCCTCACTGCAAAAATTATGTGCCCAGATCAGCTCAACAAATCAATAGATCTGCTCTTTGACCAAACCTGATGTCTCTTGTTGATGTATTGATTGTCTCCTTTATCATTTCATTCAATTTTCTATCTTCAATAATGTTGATGACTGGAAAGATTAATTGTTATTGAAAATATTGTTAATTGAAGAAGTGAATTGGGCTAAAATTAATTGAAACAACATAGATCAGTGTGAAAATTAACATGGACCCCTGTCTATTAATCAAGGTTGTCATTAATGTCAATATGGTAGTGTTTGTGATGGAAAATTCTTGTGATCATAATGTTCCCCATGGAGGACCCAAGGACTGAATACAACATATGGATATATATATATATATATATAGAGAGAGAGAGAGAGAGAGAGAGAGAAATAATAGAAGCAGTAGACACAAGGAGGAAAGCCAAGGAGAAGCATATCCGTGAAGTAACATAAGCAAGAAGACAAAGGGGAAAGCCATCAAATAGTAGCCATCGGAAATCACAGAGAAGCCACAGGAAAGCCAAGCCAATAGTAAGAGTCTGTTACAATATATTTTTATTGAAATATCACATATGCTCAAGATTAAGAGCCATATCGGAGATATCGCATGAAATATCGGAGAAATATCAGAGGAGTTAACATATCGGAGGAGCTAACATATCGAAGGAGTATTGCAGAGTATCAGAGGAGTTAACATATCGAAGGAGTTAACATATCAAAAGAGCTAAGGAACGTCTGAGTAATAAGCTATGGAAACTCTTTAAAGTCCACAACGCATCAGAGAAAAGATATCGGCAACTTTATCGGCGGTTCTATTATATGCCACAACTCAAAACCCCCCATTGTGATATGTAACACGAACCTGATAACCCCATTACAATACATCTTAATATGACATCACATTCGCCACATCGCAAGTCTCTTTAAATCCTTGCCACATTTAAATTTTTCAATTGCTATATGTACTCCGGACCCGATCATTTTATGGTAACAACCCTATTGAAATATCACATCCACTGCATTGCAAGCTTTAAAGCCTTATCAAGTTGAAACCCTGATTGCAATAGTATTGTGGAGCCACAACATTATTATAATATGTCCTAAAGAAATATTGCATCCATTTCATATCGCAAGTCTTGAAGAGATGTCATGATGGAAAACCGCTGATTGCGATAGAATTGTGGACCCGACAGATTTATTAACAACTGTTTAATATCACATCACGTCCGCTCCATCAGAAATAGGGGCATCGGCAATGTTATATCGTGAAGCCAAAGGGTTGCATTTGCGGGGGTTTTATGAAGTTGCGATTGTGATTTAAGCAGTGACATGGCATATGGGACTGCCAAACATCTATAATAATGTGAATGTTCGTAAATAAACATGTTTATGATATATTTGTAATCTGTGACCCCATGCACAAGTCGACCTCTCCTCCAATGAACATGTCTTTTGGGTATTGATGAGATTCATATATATATAAGTTAAACGCTCCACCTCGAGAAGTGAATTGAGCTTGAGCATCTATCACTGAGACAAAGGAAAGTTCACAACTTGTGAACATGAAGCAACAGAAGAAATAAAATCCGGAGTTTGAGCGAGCGAAAGAGGAAGCCGCAGATCGAGCGAGCATAGAAGGAAGCCAAAGGTCCAACAGAAGAAGAAGGAAGCCAAAGGTCGAGCATTTATTGACTGGGTTATTCATTGAAAGGATCAGACCTAGAATGAATCCGTAGAAGCGCAGTTTGTGATCTGTTAAAAACCATGCATAGGCAGGGTCATTTAATTGAATACACAACCTATAGCCACAATAGTCACTCCTCTGAAGCAGTTACTCCTGAAGCCTCACTCCTGAAGCAGTTACTGTGACAGTTAGTACAAAGGGTTGAAATAGAGAGTTGTCTTTGTGCAGAGCTTAGTGCAGTTCATTGTAGACACATTGAAGTTGTGTGGAGACTATCGAAGACCATGATGTATTAGTCATCATGGTGTGACTTGGATATTTTTCTTGGGTATAATGAAGAGAAATGGTGATACCTTCTATGAGACAAGGTTATCATTAATGGTGTAGCATGCAGACTACAATGAAGCTCTATATTGACAGAACTCAGTGAAGAAGATTTTGGGAGCCGTGAATGACTATAAAACACATCTAGACAAAGTATAATAGTGGGTTGGATCCCAGGGGGTTGGTGCCTTGAAGGTTGGAGTTTCGAACAAACAAGGTAGGTGCCTTGAAGGATAGGGTTGGAGTGCTAGAGGATTGATGTCCTCAAGAAACCAGGTCGGAGCCTGTACCAGAGAAGGGTTGGTTCCCTAGGGGTTAACACAAGTTCTTTGCCATCAGGCTTCTCTCCTACAACTACTAGCTCATCACGAACATTCTAAAATGTAGTGAGATAGGAAGCAATGCCTTCACAATTTTGCATCTTTGTGGTCCTTAGATTCTCCTTAAGAATCATTTTACTATTCTCTGATGGATTCTGCTATATATTTACAACAAATTCACACATGTCCTTTATCGTATTCTTTTTTGCAATATGCGGGATGATATGATCCTAAACCTTGTCTAGGACTATCCTCTTAGCTTTTGCCATATCCTTTTTGTACTCTATATGCTAGATTGGATATGTCGGTTTAGCTACAACTGCTATCACTAACTCCTTCAGACCATGCTCATCCAATAGGAATAACATCTTGGACTTCCAGACGCCAAAGTTAGAAGCTCCATCAAGTCTATCTTGATCTCTAAGACCTGTGGCCATCTCCGTGAAAACCCAAATAAAATGGAGACTTGATCTAGAAATCTCCTTCTCTTTCATGCTTGGGCTTCCTTCTGCTACTAACACTCCCTTAGGAATGCGTATATCTACCTCATGATGTCCTTCTCTGGCTAATGCACTGCCTTCAGTTACTCACTAAGACTACTCACTCTATCTTCCGAATTTCATTCTCTAGTGACTGGCACATGAACTATAATATATGAAACTCGAACATGTTAAACTAGCAAACTCACATGACTTGCTGCAACTAGAAATGTCATATCTCCTCTTGGAAAATGGACACCCTCTAAGAAAATTTGGAAATTACTCCGTGTGCTTTTATTTTCCTTCCCTAGCGCAGATCTATAGCTACAACCCTCACTGCAAAAATTATGCGCCCATATCTACTAAAAAAATCAACAAATCTGTTCACCGTAACTGCTTCTGGCAAGCATGCTGACTACAAACTCTACTTCTAAGTTTATTCAAACTTTTCCTTTGAATTGGATCTAGAAGTAGAAACCTCATCTTTTGCAATTCACACCCCTAGCTTGGATGGTTTAGACATGAAATATGTGCTTCAATTCTCCCTCTAAAGTTTCACGATCTACTGATCCTTCACGTCTAAGACTTTGATACAATCTTCCATTCTCTAATACCATGCGAAAATTATTTTATTGCAATTACTGGATATTATTCTCCTAACTATTATCAATTTAATTATTCACGACAATTAATGAATATTTCACAATTTCAATCTTCACAAAAAATACACCACAGAAAATTAAACTAGGAACTGAAAAATAGATACACACAGAATAAAAATGACACCAATATTTTTGGACTTAAAAGTGCCCTAAATTTTTTTGAAGGGGAAGCTTGTGCAACATATAAGAGTTTATTTTAGTACTAAGTAGAAATTTGGAGAGTATAATAATCTAGATGCCTCACTGGTAATCCTCCAGAAAGTAAAATGGAAAAATAATTTGGAGATATTTTTCTCCCACTGCAAATCGACCTTGCCTCCACTAGCTTGCTCACACTACCCTCTAGAAATGTTCACTGCTAGCCTGGAAATAATTCACACTACCTACTAGTTGTGTTGCCTCCCCTTGATTTTGAAAAAAATTGCTCTACCTCTCGGATGATCTTGTTGACCTATCACAACTAAAATGACCTCTCTCAAACAACTCACATTGGGGTTTATGGTTGCTCGCGTTGCATGACCTATCTGCAGATAAATTTTGGCCTCCCTTCTACTGCCAATCCGATATTGAAGAAACATTGGAAATTATCTGGATGTCGCTTCCTCAAATTCTCTGTTGCCCCCTTTCTCTCTTATGCCCAAACTTCTCCCTTGCTAAATCATAGAAATTGGGTAGCTCAATCTCCCTTAGCTCTTGCTTTCCCTCTTTCGTATCTCTCCATCCCATCAACTTTCTCTTATAAACTCTTGTTGGAGCTTCAATGGCCACGATTAGATCCTTATCGACAACTAAGATCATCTTAGACTTGATCCAAGCCATTTTCAAAAAGTCTCTAGAGCATAAGTTTATCTCCTTATAAATTCACTTTAATTAACCACTTTTCCTAAGTTAGACTTAGGAAGTATTTAAATGATAGCTAATTAATTTAATTAAGGGATTTCACGAGCTTATCTCGTAAAATCATTTCTAGGTTTTGGAGATCTCATGTTCCTTAGCCTCTTAGACACAAATCAAGACTAGAACACATGTTTGACGCTACCAAATAAATAAAGAACTAATGGAACGTGGACTGCATCAGGGAGTCAACTACTCCTAAAATATGCAAGATGCCACTTGTGGCAGGCTACAATCTGATTGAGTCTCTGACCTCAAAGATGCAAGAAACTTCTCACTATAGGCTACAATCTGATTGAGGCTCCAACCTCGAGAATGAGTAAGCACCAACTTAATCTAGGCTCTAACCTGATTGAGGCTTCAACCTCCTTCCTTTGCTTCCATGTGGACCTCTATTTCATCAGATTTTCGAACTGGATCCATGATCATAATATATCACTAAATATGCATATAAGTAATTTGTCGGAAACTGCAAACACAACTTGCCCAGTCCACTACTGCCATAAACACTACCATTGTATGAATCGCAATCTCTTCAACTCAACCCAAAACCACTATACTACCATTAAACTTGCAATCATCACTTGTAATTTCTATCACAAAATTCAAGTCAATCTCTTCTACTGGTTGTCATATTGTTGTCCCAAAACTTTGCTCCAACTGAAACTACAATCTAGTCACTTAAAGACTTCTCCTTTACCTTTTTACTACACGTATCAAAGATGCTTGCAACATGCTCATAACTTTTTCCAAACACATAAAAGAGCTTCTAGTCATCAAACATAAGTACAGAAATTTTCAAACCCTTCTTCTTATGTTAATCTTTGTGCCTTGATCGATCATTTTCTTCCAGAATAAAGTTTGGATCAATATTGATCTCAAAAACCCAAAATAAAAATATAATACATTATATTAGATTAAATGTTCTACATAAATCCCTTTTCTGGGCACCTTCCAACAATTTGCTAGATTCAAGTTTAGGTCACTCGAAATTATAAACGATGTAACAAAATGGGCTATATATATAAAATAAAATAAAAAGCAACCCAAACTTGTCCACCACCAAGTTCGAACCAGCAACCACCAACATACCACACATACATCTGTGCCAACTTCGCTATTACTTGTGACTTGTTATGTCACCTTTTTCGAGTCCTTTTGTCATGATAGATTTTGATTCTAGGAGTGGGTCCAACGATGCCACCCTAACTCATACAAATTTGACATGCCAACATGGTTTGCTAACTCATTGCAACACCATGGTGTATGTGTTTGATTGGTTAACCATTTGGTCATGAGTTGATGATGGCGGCCATACAAGAGTCACTCCATGTAATAGCACCAACGATGTTATGTAACCATATTGCAATGCTAATGTTTAGGGGGTCCATGCCAAATTTGGTCATGCCTCTGTAATGTATTTCAATTAAACATGGCCTTTGCTATATTTTATTAGGACTAGTGCAAATGCGCTATGTTAACGTGCCATTCTAAACTCAACTTCAATCAAAATGAAGGAAAAAAATAATGTTCGACCAACCAATCAACACATTCAGATCAAGAGGTTTCATTTTGTCGGAGTGATAGGATTGAGGGTTAGCTCTTGAGGTTCATTATGAACCAGAGCTTCGTTACTTTAAGATGGCAAACCAAACAAAAAATTTGTTGCGAACCAAAACAATACAAGTCTTCTAACTTGGCCACATGAAACATAACAAAGAGTTATTCACCTTTTCAATAATTTTGTTAACACATCTATTGGGTCATATGTATGGAAGTTATACGGGCCTGGGCTATGGGGGAGGGCCGACCATACGCTCATGGTTTAAGGAGTTAAACCAATTGTTTTGTGTAAAAAATATTCACCATATGACCAAGTTTAATTTTAGACAGAGAGACTGGAAGCTTCTTAACCCATATGAACTTGCCATATGACCGTGACCAAATGATCATTGGTCATTCTTTCACTGATATCATCATGACATCATAGTGGTTACGTGGAATGTCCTGAGTGGGGCATATGTCGTCCAATTTTGTACTTATTGGATAACTCAAAGGCCAAGTTCACCTACCACGTAGGAGACCTTGGTGGCTCCATGTGAGAAAGTTGATGTCATTCTGCCATGTATGCATTGTGCCATGTGTCGAACATTGATAGGCCCACGCCACTATCCATTAATTTGTTTCCATGTGTCATCAATATGTTGGTCCAATGTGACTGGTTAAACCTTGATCATCTTTCCTACCATTTTGTCATTGAATTTTCTATCCAAAGGTGGATCCACTCCCAACTTGTATGATGTTTAACAAATTAATATTTTGGATTTGGCCCTATTGTTTGGCCTTTTAATTTTTTCCCCAACTATTACTGATTTTCAATAGGTCATTTCTCATCTAAGAGGAGTTTTTCTGAGAAAAATATATCTTTAGAAAGATATCGATGAGCAATACATATCCATGTTATTTTCAATATATTTTGAGTATCCTAACTTCATCAAAAACTCAAATAACTTTAAGCACCCATATCCTTATTTATTGAGACCTTTTAAAAGGTAAAGCTTGCATACCGATTCACTAAAATACTTGCTTCTTTGATAATCAAGGATGTTCTTTTTTATATTGTCCAAACATCCCCTTTGACATCAATGACATCTTGTTGTCATGAATGACAACACTACGCACAATAGAATAATTTGATCTAGTCCAAGCTTGAACAAGTAGCCTTTAATGTAAGTGAAGGGTCCACTTTTTCATATTAGTGCACAATGCATTTAATAGGTCAAATGTTGTGGCATCTTGCTTATTGCTAAATATTTGACAATGTATACAAATTGAGTTGTGCTAACAAATACTAATTTTTATTTTATTTTATTTTATTTATTTATTTATTTTATTTATTTATTTTTTATTTTTTTTATCATTGGCTAATGAATCATCCATTGGGTCATCTTTTCATTTTTTTCGTACCTGGGATAAAAATTCTACACCAACATTCACCTAACTAGACTCATAAATTATAGTTATATAAACATCTTGAAGAAGCAATAACCAAATAATAATTGTAACATTAAGAAAATGTTTGTTCACTAGATAGTTGATATTAGAGTGATCAGTGTGAAAAAATTAAGGATACCCTATAATTTAATGAATAGATATTTTATGACCACCACTATTAGAAACTTAATCTTAATCGCAACATAGTTCATCTCAACATTTTTAATATTTTTGTTGATATTATGTATAGCATGCATAACAATGCTATCCTTCTTTCCTAACACAACACCCACATTTTTTCCATATGTATCAAGATAAATATGAAAAGGTAGTTCATAGTTTGATCATTGTAAAGCAAGAGCAAATGTGAGTTTATGTTTTTAAATTTGAATGGCTTGCGAGCAAGTTAGAGTCTAGGTAGATTATGTGTTCTTAGAAAGAAGAACAAATAAGGGACGAGTTAGTTTATTAAAATATTGAATGAAATGATAACAATAACTTGCATTCCTTAAGAAACTCTTAACATCTGGTTATTTTATAGGGGTTGGTATATTTCTAATGATGATGACTTTTAAAAGGTCAATTTTAATTCCTTTAACTGAAATTTGGTGGCCTAAAACAATCATTTCAACCTTCATTATGAAACATTTGTCACTACACAAATAAATATGAACATATTGACATATTTGAAGATTTTTTTCTAATTTTGGTAAAGCTTGATCAAATTCATTTTCAAATGTAGTAGAATCATACATGAACATTTCTACATAGTTAGCTGTTAAATTAGAGAAAATATTCAACATCTCTTGGAAAGTAGTTAGTGTGCAAGCAAAGCGTGGAGGGCTCCCATTACTAAGCATGTGCACTAGCTTCTCATTGTTTGGTATGCTTTTCGGTTTGCTATAATTTCATTGTGTGGATTTGTTATTTATTTTGGTATCATTTGACAAAATTTCTATTGATGCTGATAATAAATATTATGAATTGACCTCCTGTAAGGAAGCTTAATATTCATTCTATTTTCAATAGTTAAAATGTCAAAAATTGCTCATTTTGCTTATATGCGATTGGATTGCTTCAATTTAGTTAATTAATTATTTCACTGAAGAAATTGATGATCTAAAGGTATTGAATTTTTCATTGAAGGCTTTTTGAATCCATCTCCTGTAAGGGATATTGAAGTTTACTTGAAAATAATGCTTAAGATCTCAAGTTAGTTAAGTGTTAATCTTTTAGAATTAGTCTCTAAACCATAGATTTTGGTGTGATTCTAAGTTTATGAAGTTCGGATTGATGATATAATTAATGGTCTAATTTATACCCTTAAATTAGACTGACACTTTTGGTGCCGTTTCCAGGGAAGCACATTTAGAGACTAAAATCTTAGTTAATTCATTTAGATTTCTCTTTAAAATAATAATTAAAAAAAAAAAAAAGATTGTAGTTTCTAGTTTAGTTATGTTTCTTTATGCCTAGACAAAGAGATGAAAAGGGTAGATATACAAAGAAAACCCCCCTGACCACTAATTAAAAACCTCCAACTACTAATCCATTTTCAAGGCAAGACCTATCAAATTTAAAAAAGAGGATGCTAAAGAATTTATTCAATGAAGGAGGGCATGTCACCACAAAGATCTTCTTAAATCCTTGTCCACAATTTAGAATTGTGAGGGATGAGTTTTCATTTAAAAAGATAAAAGAGGAGAAAGACATCTATGAAGAGGATTCACAAAAGGAGAACCTAGAAGATTTTTCTAGTTATCCTTGTAAGAAGGACAAAGAGCCATTGGCCACATCCAATTACAATCAAACACTAGAGCCAAAGATTGAAGAATTTCTCTCATGTTTATCATAAGATACCTTGTGCATTCATGAATGTAATGAACAAAGTTTAGAAGAACTTTGTGGTATGACAACAAAGAAAATCCAAGGAGACAAAGATAATATCCAAACTTGGTTCCAAAGAGTCACTAGGCTACCATACCACTCCATTTATCAACATTTCTTGGCATCAAATTAGTATGAACAATTGATCTCTCATGTCTAAGCATTCATTAAGGCATATTTTTGAAACTTAGATATGAGTTTACTTATCATCTTGTTACGCAAATTGATGCATTGGAAATTATCTTATACTTGAGGGAATGTTTTCTTTTTCCAAATAGAATAGGATAGTATAGAGGAATAAATGAATAAATAAAAAATTGCATAATAAAGTTAGTTCAATATTGCATGAATAAAACTCATTTTGAGAGGGTTTAATGATAAAATGTAGCCTCGATAGTCCTATTTTTGAGGACCATATGGGCTCATTTTTAAAACATGTTCCTACACAAAGAAGCCTTGAAATCTATTTTCTAACCCATTTTGATTTTTTCAGTTTGCATCTCAAATGAAAAAAATGGTCAAAATAATTACTGGGTCTCAAGCAGAACATTCAAGAATAGACTTAGTATAGCTATGATTTGAGGATTTTAATGGACATATTTTTACAAGATATTTCTAGCGGAAATGTCCCTAAGAACCTGGTTTCCATTGCAATTTGAATCACCTCAAACCGACATCATATGAAAGTTTTATGCTCAAATTACTAACTGTTTGTCATAAAATCTGCATTGTGATAATTGTACATATTGACTGTTCATTGGCATATTTCACATATCAAATCATATTATTTTAAAAATATATTTATAAGGGAGAAAAAAATTCAAGTCTAGTTTAAGCCACAATTTGAATCATCCCATTTGGACATCATATGAAAAGGTTATGCCACATTTAGTAACTGCATGTCTTAAAACCAACATGGTGAAACTCTGGCTCCTACGTTTGTTCATCAGTGGATTTGAGATATCAAATCAAGCTATATTAAAAACTTGTTTTTATTTGAGGTATTTACACGAGTCTAAGTTAATCTCCAAGTGGAATAATGTAAATCCATTCTTGAATGAAAAAGTTATGCTCGAATTAGTGATTGTTGGTCTAGAAAGCAATTCACGAATAGTCCCATCAAGTAAGGTGTTCCTTAGTAGTTTTTACATATAATTCAAACTCACTTTGAAAACATGTTTCTACTGGAAATATACCTATGATTCCACTTAAATCTAGCTAGGAGATCTAGGCTGGCCACCACTTTTCAATAGGTAAACAAATGCAGTTTTCTTCGTCTACCTTCTTTGGATTTGTTTGTTTTAGGCATTGTTGCATTTATTTTACGTATTAGAAGGAGAAAGACCAATCACTGTTCTTCTCCCACCATCTCACATTTTATTGCAGGCAATGATTAGTTTTTGTAGGTCTTAGGAAGTCCAAAGGATCAAATATATAAACAAGTGATTTTAAAAGTTAAAGTTTTCGAAATTCATACATGAGAGTATGAAATATTCAAGTTAGGCAAAGTGGAATATCATCTGAAATTGAGTTCTAAATCCTTGGAGATTGTTACAAAAATCTCCCAATGGATGACCAACAGATACTTGAAGATGAATTGAGATCAAGGAAAAATCCATGAAATGAATCGTCAAAAAGAGAAGTCAAGTTCAAAGTCAAAGTCACATTAACTACTGAAGAAACCTCTCAAAATATCTACTATTCATAACGCCATTCATACACCATGCTTTATGCCATTTTCCTTCTTCCAAGTTTCATAATCCATTCATATTGAAGTCTGAATTCATCCATTTCACTTTCCATCCATTTTTCTTCACAAGCTTACCATACTCCCTTACTCCACCAATCTTCTCTTCCATCTCATATTTACTTTAACAAAAAAAAATACAAAAGAAAGGAGTTTAGTTGTGAAAACCAGGAAATTGGCACAACATAAACTCATAATTCTCATCAGAAAACCAAGTTAATTTGGCTAGTAAAAATTCACAAAAAAAAGTTTCATTTATTTTTCATGTCAAGTTTTCAATTGAATAAAAAGAATTCTCCTTACAAACTTGAAGACAATTCAACTCTTTACTAGAGGGGAAGGTGTAAATAATTTTGAAGTTTTCTACTTACATCTATTTGCAACATATTTCATGATCAGAGGGACTTGTTTTGAAGAGTACAATCATAAGAAGGACATGTTTTGCAACAAACATTAGCAATTGCAAGGACTTTGATTTCCAATCAGCCTTTGAATAGAGTCAAAGGAATTTCAGAGGGACATGAAAAGCTATCTTAACAACATCTTTGACAAAGGGACCTGTAGCTTAGTTCAAAAATAAAATTTGAAATCTACAACTACAAAAGAACAAAGAAACTCCTACCGCTACAAAGCTCCAGTTGCTGCAAAAACCATGATTAAGGAAGTCATTGCAAAATCAATAAGAAATTTAATTTTAATGCCTTACTTTTGAATTTTTTTGTCATTTTAAAGTAATACTAATGTATTTATTTGATTAATTATAGTTATTCATTTCATTCATTTACCCTACCATCACATTCATTTACCCTAATTACCCTAATTACCCTAATTACCATTTCATTCATTCACCTTAAACCTATTCCTTTAAACTTACCATTTATGAACCCTACATGCTCCTTTGAAGAATGTTATGTAATGTCCCTTCCTAAATTATTTTGGAACATGATTAATCTCTACATTTTGAGGCCAATTTTGGAGGTGATGGGGCCCATTCGATTTTATTAGGAAGCTAGACTTAGTAGAAGTTATTTCAGTGTGGTTAAGTTATACGTGGGGGCCACCCACACTAGGAGAATACGCATTCCCTAGTTCTATTTGCATGGAGGGGAAATCGATGGTTGAGTGAGGGACCCATGATGGAGGGAAAATGGAGGGAAAAGTGCTCCACGAAATCTATATAAGGAAGAAAACTCTCCTCATTTCATCATCTTTTGACATATTGAACTCAATCTTAGTTGCTCGAGCTGCTTAGCTGGGTTACTGTGTTGTTTAGCACACGAGTGTCTCCAAGCGGAGATCTCAACCCTTGCTTCGGTGGACTTTGAGTGCTAGCCCTAGGAGGGAGTTCTTCTTCATCTGATTTCGTAGCAGTGGTAGCAACAACAAGGAGATGAGTTACAGGAAGCTATAGTCTAGTTCCAACAGTAGGGAGACGAGTTACAACAACTGTAGTCGAGTTCCAGCAGCAGGGAAGTAACAACAAGGAGGTTGAGTTACAACCACAGGGAAAGGAGCAGCAGGAGGGCTGAGTTACAGTAGGAGGAAAATAGCAGCAAGGAGGCTGAGTTCCAGCAGCAGGGAGAGTAGCAACAACACAGAGTAGGGGGAGTAACAACAGCGCTGAACAGGGAGAGTAACAGCAGCGCAGGGACTGCGCAACCATTGGAGTGAGATTTGTTGGGGCAATATTATCTCGAGGATTTGGAGCTGGGGAGATGGGAGATCATTTGGAGGGCCATTTGAGGAGGATTGTTGGAGCTGGGAGTGCATAGATTGACATGATCATTCATAGCAACAAAATTCGTATTTGGAGGAGGGCCAAGCTATGAAGGGTCAATTTTGGAATGTTGGAACCAAGGGAAACCCCTTATGGGTTTTTCTGGTTTTTTGGCAAGGAGTACGCTCTTAATTTTATAGAATTTTCTTGGCAGATATGAGGGGTGAAACAGGCGTCCCAACTCAACCAACAACTATAGGATCTAAGAGGAATTTAGGCCAAAATTCTGAGGTCAACATTTGGCCAATTCCTTCGTGGGTTATTCTTGGTTTCTTGCATAAAGTTTGGGATTAATTTCCCAAAATTTTATGAGCAACATGGAAGGCTCTAACAACCGATCATTTCAGGTAGCAACACCTTTCTAGGCAGTAACAGTGTAGCTCTTCGGCCGGATTACCAACAGATTTGAGGAGGGTGTTCCATTGTTCATTTTGGGCTTTGACTAGCTTGCCTAGAGCAAGCCCAGATGCACACATTCCAACACCATGTTGTACACCTATTCCCATTTAATAAAATGAGTAGACAACACAGTTTGGTTGCCAATTTTGTGGTGTGATGGTCTGATTTTTTTTTTTTTTGTAAGCTAGGATGGTACTCTTTCTATTACTTGATCAACAGAACATTACATCATTTCAAAACTGTTGCAGCCCGCCCACGTGGGGAAACCGGGTCAGAAATCCACCTATAGTTTTTAATTGCAGCCCAAAAATAGAAGGTCCACAGTCTAATGGTCTTAGCTAAATAAACGATGCAGTCTTGAAACTTACTAATACTACTAATCTGCATTACTTGCTTTTCCCTATCTTTAACATGTAAAAAGCCATAATCAAAAAAACTATTGCAGTTTCTAAACATATCTTATGTCAGTCATTGCCCGCATCTGGTTGCTGGTTGGCTGCTCCCGCTGGTTCTGGATGGTCCCTATTCAGCATTTGCTGGATTGCATCCAGCTTCTCCTCCTGCCTTGCCATTGCTATGCGAATGAAGCTCAATTCTCTGCGGATGTCTGGATTTCCTTGGGCCAACTCAACCATCTCCTTTGCCACTTGCTCCAGAGCCTTGGCCATTAATCCCTTCATCACCCAATAAATATGAAGAGACTGCTTGAACAATGACATTCGCCCCCTGGTATGACCAGGGTCATGGAGAAGAAACTCCCACTCTTCCATCTCCTCTGCAGATTGATCCTGTAACGACTCCTCTTCAAGATACTGCATGATTCTCCGCACAGCAGGGTTGGAGTTACGGTAGTAAGCCTGTTCAGCCCTTCGAATTCTGTGGTTCACAGTCTTCTTTTGTTTTTTGTCTTTACTCTGGCCGCGCCTGGAATTCTCCCCCTCCTCCTGCGCTTTCCTCCTCTGCCCTCGGCCTCTTTTCCGCTCCGAATCCCCTTCCCTATTGGGTGTCTTACTGCGTTTCCTCAAGCCATAACGGCGGACCTTCGAGTCCTGCGACTCGGACTGGTCCTCCCCCGCCTGCTCATTTACATCATCCGCCGAGTTCTTTTGAGGGTAAAGACGATCATTCCCTGCGCCAGGAACCAGATCCTCTTCCGAATCCTCCTCAACATCCCAAATCTTAAACGGTTGTTCGTCCTGCAGAATGTTTTTGCCTTTTCGGCTCCTGTTCTCCACCTCTGCGTTCTGTTGCTCCTCTGCTTCTCTCAATTTCTGTCTGGTCTCCATGTTGCCCGTGGGTCTGACGCGCACCACTCTCTGGTTATCTAAGATCTTAGATTTTCTTTGCTTCCTCTCAACTGCAACCTCCGAACCTCCCCAAATTAGGAAATCACATAATGTTTTTACGATCATCCTGCTTTGGATATATATCGTTCTCCTGTCCTCGGGGTACCATCTTGGTTCTACTTCCGATTGCCGCCGGTAGTTTTCCGATGAGCCACTACCCTCGACCATCATTTCTCTATTAATCTCCTCTGCTGTGAAGTCTGACGAACCGCTCCCATTGCCTCTGATGGCTCGAGCATTTATTAACTCACCATGTGTGTACTCCTGCCTACTCGCCCCTCCCGCCGTCGCTGTACTGCCACATAACTCCTGATCATACACCCTGTAATCTGATATGATGTCTTTACCGAAGCCCGATTGAACCATGTTCATATATCGGGATCTCCACTGCCTTCTATTAATCCAGCTCACTGATCCGTGTGTTGTCATCTGTGGCCTGATCATGATCAGCCTTAATGATGTCCGCCAGCTCCTTCCACTCCCTGTTTCCCTCCACGGCTCTCCACTGACTGTCAATCGTGCTGCCACGTCCCCTGCAGCCCCAATTGGCCAGCCAATCCGCAGCCTGATTCCCTCTCCTTCGAACATGGTTTATAATTCTGTAGTCAATTCGTTTTACAAGATCAGCAATTTCCTGGACAATGCCCGCAGTCCGCCAACTTTTAGTGACTTTCTCCCATCCCCGCCCGTTGTTGAGCCTCCTCAGCATGTCCACTGCAATCTGCGAGTCACCTGTGATTTCCAGATTGGTGTAGCCGTTCCTAACAGCAATTCGTAATCCTTGATGCAGGGCCCAGAACTCGGCCTCATTATTGGTCATCTCTCCTCCCCAATCTGCAAATATCCACCTTACTTGGTTATTGCTGTCTCTGAAGATCCCCCCGAATCCGGCTTCGCCCGGGTTCCCCTTCGAGGCCCCGTCGAAGTTTAGCTTAACAAAGTGATCTCTCGGATATCTGAATTTGTCTGGACTTTGAATTCTCATATCGTGACGGGCCGAACATTTAAATTGGACCATCTCAAATTTTAAATTTAATTTGTCCATAATTCCTTGTTCTTCCTGGTTCGCCTTCCAGTCATCTCCCTCCCATTTCTCAACTAAGATAGTCTCTCGCATACTCTCGACCACCCGTTCCCAGATTACCTCTGGTTCCTTAGCAGAATTCTGAAATACCCTCCGATTTCTCTCCTTCCAGACCATCCAGAGTATAAATGCAGAGATAAGGTTCCATGCCCTCTGGACTACTCTACAGTGAAAGGTTTCCTTGCTCCACTGGAATACCATTTCATTAAATTCTCTGATATTTATTCCAAGTTTATTAAAAGTTCGTTTAGTAATCGTCCAAAGTTTCTCTGTAAACGGACAATTGACCAGCAGATGATCCCTGGTCTCTCCATCGTTGTTGCACAGGTAACATCGCGAAGGGCCATTGAAGCCCTTTTTCTGAATACGATCCCAGGTTAGGATTTTGTTTTTTGAGGCCAGCCAAACAAAAATGGACACCTTCGGCCACCAATTACTTTCCCATATTGTTTTCCATTCCAAATTCCTGTCACCTCTGTTTTGAGAATCCATTAAGTAGTAAGCCTCTTTGGTTGTAAACGAACCTTTCATGGAATTCCCCCACCGGAGGATATCCTTCCCATTACGAGCTCTGATTTTCCTAGATCCCATTTCTTTCCTGTAAATTTCTTGGAGATCTGTGCTAAGCTCGCGGTCCCATTCTACCGGGTCTTCCCAGACTCTCCATCCCTCTGCCATATCATTTACCTTCCAATAATCCCTTACACACGTTCTGTTCCCTTCAATTCTACCCCGGATCTGGTGAAAGTTCTGAATTCTGCTCAATCTTTCTCTTTGTTGCCACCTGTCTTCCCAGAAGTTGGCCTCTGTACCCCCCCGGATTTCCCAAAAAATATGTTTCTCAACCAGATCCCTGTTTTGACAGGCTAATTCCCAAATTGTGGATCCTTTGGGGGTTTCCTGCTGCCTTAGGATCTCGACCGGAGAGTCAGGCATTCTGTATTTAGTCTTCCATATGGTTTTCCAGAGATCATTTCCCCCTCTGAGCCATCGCCACCACAGTTTGGCTCCCAGAACTCTATTAAGAACTTCAGGGTCCCTTAGCCCCAACCCTCCTTTCTCCTTTCTTTCTGTTAGCTGACTCCACGATACTAAGGCCCATTTTTTCTTTTGATCAGACCCGCTCCATATGAACTTCCTTATGATTTCCCTAATCTTAGCACATACCCCAACAGGGGCAGCCATAATCGATAAAGGGTAGATGGGGATGGCCTGTAGGACCGATTTGGCCAAAACAACTCTTCCAGCAATGTTTAGAACCCTGAAGGCCCAGTTTGCAACCTTGTTGCTTAGTTTATTCAGGACACCTTGCCAGTTTTTCATCCTTTTAGATGTGAAGTCCAGAACATTGCCCAAATATTTCGTAGGTAGTTCCCCTCTTTTGAATCCCAGTAATCTAATGAGATGGGTTTTGATCTGGTCCACTGTGTTGAAGATGAAGATACAAGATTTATCTTTATTGATTTCCAACCCGGAAGCCTCCGCGAACAGGTCCAAGATTCTCCTGAAATGCTTTACTTCTCTTACCGTTGGTTCTCCAAACAACATAATATCATCAACGAATTGTTGATGAGTTAGAGGCAGGTTGTTTCCCCATATTTTCAGACCTTTTATCCTGTTTGCTGCTCTCTCTTGTTTGATGAATCGACCCAGACCTTCAGCGGCTAGAATAAATAGAAACGGGGACAAAGGATCTCCCTGTCGAATGCCTCTAGAGGCGTTGAAGGTTTTTGTGGGGCTTCCATTAACTAGAATAGAAAAGTGTGGAGAAGAAATCAGATTATGGATCCAGGCAATCCATCTCTGGTGAAAACCAAATCTTTCTAGGACTGTTTCCAAATATTTCCAATTTAATCTATCATAAGCCTTTGACAAATCTAATTTGATCATCATTCCTTTTTGCTTTTTAACTTTTAGGGAATGGATAACTTCCTGAGTAACAACTAGGCCATCAAGGATCTGCCTGCCTTCCACAAAACCTGTTTGTTCAGCCGAGATTAAATTGTCCAAGAGGGGTTTTAATCTCTTGGCAATCAGGGATGTAATCATCTTGTAAATGACATTACACAGTGCTATAGGTCTAAAGCCATTAGCATCTTCTAGATTGTCTCCCTTAGGAATGAGGGCATAAAAAGTAGAATTAAGAGCAGGCCATACCTTCTGGTTCATCCTTGATTCTTCCACTAGATCCAGAATCTCTCTTCCCAAGAAGTGCCAGCCTGCCTGGTAAAAGTCCACCGTGAAGCCATCCGGTCCAGGAGCTGTCCCTTTCTTCATTGCTTTCACAACTTCCTCAAGCTCTTCTAAGGTCACAGCCCTCATCAGCGCTTTGTTTTGGTCCTCAGTAACCAAGCTGGGGATAGCCGAGCAGATCTCCTGAATGGCTCTCGTTCTATCAGCTTGAGGTTCTGTTAAAATTTCTTTATGGTGATCCATTAGGACTTGTTCAATCTCAGTCTGCTCCACCACTCTTTCCCCATTCTTGTCTTTGATCGATAGAATCCTGTTTCCCTGTCTATGCTTGATCATAGCCTGATGGAAGAATTTAGTGTTTCTTTCCCCCTCCCTTAGCCACTTTATCCTTGATTTTTGTCGCCACAAGATCTCCTCTTGCTTCCGTCTCTCTTCCAATCTGCCAAGGATTACCCCTTCCCTGTTAATGCTTTCCTCTGTTCTACCTTCCAAAATCATCTTCTGTTGAAGATCCTCCATTTCCCCTTCTAGTTTTTGCTTATCTTCCAGAATGTTACCAAACTCCTCTTTGTTCCATTTTTTTATTTTTCCTTTCAGCTCTTTCAGTTTTAGTTGGAACGTATGCATTTTACCTCTGCCCTGAACAGTACATTGTTTCCACCATTCCTCTACTTTCTTGATGAATTCAGGGTCCCTCAACCAGAAGGCTTCAAATCTGAAGGGCCTTTTCCCCTGATTCCTCTTGATATCAACCTCTAATCGAATCGGCCAGTGGTCAGATCCCAGGGATGGAATGATCTTGGCTTCCACAAAAACATCTTTGTTCATGATGGCTTCAGAAACTAGGAATCTATCCAGTCTTGAAGCAATTTGGTTTTTTCCTCCCCTTCTGTTGTTCCAGGTGCAAATCCCATTAATGGTCTGGATATCAACAAGCCGTAGTTCCTCTATCATTTCATTAAATCTGTCCATGAAGTGGTCCATCTTCCTAACCCCTCCTCTTTTCTCTTCTAAGGATCTGATCAAATTGAAGTCGCCTCCAATGATCCAAGCAGCTTCAGGGTAAAGTCTACGGATAGTTTTAATACTGTTTATGAACTTCTCTTTTTCCCCAGGAGAAGGGGGGCCGTAAACTCCTGAAATGACTACCTGTTCCTTGGTTCCTACTATCCTACCCAGACCAGTAAGGATTCCGCTCATGCTGGTCCAACTATCTAAGATGATTTCATTCGGATTCCACAGAACTGCAATACCTCCTGCAGAACCGATTGCATCTTGCCCTATCACTTGATATTGCAATCTGCTTTTTTCTATTATTTCTTCAAGCTGCTGAACCAAAATCTTTGTCTCCTGTAAAATCATGATGCTAGGCTTCTCTTTTTTCAGCTTATCCTTCATATACCTTTGTTTACCTTTACTATTCAAACCCCTAATATTCCAACTAATAACTATCATTTAAAACTTTTGGAAGGAGGGGAAGAATACCTCAGACAGAGGTATCACCTTACCTGAGTTTATCAACGTTTCTCCCACCATCTGGATAGTTTCACTCATTGTTTTCCGGCCTCTTTTCCTGCTGTTTTTGCCAGAGCTGCCCATTCCCGTCGCTTCATTCCCCTGTTCACTTCCTGTCATTACTGGTTTATCCGGGTGCTCCCCTTTTCTCTCTTTGTATTTCTGGAATACTTCCTTGTACAACTGTTTTTGTTTTTCAGGTATGAATCTGTTATCAAGATACTTCCATTCCTGGATTAACCTCCTCATGATTTTCTCCTCTTCAGCTTCGCTTTCAGGTTGATTTTCCACTTCCATCTGAGATTCCATTTCTGTTTCTTCTATCTTCTCCTCCGGTCGTTCTCTGCTGGTTTTGTTCAGGTTCTTTTCCTTTCCTTTCTCCTCTCCGGCGATTTCCATAGGGGTGTTCTCCGGGTCCTCATCGTCCTCCAAATTTACTTCGTATTCCTCATTTTCGCTCTGCAGTACCTGAAACTTGTTTTGATTGTTTTTTTGACTGGGTTTCTCCTGAGATTGGGTTTTTGGTCCCTCTTTATTCTGCCTCTTCTTCCTTGTAACCTGCTGAAAACCTCTCTCCGATTCCTCCATTCTCTCAGTACTTCTCTGATGATCCGCTTGGCTTTTCTTGGACTCTTCCTCTTTATTCAGTGGGCATTGCCTATATAAGTGGCCATATTCATGGCAGTTACGACACCTGAAGGGGATGTGTTCGTAATCGATTGGCTGCTTCCAAACATCATCGTGGTACTCCACTTCAACGTTTTCCGGGAGGGGTTCTGCCAGATTCATGTATACACAAATCCTCGCATAAGCATTATATTTACCTCGTTTCGTGGCCTCTGCAATTTTAACAAAGCTCCCAATCGTGTTACCTATTCCTTCCAAAATTTCAGGGTCCCAGAATTCATCAGGAAGCCCAAACAGTCGAACCCAGACTGGTGCATCAAGCAGTTTTTCCTTTTCTGGGCTGTATCTCTCCTCCCAATATTTCATGAACAGGCCTGCATTGTTCAAGAAATATGGCCCTTCCTCAAAGATCCTGTTCTTATCTTCCAGATTCGTAAAGATCGCTGTGAAAAAACCTTGGGCTCCCAATTTGAGATCCACATGTCCTTTAGGTCTCCACCTCTGATCGATCCATCTGTATAGCTCCTTCTCTGAGGGCCAGTACCCTATGAACTTACATATTAGGGCATGGTCTTTCATGTAACAGTTATATTCTTCCAATTTGTTGCAGGGAACTACATACCTTGGCTGTTTTTGTGCCCTAGGTAGACATTTTCCTCTCATTCTTTTCTGCCACAGGTTGCCCATTACTGGGGCATGATTTTCCTTCTCGTTATGCTGAACACCACCTGTGCTTGTCTCGCCTATTACCACGTTTTTGAAGGAGGGGATCTCTCCCCCCCCCTTGGCTCTCCCATTTCGCTCAGGGCGTGTTTTTAGGGTTAAGACCCAGCTCTGCCGCTGAGATCTCAGAAGACTGAAACGCGCTTACAACGGGGATTCGCTACCCAAGCGAATCAAAATCCGCCTTCCACAATCTGATCCCTGCTATTGCCCCTGTCAACGCTGTCCGGATGCGCAGGCCCTAGCGCGCATCGTTCGCTCCCCGCAGATCGTGCCGCAACTATAATTCCGGTATGATGGTCTGATTTAATTGTATGATGTCGTTTTTATTGTTCGCTTTGCATAGCATTATTTTTCCTAGTTTGGAACATTACTGTGGTATCACAACATGATCTTTGCCTAGTTGTGGGAAATTAGCTAGAAAATAATGGAAGCTTTGGGTATGAGTGAACAATCACGAGTGAAACCAGAGACAAAACCATGGCTCAAGGGAAATCCAGTATGCAGAAATTCTGGGGTAGAATTCATTGGGACGATGAGAGGTTAGACCAGTTGACGAGGGTGACAGACCAAACCCATACTCACCATTACAACAGAGACGTTAGAGGTGAGAAGGCATGGGGATGCAACCATCTACATCATGTGGGGAAACCCGACCAGATCAGGGCACCAGATCTCGTGAAAAGGAGGAGGCAAGACAGAGACAGTTAGTGGGTGAGACAAGGGGGCGCTTTTTTTGGCGGAGATCTAGCTTTAGATATCAAGAGCTTGAGGAGGAGGTTGAGCATGATGCTGAGAGCCCATAGGAAGTGATGAGCACATCAATATGCCCGCTGTGGCGCAGGAGTCACCTTTATTAGAGACCTCTTTGGTAGCCCTAGTTGACACCTTGGTGCAGAGGATGGAGCCTACACACATAGAGCCATCTGTTGAGGGGGTGCCAGCCATGGATGAGATGCCAACAATTGCTGAGGTATGTGGAGTTGTGACTGATTTTATAGGTGATAGATGCCCACGATAGTTCCACCAGTTTCAGGCCGACCTTCTAGCATTACAAATGAAGGTTGCATTAGTGCGTGAGGCTATGTTGCAGTAAAACGAGGAGTTGGATGGCATGGGAGCAGTTTGTGCTGAGTCTACAGCCAAATTGAATCACGTTAGGGAGCGGTTGGATTCCCTACTGGTGCAGCTAGAGTGCACGTTGGGGCGTGAGAGAAACCCTCTTCATGCATACATAGATGGGGTTGGCAACACTATTAGGTTACCTTGGCCCATCAGATAGAGAGAGATAGAGTTACCTAGTCATATTTCATGTATTGACCAAGATAGTGAGATAAAACGAATTGAGTTTCACAAGGTGCAACACCTGCATGCAGGGGTTGTTCTATGTGTAGGAGTTTGTGTATTCGATCCCTCTCTCAGGGTTGGATGACGAAAGATTCTGAGTAGGTACCCTGTGGAGTGGGCTACGGATATGGTGGTGGACCCGGGTGTAGCTCAGCGAGAACTTCCAGGCACTGGGGATACCGACAACGCAAACTGGCATTGGGTTCTCGATGGGACTACCTATCATTTCCCAGGTTTGTCAGTTCACTACAACCTTGATGGTACAGTTGACCTACCAATTGAGTGTGCACATTTGCTAGGGGAGTCTCAGTGAGCACCAGTGACCAACCAATTTATGGACATACTCTTTGGGTTGTCTTGGTATGACATTTGTACACGGGATCACTAGGTGATTAGTATACTCTAGAAGGAGTTTTTCGGAAGAGGTGGCATTGGCAGGCCACCAAATGGTGCCTTTTATGGAGCTGGGGATTCTTCGAATTTGTGTGGGACACAGAGGAGCATAGCGGTGGTATCATCACTGCTAACACTTGGGGAGATTCACTTCTTGGGTACCTTAGGGAAGACTTGGAGGGTAGGTCCCCTCATCAGGGAGCATGGTGATGTGGCAGTGGAGGTGATGATACGGGTTGGATGCGGGCCGACACATATGGACACAACTTTAGGCCTTCTCATTCACGGATGGGTAGGAGCATCTAGGATTGAGCAGTGATCTGCAGATGGGCGTGGAGATGCATGGGGGTGTGTCGTAGTATGTTGGATTGCGTTGTGGAGTGGGAGTGCCTCACATCGCATTGAGTACATGCGAGGAGTGATAGGTATAGTGACACAGTTGGGACATAGGACGGTACAGGACGGAATAGCCGTAGCTGAGGGTATCCAACGATGTACATGGATAGGCTGCGATGTACAGTGGCATGTCCAGGAGTACTAGGATGATCGGTGGTATGCCGTGGTGTATAGTGCTGCACAACGAGGTCTTGGTGTGTTGCGTCCAGGGAGACCCTTGGATAGAAACACCAGGCATACCTTTGGGCATAGTTTTCCCAGGATCGATGGGGACACAGTGTTGTAGGGAAAAGTATCCGACTCGGATGACCCTATCCCACTCTAAGGGTGATAGTACCTTAGCAACAACTGTAAAACAAACTACTTAAGGTTTACTTCTTTATGAAAGCAAAAGAGAATGGAGAAATGCACTAACCGTTGCCTTGCGCTTAATGTCGAATCCAAACTCTTCTCTTTGGCTGCTTGCTCCCAGCTCCTTGCTCTTTTGCTGGCCCAGCTACAATGAGATCCTGCAAAATAACAAAGAAGGAAACTACAAGAAGCATGCAATCATAATTGGTTCAAGGATTAGTGTAAACCAAACATGCAATTATCACAATATATTATTGAAACAAGAGCACATAGAAGAACCTCAATAGCTTTTATTAATGAAGAAGTAAAGGTTCTGAGAGTATTACAACCATTGAAGGCTCCAATCCAGCAACACCTCCCAGCAGAAAGAATTTCTCCTCTTCACCTCTCTCAAACAATCACCCAATAGCTCTATAGTGAAACCAACAGCATATCATTACTTTGCACCAAATTCCAGCCTCCTGAGCTCATAGGAGAGAGCTCAATATAGATGAATTGAGAAAGGATGAGTCAGCTTGCAACTGATGTGTAGCTGCCTTGTGTCCTCTCTCTCTTCAGTTAATCTTTAGTTGATCTTCAGTTCTTGAGTCCACTTGGAGAACCTTGCTTCCACTTGGAGAAACAGAGCCTCTGACTCATCACAAGGCGAAATACCTGATCCAAGTGTCATTTTTGGAAGATTCCAGAGCAATGACTCAGTGTGCCACTTGTCCCATCTCGCTCAGTGCAGGTGGCCTTTGTCCCACTTGCTTTGCAACGTAGGTACACCATGGAGCAACTGAGTTTCAGCGCAGAAACCTAGTGGAGCACCTGCTTTGATTTCAGGATTGCTTGTTTTTGAGTATTTTCAGGTGGAGAACTGATCTGAGAGCTGTTGGTTTGCTGACCTTGTTCCTCTAGGGGTAGGAACATCATGTTTAGGGAACTTTGGATCCCTTGGATTATTGACAATTCATGCTTGTTGCTGTAAGGCACAAAATTGTCTATAACAGATGCCCCCTAAAGTATGAGATCGTTTATCGGGTGAAATGCTTTATTGAGAGGATCCGAAGTTCATTCAATCTGCTGAGAAGTGTCCTGTAATAAGATACAATACAATACATTATTTTTCATACATTTTCATGATCTAGCTGAGGCGGGCATTCCCATGCTCAGCTTTATAAATACATTTTGGTACATAGAACAGACGATCGTCTGATTGTAGACTGATAATCCTCTGCTGAAATTATCATCCTTTGAGAAGGATGATCATCTGCTGTAATGATGTACATATCAAATGTCTTTATGTCCTGAATATATATCGCAGCCCGGATGGATGAAACTAGATCCGGGGTCTTCAATCTCTTCCGATCTTCACTCGATGTACAAGTCGATCCATGTGAGAATTTTTTGAAGTCGAACATGGAAAGACATCGCTTGATTACCGGTCAATGATGTAAACCGTTAACAAGCGCGAGAGGAATCACCGATAAGGATGATGACCCTCAAGGTACGGCAGTACAATTCACATGGTGGGAATAAAGGACTTGGCGTCGACCACCATGCAAAATCTTCTGGTCGAAGGTCATTGATGTATACCTGTCGCCGGAAGTGAGAAACTTGCCATTGAGGCATGCAAGCTTCAAAGTACTGAAGGGGGTGTTCCTAGATCAACTCCTTGGATAATGAGCTGATGTCGACAAGGAGCGATCCGTCAAAGGAGGGCCTTAATGAATCCCACATCAGTGACACGGAACGGAGCTAGTGATTGTGATGAGGTGAAAACAAACTGTGATGTATGATTCAGGGTGGCGGTCATGAAATGGATGAAGGACAATGTATGGCAGTGGATGGGACACGGTTGACTCTTTGCAGAACCACATCTCTTGAACATATAACGACACTGATGTGATGGATTGGTAGCATTACCCCAATTGTGGATGGTGTGGCGAGGACCATGGTTATGAGACCGGTGAATGAAACAACCCAACCCGATGTGATACGGAGGACAAAGTGTCATGTTCAAGAGCGACTTGCTACCATTAATGCTGTGAGGTTCTCCCAATTTTTCCCCAGTCATTGCTGACCAGTACCTCTTTATTTTTGTCAAGCTTGAGGAGGATAACATATGCTTGTTCTATAACCTGCCCTTCGGGCAAGCCCATCGCTATGTTTTAACGAGCCTAGCGATAGGGAAACTCGTTCTCGTCTAAAGACAAGTTTGTCGCTATTTAATCATTTTAACGAGTCTAACGACAAGGAAAACTCGGTCCTTTTCATTTTTAGAGAGTCTGAAAAGGTACGGAAAGTTAACTCCAAAATTCCTTTTTCGTCTTCTAATCCCTTAAGTCCGAAAAAGTATAAAACCATACAGAAGGGATGAATTTTCGATTTCTTTAACGAGCCGAACAAAACAAGCGCTCGATCTTTTTGTGCAATAATCCCTCAGGTCCAAAAAGATTAAAATCTAGAGGAGGGATAGCTCTTCCGGTCCTTTTAACGAGCTGGAAGGCCAAAACTCGGCAAACTTTTCATATTTTACGAGTCAGTGAAAAGAGCTCAAAGAAGACTCGTCTTTTGAGGAACGAGTGATAAACAGGGATAGCAGCAGATTCCAGGTACAGGTTGGAATTTTCCAATCACGGCAGTGTCACAAGGATGGCTAAGTGAAATCACTCTTCGCAACTGTTCCTCAAAATGGGTAAACACACATATGGAGATGAACGATTGGCCAAAATGAACGGATGGAGGTGATGGCATATAAACACGACCAAGGGCTTTTAATATGGCTTTCAAAGGTTACTTTTCTCAATGGTTATTTACCGGTTCATTTTTTCTGAGTGAGCTTGAACTGCTAGGGAAAGATTGCTCACAATTTATGTTTATTTTTTAACGAGCATGAACTCTGCTAAAACTGCTCAATTCTCGCGTTTATTTTTTAACGAGCATGAACATTGCTAAAACTGCTCAATTATATGGTTTACTTTTTGATTTTTACCATAATTAGCTTCTCTCTTTCATTGATAGCACTGTATTTTCAAATTGCTGCAACAAACTAGTTAGAAATGAGTAATATTTACTTGAAAATGAGATTAACACATTAATATTTACCTTGAATTACGTAAGAAAGCAAATAAAAAGGGTTTTTACCTCTCATTTTACCATTTCATTTACATTTTGCTTGTTGGAGCTTTGGAGGAGCCTCTTTCCCCTCGATTTTCATCAGCTGATTCCGGGAGATTCTGCGGACGATTTTCGGCGCCGTTTGGACCAGGTGGGAGCTAAACCTTAGCTCTTCATTTTCATGGTTTCATTTTCCTGTTTTATGCCTGTTTTGCTGTTCTATTGAGCCTCTGGGGTTTTGCCAGGGCGCCCTCTGATCAACGCAGGTTCCCCATTCGAAAACTGCGTTGGGATCCAAACTGCTTGAAGGCAGCTTGTCCCCCAACGCAGGTAGTACACTGGGCACCTACTTTGGGGCATAAAAGCAACAATGTTTTACAGATTTTGATGAAATTTTCGCCAGTTTTTCATCAATTTCAGGAGCTGACTCATTCTCTTGTTTGTCTTGCAGGGATTCTTGAACAAGATGGCCCTAACATGGCGAGAACGAGAACATGAAGAAGAAGATATGATTGCCCTTCATGATCCTGTTACGGTGGGCGCATTACGAGACTGTGGTTTACTGAAGTTTTTCCGTATCTCTAGCATGAGAGCACAGATTTCACTACTGCAGTACTTGCTTGATGCTTGGGATCCTGTTAACCAAGTATTCCAGATCAGGAACAAACCTATTCCATTGACTATGACAGATATTTACTTCTTGACTGGCTTGTCAAGGCGGGGTGCCCCTATTTCTTTATCAGGTACAGTTCGGGGGAATGATTCCGTGAGAGATTATGTCCGCCAGTATTGCAGGGAGGGGTCCCAGCCGAGCAGAGACGGCAAGGTGGTTATCCGTGATGTTACTAGCAGGCCTCTCAGGTCCATTCTGTATACTCTTGGTAGGATGGCCGGTAGCGCATCTTTACATGTTGCCAACAGGTCTCATATGCAGCACGCCTTGGAATGTCTCCAATCGAAGATCTTCAACTGGAGTGATGCAGTGCTTAGTCAGATGAAAAATCAATTGAACAAGGTGAAGGACGGGAAGCTGAAGAACTTTGGTTTTGGTTCGATTCTGACTGCCTTCGCCTTGGAGAAGATCCCTCTGATGCAACCTCAGTACATTGATCTCGGAGTGCCTTCTCCTACCGAGCCACGTATGCAGCGATGGGTTGATCACATGTCCAGACATGCAGGTCAATCCCAGATTTCTTTCAATGCTGCTTTCTTCAGGTGGTTCGATCGCCAGGAGATGTCTTTTTCCGAGTACCCATAAGTTTGGTATGGATTTCCGGGGTGATCCGGATATGGTACTGCCAGACGGTGCTCAGTGGGATGCTACTGGTAAGAACTTCAACCATATTACTGTTCATTGTTTTCATTTATAATGTTCTTGTGCTTTATTCTATCAAGACTTTAATTGAACTCATGTATGCTTGCAGATGTCGGTCCTGTTCGTCCGGCAGTTCATCCGAGACCACCTGTTACTGCTCCGACAGAGGAACCTGCTCGGAGGGTTATTATCCGTGATCTTAGCGATACTGAGACCCTTACAGCTGTGCAGGGGCAGGTTGAGAACCTTACCCGTGGTCTTCCGGATATACAGATTGACGAGTTACCTTTACCGATGCAGCAGCATACTATCGGTGTGCCTAGACGATGGACCCGTCTTCTGCGCATGATAGCACAGACTGTGGCTTACTATCAGGAGCATCACTAGGCTAGGGTGCCCCCTAGCATTTTTGAGTTTTTAGGTCATATGACCAATTTTGTCTTGGTTACAGAACATTATGTATGAACTTTATGAACAGCTTATATATATATTTTGATTTTCGAGTCTTATTCTGGTTGATTTGGATGATTCATATGTACACTTTTTATGATGTGTCCTTTATAAATGTTGCAAATGTCTATCTAACACATAGTTTGCCAATGAGTCAGTTAATGTGTTTTGATTTCTTGAAATATGTTGATATTGAATTGAATCAAATCGTCTTTCCAAGATCTTTACTCTTAGGAACATGCGATAAATAGCTGGATTACGAACAGAATATATACCATTGAGTTGTAGTACTACGAGCTGTGAGTCTAGCCTGACAATTAGTCGGCGTATGCCTCGTGTGATGGCATCAGAGAGTAGTTCTATCAACGCGCTATATTCAGCGATGTTATTCGTTGATTGCCCAATACATACACCTCTGAAACTTACTAACTCGCCACTTGGATCAAAAATGGCCCATGCTGCGGAGGATAGGTTCCGCGAACTACGACTCACTCCGTCGGCATATCCAACACATGTCTCCATAAGGTTTGACATCTGCAACGAATGAAAAAGGGAATCACTCAACCAGAACAAGAACTTTGGCGAAAACAAAATACAACAAAAGCATGCAGATTACTATTTAAGCATAGTAACGCTTGAGGCACAGCCCGTTCCGGGGCTGCGCCAGTGGAATTCCGTCGTAATCTATTAACTCGTAGGCTCCTTTTGCTAACACTCTTTTAACAATATAGGGGCCCATCCATAAGGAATTGAATTTACCTGCTCCTAATTTATCGGATTCTTGGTCATAAAGCAAGACCAAATCACCTTCTGAGAAGACACGGGGTTTGACATTTTTGTCGAACTGAGCCTTGACTCGTTTCTTATGGGCTTCGTTAGCCAAAGCGGCATCACGACGGGTTTCATCCAATTGGATTAATTCCAAGAAACGAGCCTCTTCTTCCGAAGTTCCGGGGAGGAGATCAATTGCGAGTTTAAGCGACGAAATTTCACACTGGATCGGTAAGACCGCTTCTAGACCGTACACCAATTGGAAAGGTGTGAAACCGGTCGCGTTTCTTACCGAGGTTCGGTAGGCCCACAAGGCTGCATACAGGATTAGGTGCCATCTTCTTTTATGAACTCCGATCATCCTCTGCAACATACGCTTCAGGACCTTGTTGATTGCTTCAACTTGTCCGTTGGCTTGTGGATAATACGGAGTAGAGCTGTCGTGAGATAGCCCTAGTTTGGCAGCTAATTCGACCATCATGTGATTGCGGAAATGCGATCCATGATCCGTAACTATAGCCTGGGGTACACCGAACCTGGCGACTACATGATTGAAAAAGAATAGGGCAGTCGTTTCACCAGTATTGTCCAATGTAGGCATCGCCTCGGCCCATTTGGTAAAATAGTCAACTGTGACTATAATATACCCATGCCCCCGGTCGAGGTGGGGTTACATTGCATGAAATCGATGCCCCATTTGGCGAAAGGCCCAACCGCAACTATTGGTTGCAGCGGTGCGGGTGGTCTTCTGTTTTGCTATCAAAGATTTGGCAGGAATGACAACTTCGGACTGCGATTATGCAATCTTTGAACATTGTTGGCCAAAAATATCCTGCTCTTAATATCTTTTGGGCTGTAGCGAAACCTGATTGATGCCCCCCACACGCGCCTGAATGACACTCATTCAGGGCTTTTTCGGCTTCTTCATGGGTGAGACACCTCCTCAGAATGGTATCGATACCACGACGGTAAAGAGTATCACCGACGATCATGTAGTCTTTTGCTTGGTATCGTATACGTTTCTGTTCGGAGTGCGAGGTGTCAGGCCGAAACTTTTGGGTTTGGAGATAGATAATTATATCTCCATACCATTCATCGTTTGCAGATATCAGAAATAAAGTCTCGTCCACTATTGACTCCTTGGAAGTTTCGTCGTTGGACGATGATGGGAGATCGCATAATAATTCTGCGAATGCCAGAGCTTTCTTTGACTTGGATTTCACAAATTCCAGATCAAACTCTTGAAGGATCGCTATCCATTTGGAATATTTGCCCCCCAGCAACTGTCGCGACAGTATATAAGTCATGGGGTTGCAATCTGACAGAATGGTAGTTTTCCTAAAGAGGATATAATGTCGAAATCTCTGTACCGCTTGAACAGCAGCGAGCGCTAGCTTTTCAACGTAAGAATATTTACTTTCTGTATCATTTAAGTTTTTACTTAAATAATATACAGGATGTTCAACTCCATTGACTTCTTGTACTAAAACCATCACAATGGTCGTATCTGCCGCAGCCAGATACAGGTTAAAATCCCTAAGATAATCTGGGGCGTACATTAATGATGCTTTTACTAGGGACTCTTTCAAAGCGTCAAAGGAAGCTTGCGCAACCTGGTCCCAATCGAAGGGTACATCCTTTTTCAAAAGACGTGTATAACCTTTAGCAAGTTCTGCGTAATTTGGAATGAACCTCCTCAGAAAGTTTGCTTTCCCTTGGAGTTTCTGAATCTGAAGCAAATTCGAAGGTGGAGGCAAATTAACGATTGCCTGAACCTTACAGGGGTCGAGACGAATCCCATCTTTAGAGACTACAAAGCCAAGTAAACGACCAGAACCGACGCAAAACACACATTTGTGAGGGTTGAGTCTTATCTTGTAGTGTCGGCAACGTAGAAATATCGCTCTTAAATGCTGCGGATGATCAGTCCGCTTTCGCGAATGAGCCGGAAGATCGTCGAGATATGGTTGAACAATGCTCTTGATGTCATGGAAGGCGTAATTCATAGCCCTCTGAAAAGTTGCCCCTGCGTTCTTCAAGCCAAAGGGTAATTTTCGATAAGCGAACGTGCCCCACGGACATATAAATGCAGTCTTTGACTGGTCCTGTGGGCGGATATTTATTTGATTATACCCGGAAAATCCATCCATAAAGGAAAAGATTTCACATCCGGCGCATTCATCAATTATCTGGTCGATGAAGGGCGTAGGGTAGTTGTCCTTCGGACAAGCTTGGTTTACATCCCTATAATCGACGCACACTCTTATCGTCCCTTGTTTTTTCATAACAGGGACAATATTCGATACCCAATCGGTTAGAGGAACCGGGTAGATGAATCCAGCATGGAGAAGTTTCTCAACTTCTGCTTTAATGGCAGCGGCTTTCTTAGGGTGCACCTGTCGAAGCCGTTGTCTTACTGGTTTGACATCAGGATACATTTTAATTTCATGTTCAACGATACTCGAGTCGATGCCTGGCATTTCATCATATGACCAAGCAAAGACATCTCTAAATTCGCGAAAGAGAGCGTTATATATTTCCAGTTCTGAAGGGGAACAACCTTTGCCAACATGAATATTCTCTACAACATCAGGTTTTGTCGAGATATTTATGGCTATAGTCTCTTCAATATTTGATAAGTTTCGCTCGGAATCCACCGTGTTTACAGTATTTGTTAGGAATTCAAAGACTGAAGGGTGGTAAAGATCTTTCTGAGTATCTTCTTCGTATTCTGGAAGAAGGGAACGATGGTGGTGATCATTCCATGGTGCCCCCTCAATCATCATTGATTGTAAGATTCCTTCGTCAGTCCCATGTACTTTCGACCAAGGATCTAATGGGGTACCATTTTCTCTAGATCTATCTACCCAAATGCTCGATGAGCGCTGATTGGGGTTCGCCTCCCAGGCCTGAAACATTGATTGCTACAATATTTCAATGGGGCTTGGTGGCAAAACCATCGAATGATCCATAGCGACTCTGCCTTCTGTGACTTTCAAGGTGGATACCATATTGCATGTTGCTACAAATGGTACATTTCCTATGCAGATAGGAGGTGGTAGCGCGAAAGTTCCCATCATAGTGGGATCTTTCAACAGACCTACCCCAATATCTTGAATCGACCGGTCGCTGCCATGGATCATGGGAACGCTTCCTGTAACTTGTGAACCATTAGGGAGGAAGTTTTGTTGATCGACGACCGTAATCCCTCCTTCAAAGGGGAATGCGATCTTCCTAAAATAAGTCGACACAACAGCTTGCATGGCATAAATCCATGGTCTTCCCAGTAGGATGTTATAGTCAAGATTGCCATCAATGACTTCAACATCTATTTCTACTGTTTTGCCCCCTAGTTCAACTTTCAGGTTACTAAGGATACCGTAAGGGGTATATATCCTTCCGTCGAATGCTTTTAATGTTGTCGATGATCGCGACAAGGTTGGAGATCCTAAAGTCTTCCAGCAACTCATCGACATAATACATGTCGATGCTCCCTCATCGATAATCGTTCTATGAACTGTTTTGTTGAGGGCTTTCACTTGGACGAGGAAAGCTAGTTGAGCTGGTAACTGAGGATCATAACCTTTGTGATCAAAGGACACTAGATTGGAATCTTTAGGATCCACCCCACCAATTGCTGATAACAATGCCTGCCTTTGGGATGGGCAATGTTGTAGTACCTCAAGAGTCGACATAGCAGATGGCGATTGCGCCAAATCTTCCACTATGTTATAATGCTGTGCCGCTCTGGCACGAGGATTAAAGGTCGACTTGTGCACTACTCCCTTTGGCGGTTTTATTGTTAATTCATGCGTGATGGGGGGTACGACTTCTGCCGAAGTTGTTGTCGAACTGCTAGGTTGATCTTTACCTTTATCGTTCGACACCTGTGGGTTCCCGTAATCTTTTTTCCTTGTCGAAATCAAAGCATCATTTTGCTGTTTTGAAACCGACAACATAAGCACTTGAGATGGGGAAGCGTTTCCACTATCAACCAGATTTTGACCTGGGTTAGGAAATTGATCACTTGACACAGTTGAGGTATGAGGACTTTTAAAGAACCTCTTTAGCTCAGCTTTGAATGGGCAATCCTTAGTGTTGTGATCTTTGTCATCGCATATTTGACATGGATACCGTTTCCTATTCCCAGGAGGGTTTGAAGAATTTTTCTTAGGAGATGACTCACCTTGTTTATTCTTCTTCCCCTGGTTTTGTTTCTTCTTGCTTCCTGGTTGATTGGTTTCTTTGCCCTTATCTGTCGATACGGCATTTACTTCCGAAGCAAGAACTTCTTCATGTGCATTTTGATTCGAATCCTTACGGGCCTTCTTTTGATGGGTCTTTTTCGGATTCGTGTTTGCCGTGCCAATCACGCCATCACTGGCATGAGAGTCACTATTTGATTTAGGAGGAGGAGGGATTGAAAACTCTGGTCTAGGGGCGTCTGGTATTTTGTCATAGAGCGTGCCGGACTGAGTATATACTAAGTCCAAATATTGTGCACGAGCGATAACCTGCTCTTCTGTTACGACTCCTCCCTTTGCCACATCTTCCGTTATGGCCGGAAGTAACGACTTTATAAACCACTCAGCTAAAAGCTGATCAGGAACGTATGTTTTAACCATTCTTCGTCGACGTCGCCACTCATGTATATGATCTGATATATGAGTTGCGGTTGTCTGTTTGAAGTTGGTCAATATCTCTGTTCCCGTTTCATACCTTATTGGTAATTGAAAGTGGGTTAAGAATGTCGTGGCAAGGGAGCTAAAATTGTCGAACGAAGCTCTAGGCAATTCTATATACCATTTTGCCGCTGGACCTGTCAATGTCCTCTGAAAGAGGCGAAGCCTTATCGAATCGTCATTCAAAGTGTTCGACGAACACCATAGATGAAATGTCATCACATGATTCGACGGGTCTTCACCTGGATTTCCATTGAATTTAGGAATGTCGGATGGAAGTTTGTGCGGAATCACTGGCCACCATGGGGCGTAAGCAATTGGATCATTGGTTAACCGATGTAAATCAGGCAACTCTAAAGTCGCCACGAATGGTAACTGTTGATTCAAGTTAGGTGAAGCGTAACCAGGATACGATGGAATCGCCTGAACAGTTGGTCTTTGCATACCAGCATAATGGAGTTGATGCTGGTATGATTGATACGGTTGATGGACTTGACCACTATAAAGTGGTTGATTTTGACCATTTTGAATATATGGTTGTCCCGTATTCGCAAAGATTTGTTGTTCAGAACCCTGGTACACTTGTTGGAATTGCGGCTGTTGGTATTGCACTATCCACGGTTGCGACACCATGGGTTGTTGCGCTATACTAACCATTGGACCAAGATGTGGGGTAGTTGTACCCGACTGTACTTGTGTTGCCCCACCAGTAGGTGATTGTGGTTGGGTCGCAGGGTCAAGGGGCTGTTGCATGAGAACCTGAGAAATCTGAGGTTGACACACAACAGGCATTGTTTGAACTTGCGACACGGTCACAATAGCCGGTGTAGTTGGGATGTTTGTCACAGGTACACACTGTTGCATAGAATATACAACTCTTGGTGGTTGGGATAGCATAGGTACCCAACTACTCGTTGCAATTCCACCATAACTTGAATAAGGTTGAGAACTCCCGTATGGGTACCCTCCCGGAGGGGGTAATGAAAGGGCATACTGCCCCCCATACGGTAGCAATCCAGAACTCAAGGCAATTGATTGTCCTGGAGGACTGGATGGCCTAATTAGATTCCCAAAAGGGTCAATTTGATGAGTCTCACCATGAGAGTTACCAGACATTACTCCGGAACAAACAGGAACAGACCATACTGTCGAGATAGTCTCTTGGTGGACTCCTTCTAGCGATTGAGAGCTAGTTGGGACAGATGGTATGCCGGCGAACATTGTTGGATTTGCGGCAGGTAATTCTGCCGTCGCCGTGTCATTTGACACAGTCCTAGATGTCGACGGTTGTTCAGACATTTTTAGTCTATCCAATTGATCGCCTAGTGATTCTACAGGAACTTCCACTGGTGATGGACAAACTTCTGTTGTAGCAGGAAATAGAGTGACCCCTACTCCAAATTGAATTGGAGTGGATACTTGCGGTTCCTCTATAATTTCCTCTATCGCAATCAGACCAGGTGGAAGAGGAAGACCGTCAGGTCCGTAAAAGATTTCCAGTGCCGAAGAAGGGGTTGTATCAAAAGCGACAGATGTTTGAGGCACAAAACTCTCTGGACCAGTTACAGATGGAACTGGTTCAGTCATACAAGTATTTGCCCCCAGACTAGGATCAGTATTACTGTCCCTCTGTGGCGGTTGAACTTCTTCTATGGAGGCAGGGTTTCCGGAAATGTTTGGAGTGACCAGAATCTCAGATGTTGTTGGAACACTTGTTCTAACTTTTAAAGGAGATTTTGAACTGGTTCGACGAGTTCGCTTTGCCCGGATTGTTTTCGATTCCGGAGACAAAGACGGTTGACTCGCAAGCCTTCGAGAACGACGGATATTCAATTGACTTTCTTCCACGATTGCGGATTACTCGATCAATTAAAATATAAAGGGGAAAATTTGTGTTTCCGATTTGAATGAATTTTATTAGACGCTTTTAAACATAACTTTGTTTTTTCATGTTTTAAGAGTCGAGAAAAAGCTAAAGATGACTCTAGTCTCCTTCGATGTATTAACGAGCCCGAAGTGACAAATGCTCGGTTGGACCTTTTCAGTTATAGAGTTTGAAAAGGGCCAAAAGAAACTGCTCTGGAGATCTAGGCAGAGGGTGTGCCAAACCTTTCGCGAAACCACAGAATACGTTTTACGGTACGGGTGGTCGATCTTCATGAATGTTGTGTTCACTGCATCGCGATCAGTAGGGCGGCCGACACGGCTTCCTATGGATAAAGGATAATTTCCTATAGGGGTCTCCCAATATATACGCGACGGTACGTGGGAGCACAAGTCCGTATTAGTGCCACCGACTCTCAGGAGGAATCACCCACCTTCGTAGAGATCGACAGTCACTATGTTTAACGACGCCGAAACACGTCTCTACCTAGACCTCTAGATGTTTGCGTTATGTTACAATGCGTTGTTAGGTTCATTCAGTATATTTTAAGTTGATCTTTTTAAAGTTTGCCTTTCAAGGTTCACCACGAGATGTATATGACAAATTCCTAAATGCAGCCTAAGATGAGAAGCAAGCTTTTTCAAATCTTTTTGACTGATGAAAATCTTAACTACTGAGGGAGAAGAAAGGCAAATTCTTTTCACACAGTTCATACAGCACAAACTAATGCACTTTCTCCTAAATCATCATGCAAACTTTTTCAAATGCAAAATGCACAATGCATGTATTTTCTTTTCCTTTTCTTAATGTTGATGGATTACAAAAAGAAAGTGGTTATATAACTTTGATTTCGATTTAGAGCGAAAACAAACAAGTTTGTCCAAAATCAAAAGACACCTTAAGATTCACTTGCTTAATCACTGGAAATACATGAAATCAAACCATACTGACGAAAGTAAAAATGACTAATCAACTATGGACAGCAAACAAGCTAACTCTTTAGACCAGCAAAATGCCTAACACAGGTTCAGATCTAAGAGGCCAAAAGCAAGACTAGTTTACTCTTCGTTATGGGAAATTGTAAATGAGTAAGAAATACAAAGAACAAGTACAATTTCGTTATATAACAGAGGCAGAATGATGGCAAGTAATATTGGTTTCAGAACAGGTGCAAGACTGGTAACTGGCAGCCAAATCAATAGTGAAAACAGGCAAGAGAAAAGGAGGAAACCCCAACAGCACTAGGCAAAATTGGGCCAACGCAGGTGCTGCACAGCCAGTTTGGCTCTCAGCGCAGGTAGCCCCTTCGGGACCTGCGTTGCAAAGCAGGTAGCCTGTGTACTACCTGCTTTGGAAAACGAAACTTGCGTTTTCACAGTTTCCGGGTCATAATTTTCTCAAAAATGCACAGTTTTTGCTCAAATCAGAAGCAATCAGTCAAGCACACTCAAAGGGATGATTAGGAAGGTGAAAAGCTATCACTAAGAGTTTACAAGGATCATTGTAGATCAGCTCTTCAAATCATGAACTTGCTCAGAAATGAGCTAGAGTAGCTGCCCTCTACTTCGCTTTTGATATAGTCAAAAGCTTTTCGATTTGGTACTCTTTTGTTCAGGAAATGAATAGCAAAATACTACAAACACAATCAAACGGATACGATCCCCAGCGGAGTCGCCAGTTTGTTGTAGGGAAAAGTATCCAACTCGGATGACCCTATCCCACTCTAAGGGTGATAGTACCTTAGCAACAACTGTAAAACAAACTACTTAAGGTTTACTTCTTTATGAAAGCAAAAGAGAATGGAGAAATGCACTAACCGTTGCCTTGCGCTTAATGTCGAATCCAAACTCTTCTCTTTGGCTGCTTGCTCCCAGCTCCTTGCTCTTTTGCTGGCCCAGCTACAATGAGATCCTGCAAAATAACAAAGAAGGAAACTACAAGAAGCATGCAATCATAATTGGTTCAAGGATTAGTGTAAACCAAACATGCAATTATCACAATATATTATTGAAACAAGAGCACATAGAAGAACCTCAATAGCTTTTATTAATGAAGAAGTAAAGGTTCTGAGAGTATTACAACCATTGAAGGCTCCAATCCAGCAACACCTCCCAACAGAAAGAATTTCTCCTCTTCACCTCTCTCAAACAATCACCCAATAGCTCTATAGTGAAACCAACAGCATATCATTACTTTGCACCAAATTCCAGCCTCCTGAGCTCATAGGAGAGAGCTCAATATAGATGAATTGAGAAAGGATGAGTCAGCTTGCAACTGATGTGTAGCTGCCTTGTGTCCTCTCTCTCTTCAGTTAATCTTTAGTTGATCTTCAGTTCTTGAGTCCACTTGGAGAACCTTGCTTCCACTTGGAGAAACAGAGCCTCTGACTCATCACAAGGCGAAATACCTGATCCAAGTGTCATTTTTGGAAGATTCCAGAGCAATGACTCAGTGTGCCACTTGTCCCATCTCGCTCAGCGCAGGTGGCCTTTGTCCCACTTGCTTTGCAACGCAGGTACACCATGGAGCAACTGAGTTTCAGCGCAGAAACCTAGTGGAGCACCTGCTTTGATTTCAGGATTGCTTGTTTTTTAGTATTTTCAGGTGGAGAACTGATCTGAGAGCTGTTGGTTTGCTGACCTTGTTCCTCTAGGGGTAGGAACATCATGTTTAGGGAACTTTGGATCCCTTGGATTATTGACAATTCATGCTTGTTGCTGTAAGGCACAAAATTGTCTATAACACACAGATGAGCGATAATTGATGATATTTATGGGGACTCATACACCTGACCTTCTTCTACATCCCTCAAGGGTAGAGTCGATTTTGATTTTGACTTTCTACACTCTGGGCATGGGCAGCCGGGGACGAGGAGCTCACCCGAGATATTTGGGTGATACTCAATGCACTAGGGAGGAAGACTTTTTAGCAGTGGCATTGGGTTGGTGCGTCAGTTGATAGCCATAAGTTGGGGGACGAGGTGATCATCTACAGGGTTGCAATGTTTTAAAAACCGGAAACGATGACAGACCAGTCCACCTAATGAACCGAGTTTCGAACCGGGACTGGTTAGGTCTAAACGAACCGGTTTTAAAAAATACATAAAATAATTAATATGTGATGAAAAAAACTATTTTTATGATTTAAAACCATGATTCCAGGCCAATAGAAACAAAATATGAAAGGTTTTCTCGTCTATATACCATGTAAAGGTGAATATATCAAAATGGCATTGAGTGCAATACATATGTGCAACAAAATACATAATCAATGAGGCTCTAAATGGCCTCTAGAGTCCGAAAATAATTCTCTAAGCTATGGGGTCACTGAAGTACTACAAGTCTACATATCAGTGATCAACAACATGATCACTCCTCATCATGATCAAACTATTCACCATTACTAGACAAGAGATCATCAACATGAGCTACATAAATAATATGGTTCTGAGTTCAAGGACTCCTAAAACTCCGCTACAACTTTAATAGTAGTAGCAAAAATAGACATCAAAACTACAATCACCGATCAACATGGTCACTCATGAAACTCATATTGATTCAACGCTACTAGAAATACATAAACATCATCAACAAGAGATACATGAACATCATCTAGCTCAAAGTCTTCAGACTTGGATTGCTCAACATTATAACATGATAGAAATTGAAAAGGTTTAACATGCCTAGCCAATGATTTTGGTTTGAGTGAAGGGTTCATCTCCTCAACCTTATAACGTGGTAGAAAAAGATTAGCATGCCTAACTAGTTGTTTTCCTTTGAGTGAAGGGTGCATTATTGTTAAGGCCATGGTAGAGGAGTTCAACAATCAGTACCACCAACATCAACAAAGTTCAACAATCAATGCTACCACGATCAAGGTTCTTAAAGGGCTTCATGCTCTTGATCAAATTCCAATTTCATACCCTCACGCATGATAGAATCAAATGGAAACATTGCAAACCCCGAAACCATGAAATCCTGAAAACCATTAAGTTTGCTGAATTTTGAGTGAAATCTAAAATTCTAGTTTCTCCATATGAAATCTAGTGAGGTCGAAACCACTCTCAAACATCCTCAGTGATTTCATGGTAATGTTAAAAATTTAAGTAAAAGGATGAAAATTATACTTTTACTTTAAGAATTAACATTACCATTAATTGTCAACATTGTTAGGGTTGAGATGTGTCAAGAAAATGAGAGGGTAGGCATGTTTTTCTTGGAGGGACTATTTTTGGAGGAAAACAACCCCAAATTTCCCTCAAAACAGATTCAAAACTCACAAAAATGCATTTTGTGGGGTTTATAGTTTCCCTGGTAATAAATTGTTTGGTTTAGGACAAAACCCACCAATTTGACCACAAACTTGCTGGTTCCGTCCTAAACCGGCCAATTAGGACCGATTTATCCACTTTTTTGGTGAAATGGAGGGTCAAACCAGGTTTTTTTGCCGGTTTGACTCAGTGGGCTAGCTAACTGGCCAGTTTGACCAGTTACTAGTTCAGACCGGTCAGTTTTTAAAACACTGCGAGGGTGGCATATTGTTCATCACTGAGCCTACGTCTAGGGAGCTAATCACGGGGGAGACATGTGTCACTCTTTTCTCAGGGCATGTTAGGACCATGTATGAGCAGAGGATACCAGGTATGGCTGAGGTAGTTTCCCAATATGTGTCTAGGCTCCAGACCTTTTATTGGCACATTATTGAGAGGGCGGATGGCCAACCCAGGGGAGATGGTTGGCAGGGACAAGAGGGATCCACATACCCTGATTCGATTATGAGTATGAGATACCCATCTTTTGGTTGCATTCAGAGGGTAGCTATTTGGCACACGTGGCTTCCAACGATTATCGGTACTACACAGTGGCAGACATAGGTCAGATTAGCATGCATCAGATTAGCCCATGATATATGGAGCCTATATATTGATCACATGCAGGGACTAGAGATGAGGCATGGATGGATTCCTATAGTTGTTAGAGCTATGTTGCAGCAGGTCCAACTAGTGGATGCAGGGATTCAGTTGATTGATAGATCACTCTATCTCGTGATGGTTGGAGTCATGGCAGAGAGTGGTCTAGTTCACTCTGGGGTTGGCACATGGGGGTACACAGTGGCCTTCATTAGATGGCAAGGTAGGCTTTCTTTATGGCTACACTGCTTCAGAGTTAGATTTAGACGGGTAGACTTTGGCATCATGGAGATGTCGGGGCAGGATATGTCTCGCCTCTATCAATATTCCACCATCGAGTTCCAGGAGAGGAGTATATTGTCTGCGCACGATGGGAAGTATGTCATAGTCAGAGTAATGCAGCGTCAACATGTTGACACCACTCTGGGACTAGTAGGGAACTGGGGCATCACAACTCTTCACAGCTCAATAACCTTTAGGGATGCGCTGGCTACTACAGGGGGAGATCATACAGATCTTCCATTGGGATTTAGTGAGTCACTGATGGAGAGGGAGACTTGTGGTACCTGTATCGGGCAGGATAGTGAGTGTAGAGAGGGGAGCTTCATGTTGGACAGGATGGCCTGGGATCCGGGTATTGAAGGATTCTTTCATATCATGACAGTGCCAAGGTTAGGGACGATTCAGTGGCACATATGGGACCTTGGCACATTTTGCAGTGACAGTGGGGAGAAATAGTTAGAGAGGATGCTTGTTCAAGCATTGCTTGAGGACAAACGACTTTTGGTGCATTGGAGGAGCTTGTTGGATGAGGATGCTACTTGGAAGGGTGAGCACATACTTGAGCATCCAGCACTAAAGTTTCCTGGGGACAAATAACATTTGGGAGGAGAGGATTGTAATGTCCCTTCCTAAATTATTTTGGAACATGATTAATCTCTACATTTTGAAGCCAATTTTAGAGGTGATGGGTCCCATTCGATTTTATTAGGAATCTAGACTTAGTAGAAGTTATTTCGGGGTGGTTAAGTTATACGTGTGGGCCACCCACATTAAGAGAATACACATTCCCTAGTTCTATTTGCATGGAGGAGAAATCGATGGTTGAATGAGGGACCCACAATGGAGGGAAAAATGCTCCACGAAATCTATATAAGGAAGGTATCTCTCCTTATTTCATCATCTTTTGACATATTGAACTCAATTTTAGTTGCTCGAGCTGCTTAGTGGGTTATTGTGTTGTTTAGCACGCGAGTGTTTCTGAGCGGAGATCTCAACCCTTGCTTTGGTGGAATTTGAGTGCCAGCCCTAGGAGGGAGTTCTTCTTCATCTCAGTTTGTAGCAACAACAACAAAGAGACGAGTTACAACAAGCTATAGTCGAGTTCCAATAGTAGGGAGACGAGTTACAACAGTTGTAGTCAAGTTCCAACATCAAGGAAGTAACAACAAGGAGGCCGAGTTACAGCCACATGGAAAGGAGAAACATGAGGGCCAAGTTACAGCAGCAAGGAGGCTGAGTTCCAGCAGCAGGGAGACTAGCAGCGATGTAGAGCAGAGGGAGTAACAACAACGCTGAATAGGGAGAGTAGTATTTGTGCAGGCACTGCGCAACCATTGGAGTGAGATTTGATGGGGAAACATTATGCAGGGGATTTGGAGCTGGGGTTTGGGAGATAATTTGGAGGGCCATTTTAGGAGGATTGTTGGAGCCGGGAGTGCATAGATTGACAGGATCAGTGACAGCAACAAAATTCGTATTTGGAGGAGGGTCAAGCTGTGAAGGGTCAATTTTTGAAGGTTGGAATAAAGGGAAACCCTTCCTAGGTTTTTCCGGGTTTTTGGCAAGGAGTACGCTCTTAATTTTATAGGATTTTCTGGGCAGATCTAAGGGGTGAAATAGGGGTCCCAACTTCTCCAACAGCTAGAGGAGCTAAGGGGAATTTGGGCCAAAATTCCGAGATCAACATTTGGCCAATTCCTTCGTGGGTTATTCTAGGTTTCTTGTATAGAGGCTGGGATTAATTTCCTATAATTTTTTGAGGAACGAGGAAGGCTTTAACAACAGATCATTTAAGGCAGCAACACCATTCTGGGCAAGAACAGCGCAACAGTTCGGCTGGATTACCATCAGATTTGAGGAGGTTGTTCCATTGTTCATTTTGGGCTTTGGCTAGCTTGCTTAGAGCAAGCCCAAGTGCACACATTCCAACATATTGTTGTACACCTCTTCCCATTTAATAAAATGAGTAGACAACGCCGGTTTGGTTGCCAATTTTTTGGTCTGATGGTCTGATTTAATTTTCTGGCATTGTTTTTATTATTCACTTTGCATAGCACTATTTTTCTTAGTTTGCAACATTACATGTTAAAACATTATAACATGGGCCAATACAATCATTTTTCAAAAGAGGTAGAAGGATGAGAAATTATATCTAAGGGTAGTTATAAGAAGGTACAAAGAAGTCTGAACAAAGCATAAGTATACGGTATGAAACTTTTGTTTATATATTGACAATTCCATTTGTCAACATATAAGAAGCATAAGGGTTAAAAAGAATTTGAAAGCAGTCATGAAAAGTGAGTGAAAAGAAGTTATTATGTTTGGAACATGATTTAAAAAGGACACCTAAAGAGAATTCTAGTTCTCTTAGCTGACACCTATAGGACTATATGATGGTAAGCAAGTCATGTTGATAAACAATTTACAATTGTTAAATAAAATCAAAGAAGCCATATAAAGTTCAAAAGGAGTCGTTGTTTGCTGAGTGTTGAAACAAAACGACTTGCCCAGAAAAAAATTTGATCACAGTGTTTTTTGAGTTGAGTTGGAATGCAGGGTTGTTGTGGATGTTGCCGAAGGATGAAAACGAATGCCCTGATGTGAATATTCTTGTAGAGTGTTGAATTGTGAATGCCTGTTGAACTGAAGGTCAAAATCGAATGCCTGTAAATTGAAATTGAATGCTGGGTTGCTGAGCTTGTTGTAGAATGCCGTGAATGCCCGTAGAATTAGTACGCAGAGCCTTTAGGGATTGTTGAGTTGAAACGTTGAACGAATGCCTATTGTGAATGCCTGAAATCAAATAGCTATTTGTGAATACCGTTTCCAGAGTTAGAACATAGAATTGAATGTTGTTGACCATAGTGGAGCGCAGAGGTTATTGTGGAACAGAAAAATCGCTCAGAAGGATTTTTCTGTGTTGGAAGAGGTAAGCCCCATTTCTTTGCCTGGATTGAGGAAAATAGTAAAATTTTTGTTGAAAATTCCTCTATCAGAATCATTGTGGATATGGTTATCGATTTTCAAGCCAACATTCACTTCCTCTACCACAAAATTCGAGATTCTATCAGTCAATTTTGAAAAAAAAAATCAAAATTGGATGTTGAGACCCTCGAAATCATTTTTTTTTCAAAGGGATTGATTTAATTTGATGAGGGATCTGGGAAATTTAAAATGAAGTTTTCACATTAAAAACATTTCTGAAGTAGGGTACATCAGAAATCAAATTTCTGAGCACAAAGAAATTCCAAAATGAATTTTCAGGGTCACAAAGAGTAGAAATTGGTCAATTTATCATGATCTTCCTTCAACAGGTACGATCTTCCTTCAACAGACAGAAGAAAAAAAAAAACATCGTGAGCAAAAATTCCAGAATAGAAAAAAACACAGTGAGCTAAAAAAATTCCAGAGCAGAGTTTGTTTTTCTAGAAGGAATACTCAAGAAAGAATTGTGTTTTGTTTTCAAAATGGTGTCTAGAATTTAACCAGAACAATTTGATATTTCTATAGTACACCAAGACTGTTTAGAGTTTTTAGAAACAAATCATTGGACTTCATTTTTGACTAAATTCAGTGGGCATAATGAAAAGGCATGTCTAGAGTTTGCAACCTCATTTGATGAAGAGAAGGCCATTGTAGGAAACCTTATTATCAAACTATCAGAAGATATAATGGCACAAGTTACTGGCCTTCCCCAGGAAGGAGAGAGGTACTTCAAAACTAAGCAGTGGAAAGACAAATCATGGGCACCATTTATTTGCAGATCTAGAGTGTCATCAGTTAACTGGAAAAAGGGAATTTCTAGGAGTTGGCTCATGCATTCTTGGGATGAAATGGTGTATATCATCCAAAAATTCATTACATGTGAAGGGAGGTTCAACATAGTTTACTTGTACCATGTCAACTTTTTACAACATGTGAAAGGAGATTGCAAAATTAATGTCCTATTATTTATTGCAGAGTCTCACTAAAATGGAAAAAGGGGTATAAAAAAGAAAAAAATAGCAATCCAGAAAAAAGCCTCAATTAAGAAAAAAATCTTGTATCATTATGGATTAATTAAAATGATTATTGTGCATGGACTTCAAAAACAAAATTTTCTATGGAATCAGTTCATAGCAAATAATGATTTTGAAAAGAAGAAAGATGATTCAAAGGAGTATATTTGTGTTCCAAGTGATGATGATGATGATGAAGAAGAAGTTCTTCCAAGGGCAACTAGCTCAGAACCGCCTTTGGGGAAAATAAAAACAAAGAGTATGATAAGAGAAGAGGATAAATTGAAAGAAAAAGATAAAATTTCCCATACCTATGAAAGAAAATCCAGAAAACGCTTTCATGCTAAAAAAGGACAAACTTTGGAGGAAAATGATAAAATACAACAATACCAATATGATTATTTGCAAGCTTTAGAGGGACAAGAGGAAAGCGGAGGAACAAGAGGAACAATGATAGACACACAGGGACACTTTTTGTGCATGAGGACATGCAATGACTTCCTCTTGGGGGAATGTTGGGTATCACCTTTCTGGTGTTTTATCTTGGCCACATAAGCCATTTTTGCTTTCATTTTCCTTTTTGCACTTCTATTTTCATCCACAAAACCCTTGAAATTAATCAAATCAGGTACAATTGTCATTTACTTTTAATGATTTAAATTTTGATAAAGTTTTGCTTTAAAATTAAAATTTTAGCAGTAATTACAGATGTTGCAACTTCCTGTAATAGCTCTGTGTTTTTCATATGTGCAGGACAACTGGGTAAAATCCGAAGGTTGTTGGGTAATCCCCATTGTACAAGGATGGTGAAACTCCTATTTTTCTCTTGAAAAGGTTCACAAAGGTGCTCGGTCAACGCTGGTCAAACTAGGCCAGTCATGCAGAAAATCCCCTGTTTTAAGCATAAAATTTGGGCAGTTTTGGATTTTGAGGGATTTCTCCCAAATTTTAGTGATAAGAGGGATGAATTTGACCTGTAGCCTTTATTTAGGATTGTCATAAATACATTTGAATATTTTTAGTCAATTTGTTACAAAAACGCTTGTATAAAAATGTGGCATTTGATAAAGGAAGACATATATTGTGTTATGTTAAGTTTGATGAACTTTTGCTATTTAGTAAAGTGAACTGATTCAAAGTTTTCAAGTTCATCTAAGCTGGTCTTCACTTAAAGTGTGCAAGAAAAGCGTGGAGGACCCCATTGCCAAGCCTGTGCACTAATTTCTCATTGTTTGGTATGCTTTTCAGTTTGTTGTAATTTCATTGTGTGAATTTGTTATTTATTTTGGTATCATTTGACAAAATTGCTATTGATATGCTTGATAAGAAATATTATGAATTGACCTCCTGTAAGGGAGCTTAATTTTCCTTTCGTTTTCAATAGTTAAAGTTGTAAAAAATTGCTCATTTTGCTTATATGTGATTGAATTGCTTCAATTTAATTAATTAATTAATTAACTGAAGAAATTGGTGATCTAAAGGTATTGGTTTTGTCATTAATGGCTTTTTGAATCCATCTCCTGTAAGGGAGATTGAAGTTTACTTGACAATAATGCTTAAGATCTCAAGTTAGTTAAGTGTTAATCTTTTAGAATTAGTCTCTAAACCATAGATTTTGGTGTGCTTCTAAGTTTACGAAGTCTGGATTGATGATAGAATTAATGATCTAATTTATACCCTTAAATTAGGCTGACACTCTCCTACAATGTCAAATGTTGGTTAAGCTTGAGGTTTAACTTGAATAAGTCTCTTATTGAATTGTGGAGTATTATCTACTAGTTCAAATCAAATTGATTAAAATTGGGAAAAGTTAATGGCAATTTCTCTATTTCCCTTTTAGGCAGTTGCATTTACTTGTATTAGTAGCAAACTAGGTAGGTAATTGTGATGGCCTTATTAGTAGTTGATTATTATTCTATGGTGGAGGAGGCAATAAAGGCTAGATTTGTTGAAGTGGCCATTTTTATTGTGGTCTAAAAGATTGTTGCTCAGTGCTAATTTGGCCATTAAGCAACTTGGTTTAAATGTGATTGTTATTCATAGGTCATTAAATAGGCCATTGCATTTTAAAAAGTACAAAATAGGGCCATTGATTACTATAATAATGTGATGGATACTAAAATGTTGTTAGATATTGATTTGAACAAGAATATATATATATATCTATATCTATATCTATCTATCTATATATATATATATATATATATATATATATATATATATATATATATATATATATATATATATATATATATCATAATTGATAGGTATAAGTTATAAATCTTGATTTCGATTGCTTTATTTTCACATGTCAATAATAATTTAAGTATTTTTTTTCCTTAAAGAAGTCATTTTGAGGAGATGATCTCTTTAAGTGATCAAATTTCTTTTATTATTACCATTCATAGTAGCATTTTAGAGTTAAGCAACAACCTTTGAATTATTTTTCTTCATTGTAGTATTGATGAGATAAGGAGTTGTTGTAGTCCTTACAACAACTCCCATTATTCTACATTGTTTTCATAAAATAATTGGACCCTATAATTGTTTCTAAGTTATTTTTTGTATATTGAAATATCATTGTTAATTTTGCTTTTATTATTTAATAAGTAATTTTCATTTCGTGTGTTTTGATTTTGAAGTCCCTTTATTTTTAATTTGTATAATTTTGATTAATTATCTCAAGAGTGAGATCAAGTTTCAAGGTTAATAGGTGAATATCAAATAATGTAAATTGATAAATTCAAAGATTAAAAAATAATATCAAATAATTTCAATAACTCAATAAAGCGTCTGTGTATTTCGTTTCAAAGGAACAAAAAAACACATTCTAATATTTAGAATGAGGAATCAATTCAATGAATGAAATTTTGTAGAAATGAAAATATGAGATGCAAATAAAAAAAAATATTCAACATATGATACTTCATACATAAAGTAATTCACCACACTAACTTTTAGGTCTCCAAAATATTAAACGACAATCTTTGATTACAGATACCAATTTTTCTTGCAGTACAATAATTCTCAACACCTTCTCCCATGAACAGTGTCATATAAATAAAAAATAAAATGAAAACAAGAAAACAAAAAAATCCCTTGATTCTTGCAAGAAGATTTTCTTATGGATTAAAAGCAACTTCCTATCTCCTTGTTTTTGGGTGTAGATTATTTGACTTTGATTGTAGCTAATATTCCTTCATTTTTTGTTCTAACTGCCTTGTCCCTTTTGTTGGTTGTAAGGGATTTGCTTCCCTTTCTTTCTCCTTAATGTATTTGGCCCATTAATTGTATTTATCAAATATTTGCAGTAAAAATATAGAAATGTTGTTTTTAGACCAATCTAGCATTGACTTATACGTTTCAAGATATATCTCTTTTTTGTATGCATTTGGAAGAAAATTTAGAAATTAACTCCATACACTCATATGGTAACTAGAAGAATTTTTGGATCCCTTTGTTACTCTATTGAGTGATATGTTGAATTTCATTATTACCAGCTTGATTCTTGCAATAAGATTTTCTTATGGATTAAAAGCAACTTCCTATCTCCTTGTTTTTGGGTGTAGATTATTTGACTTTGATTGTAGCTAATATTCCTTCATTTTTTGTTCTAACTGCCTTGTCCCTTTTGTTGGTTGTAAGGGATTTGCTTCCCTTTCTTTCTCCTTAATGTATTTGGCCCATTAATTGTATTTATCAAATATTTGCAGTAAAAATATAGAAATGTTGTTTTTAGACCAATCTAGCATTGACTTATACGTTTCAAGATATATCTCTTTTTTGTATGCATTTGGAAGAAAATTTAGAAATTAACTCCATACACTCATATGGTAACTAGAAGAATTTTTGGATCTCTTTGTTACTCTATTGAGTGATATGTTGAATTTCATTATTACCAGCTTCTTTGTTATCATTTCCCCCCTTAGTGAAAATAGTCAAAGGTAATAATTCTTTTATTCCTCCAGGGTAGGGCATATTGAATTCTTCAATAATGTCTAATGTACTATCCCAAATTGAATCAGACTCGTCATAAGATTATTTAATCCATTGTTTAATGATGAAGTTAGATGTCCTCTGATCTAATGATATCTGCAACATTCTTTTTTCTTCCTTGGAGAGTTTGCTGAAAAATTCAGAATTCTCTTTATTTTCACACATGACAATTTTATCAAATTGATCTAATGCCACACTATCATCCCGCATCTGAACATCAACCTGATCTGTAAGGGTTATCAAACCAAGATAAATATATAAATTATATTCAATTGACTGAAGAATTTCAACTCAACTTGTTTGAGTTGATCATTAATAGCAATGGCCTGCTATTTGAATACCTTTACTTCCACATGTTCTTTCTTGAGTTGACTTATTTTTTCTTCCAGAGAAATAATACGAGCTTGAAATCCTGTAGAAATTGTTTGAGAATTAATCTCAAATTCTTCTTTTAGTATTTCGATTTCTCTAGCATGAACTTATCTCAGATATTCTAATTGTTTAGTATGCTTACTTTTAGTCTCAACAAGTTGTTTCTTGTACTGCTCCTGTAATTGAATTTTTCCAATTCGGTGCATCTCTTTAATCTCTAACGCAATGATGGAAAAACCTTCTTATAACACATTGGAATGGGGATGTCTTTCCTTCTCCTAAGTAATATTTTTATTTTCCAATATTGTTTCCAATTCACTAATTTTATTCTAGTGCTTATTGTTACACAGTAATTTGTCACCGTTGGTCACCGTCCCTATCGCCCCGATTCCAGTACATTGGAGGATGCATTTCGGGACCTGTGAGCAGTGACATAGCCTAAAAACACTTGCACTATGTTCCCCTGAGTATGTACTTCATGTTCCCTCAAGACACCTTCTGCAAATTATCCCTGAAAAGTACCCTTTTCCCATTGGCGCAGGTACCCAATGTCTGACCCGCGCCAATAACTCAGATCCTCAAAAAGGGGCGCGCCCATTGGCGCTCTGTCTTAGAACAATGCCCGCGCCAGTCAAGTTTAGTAATGTTTTTTGCCAAAAGCACGACTGTATGATTTTTCCTCCCAGATCATGAAGTCCTTTGAGGGAAAAATCCATCTGATAAAGCTCGAGAGTCATCATATCTATCCACAGTAGCTTTTCATGGATGTTGCCATTCCATAATGGGTGTCCTGGTGCATTGAATCTTTCTCCCTTCTTCATCTATAAAAGCCTGTCCTCATGCATTGGACAAGCTAGTTCCAAGTTTATGAGTTCCGAAGTGCTGTAGTTTTGAGTTCTTGAGTTGTTGGAGTAATGCTAGAGAGGTTATGCTGCCGGGAGTCCGAGAGAGAGGAAGTCTACTGCAAGGCATATAGCTGCTCGCCCAGCCAGGGGAAAGGTTCAACGTCAGAACCTTGGTTGTAACTTTTCCTGTCTATTATTAATTAATGAGCGACTGCTATTATAGTTCCAATCTCATTGTCTATTATAGTGATGTTGATTTATTTCCTTTCTGACTGAAATATAGTTATGCCTTGGTGGATTTTATGCTTGTATATGTTTCTTCCTTTGCATGTGCAGGTGTCTGTTTGCAAGGATCGCAAGGATTGTGACCTGCCGGAGCGAGGGAGCGGGAACACCAACTCTGCTTCGACTATAGCGTTGGATTCCAGGTTGGTTTTCTTAATTCGCCTTTAATGTACAACTAGGAACTTGCGTGGCAGCGTGGATTGATTGTGGCTAGTTCTGTTTTAAGCTAGTGGGATCGCCTCTGTCCGCAGAGGGGATTTACCTAACCAACAATTTGGCGACTCTGCTAGGGAGCAGCTATTTGGAGTTTGTCTTGCATGATTAGTTTTCTCTCGCTTGCCTGAGTTAATGAACTTTCTGGGTCAGTCTTGAAATTGCTATCTACTGGGCACTGTCAATCAGACCTTGGGTTGTTATATTTATTTTTTGGGTCAGTAAACGGGGCTGGCACGTTTTTTCTTTTGACAGTCGCGCCAGTTGGCGCATGTTGCTCCATAAAGACCCGCGCCAATTGACTGTTAGCGCGAGTTGCAGATTCACAGTCGCGCCAGCTCTGTGAATTTTGCCAGTTTGGTACTTGAAAGCTCCTTAAACTCAGATGTTTTGTTTTTCCATATCTTTTGCTGCTTCTGGGAGTGTGTTGGACCTCTGTGTGACTGGTTGTTACCTTCATCCTTCAGTTGTTTGCTTATTTCTATCGATTTTGTATCCCAGCCCTAGAGTACCTAGTGGCTTTGCATGTCGAGCCTTCTGTGGGACCTTGTGGTTTGATTATCCAGTCAGCTTGTTGGTTGTTTTCCACACTCATCTAGTGGTTGTTAAAAGTTGGTATTCTATGCTTCGAGTGATTCACTTCTAGCTTGCTTGGATCTTGCTTGACTTCATTTGAACTTAGATCACATGGTTCATTGAACGTCTTCGTGTTTTCCTTTGCTTTGACAGTTCATCTTCATGTTTCTAAATTGGTTCTATGACCATTGAGTGAGTTGTGTTTGTACTCATGGATATCTCTTGAGGTTTGTTTACATGCATTATGCCATTTTAAAAAATCAAAAAACAAAAGAGCTTTTTGCATTATATTAGTTAGCATTTATTGCTATTTGTCGCTTTTAAAAAGAAAAGGAAAAAACTTTTATATCTTGTTATTAGCTGCATTAGGATCTTTGTTACTTGTTTGATGATCATTTTGTTTGTGTAAAAAAAAAAAAAAATCTCTACTCTTCTGTAGGTAGAATTCATCGAATGAAACGATATAATTTTGGCATATAGATTGCATTTAGGAAGTTTGGAGAGACCACATACGGTAGGACCAAAAAACTGAAACATAATTGAAGATAAACTATAAAATAAACTCAATGAACCTAACAACGCATTGGAACATAATGCAAACATTCTAGAGGTCTAGGTTAGAGACATGTTCCGGTGTCGTTAAACCTGGTAGCTTACCGTCGAGTGGTTGGGTGATTCCTCCACGGTGAAACAATAGGTGCCAATACGGACTGTGCTCCCACGTACCGTCGCGTATACATTGGGAGACCCCTATAGGAATAAAGCTTTTATCCATAGGAAGCCGTGTCGGCCGCCCTACGATTCGCAATGCAGTGAACACAGCATTCACGAAGATCGACCACCTGTACCCTAAAAAGTATTCTGCGGTTTTGCGAAAAGTTTGGCACACCCTCTACCTAGAATTCCAGAGCAGTCACTTTTGATCCTTTTCGGACTCCTTAAACGAAAAGGTGCTTGTGAGCGTCTTGTCACTTCGTGCTCATTAAATATTCGAAGGAGACTAGAGTCATCTTTTCGTCCTTTTCTCAACTCTTAAAAAGTGAAAAGGTCAAGTTCAAAGTTCAGTGTCTTAAAATTTATTTGACCACGATCACATATAACCCGGTTAAATTTTGCTTGCGTTAGCTTGAGTAGGGTTTTTTCTCGCTCAAATGGCATCCTTCCCTGAGCCCACCGGCCAAGGTGGTCCCCCGGCTGGTCCGATTCCTTCTGTGGGAAATGTTGGTGTTCAGTATATAGCAACTTTGTCTTTACCTGGGTTCACCATCGGTTTACCCGTATGGGTGTTCTCAAACTCAGTGGTCTCGAGTGTGATAACTCCTGTTCCACCACCACCTCCTCCACCCGAGCAACATCATTTTGATTCCAAGGTGGACCCCTGCCCTTCTTCGCCTACTGTTGTGTCCTCATCTTCTACTTCGCCTGGTGAAACTCTGGATTTAAGTAACCAGGTGGCTAAGAAGAAGAAGAAGAAGACCAAAAAGAAGAAGTCTCCCAAAAGAAAGGTCCCATCTACCCCGAATATACCTGAAGTAAAGTCTCCTCCTGCTCCGCAGCAGAAGGCTAAATTTCCTTGTAGATTATGCAAGGAAGACCATCTTCTTCGCGATTGTCCTGGCATCCCCAGGGTCTTAGAAGTATGGGCTCACAATCGGGACCGCCTTGCATCGTCCTCTGGAGATCATGGTGATGCTACCCTATCAGCTGGAAATGTTAAGGGAAAAGGGAAGATTCGAATCCCCTGTAGACTTTGTGAAGGCAATCATCCCCTTCACCTTTGTCCATTCATGAATAGAGCCTCTATTGTATTGGAAAGTCTTACAGCTCCCTCAACTCAACTTCCTGCTGGTTATCAACGTCTCTCTGCAATTGCAGAACGTTCCCCTGCTGACCAAGCAATCAAGCATGATTCCTCTTTGGTCCAGCTTTCTCTTCCTGAACCTGGCTGTGCTCAGCCTGTTCCAGACCAGTCCCTGGTCGGAAAGAGTGTTTCTTTACAGCCTGTTCCAGACCAGTCCCTGGTCGGAAAGAGTGTTGATTTTCAGCCTGTTCCAGACCAGTCCCTGGTCGGAAACGCTGTTGATTTACCTTCGTCGTCTACACACCACTTTGTTCCGGAAACGTTTGTCATCAAAGATGAACCACCTGAATCCAAACCAGATGAAAGGGGGCATGCAAATTTATAACAAGCATAGTTTTTTCGTTTCAAGCTTGTGTAAACATGAAGCCAAATCCAAGCAGAGTTCTTCATGGTTCAAGCTTGTGTAAAAATGAACCCATACCTGATTTACATCCCGTGATTGCCATTTATCTTCTAAATTCTGCTAGATGAGCCTTGGTTGTTTCATTCCATCGCCACCATCTCTTTGGCCGATCATATGCTTTCACTTGGTTGTTTTCCTTTCCTGAGGAACCGCAGCGATGAGTGGTTTTATTAGCCAGCCTCTTTACCATTACATGTTTTAAGCAGTTCCACCACTACCGGAACCAGTTGCTACCCTTTATACCACTCGTTCCTCTAGGACGAGTCGCCTTTAAGCTCTTTTCTGACTCGTAAAATATGAAAAGATTGCCGAGTATTTTTCCCTTTTTGACTCATTAAAGAGAATAAAATTGAAGGTCTTCTTTCAGCTCTCTTTCGACCATTTAAAGAGGAAAAGATTGCCGAGTTACTCCCCTTGACTCGTTAAACGTAAATAAGGGGCGGTCGTTTTAAGTTCTTTTTGTCGACCGTTAAAACTTAAAAAGATTACCAGGTTTTTGTCATTTCAAACTCGTTAATGGTTACGAAACTACGTGGTTTTGATCACTTTTTTACTTTTTCAGGTCGAAATCACTATTTATGAAAAGTACTCCTCGATCGTAACGATCGGGCGGTTCTTTCGGGCATTATTTTATACTTTTTCGGGCCCGAGAGACACAACTTTACGAAAAAGGACACCCCTGGAGTTTCCTTTTCGTTGTCTTTTCAAATTCTCTAAATATGAAAAGACGTTGAGTTCTTCCTTTGTCAGACTCGTTAAAACCTAATGACATCAGATTTTGTCGAAATGACGCACCACAAGCATATGCTATCCCCATCAAGCTTGTTAAAAATAATTGGGGTACTCGCCAGAAATGGTGGGGGAAAAGAAAATTTTGGAACCATAATTATTGATGTGTCGGCAGTATGTCGCTCTTGAACATGGCACTCCTCTACTTTCGTGTCTAGGTGGGGACATCTCATCTTATTTTTCACTTGCCTCCGTGAGATTGGGTAATCCTATTTGACCTCTCATCTGCTCATTGCCTCGTCACTATGACCTCTGATCCGTCGATGTCAAATACTGCCAACTCCACTCTAGTGCCGCCGGTATGTTCAAAAGAAGTTGACCTCTGCAAAGAAACAACCTCCCTCTGATAGCTCATACAATTTTGATTCACAACATCATCTCTCTGTCTCGTGTCGATGATGTGGGAAACATTATGGCCCACCTTCGATCAGGGTCACTTCCTGTCGACTTCAGCTCATTATCCAGGAAGCTGATCTAGAGACTCCCTTCCGGTGCCTTGGAGCCTGCATGCCTCAATGGCAGGTTCTTTGTGTTCGACGCGAGGTTTTCATCATTGGCCTCCGATCAAATGATTCTACAGGTGTTCGACGTCATATCACTAATTCGCACGCCGTAGATTGTACCGATAGTACCTTGAGGGCCATTGTCATTATTGGTGGTACCTCTCGCGTCTGTTAACAGTTCCAAATATTGACTGGTAATCAGACGATGTTCATGCATGTTCGACTTCAGCTCACATATTCGCATGCTTGAACTTGTACTTCTGTTCGGGTCAAGATGGAGCGCAAGACCCTGGATTGTGTCTGTTGTAATCCAGGCGTGATTCTTGATACATGACTCATTCACTGGATGGTTGCGACCATACCTGAGTCAATTCATTGATCCTACCCAGATGGTTGCGTCCATACTATGGATCTAAATTATCATGTACTCTCTTATGGATGGCTGCGACCATACCACGTACATCATGTATTTGAGCTATCAATAGTATCTCTCCATGCAGGTTCTCGGCAGCAGCTATATGTGTTCTTGCAAAGCATTTCACCCCTCTCTCTCGCTCGGGCCTCATGCTTTGGGGGGCATCTGTTACACTGTAATTTGTCACCGTTGGTCACCGTCCCTATTGCCCCGATTCCATTACATTGGAGGATGCATTTCGGGACCTGTGAGCAGTGACATAGCCTAAAAACACTTGCACTATGTTCCCCTGAGTATGTACTTCATGTTCCCTCAAGACAACTTCTGCAAATTATCCCTGAAAAGTACCCTTTTCCCATTGGCGCAGGTACCCAATGTCTGACCCGCGCCAATAACTCATATCCTCAAAAAGGGGCGCGCCCATTGGCACTCTGTCTTAGAACAATGCCCGCGCCAGTCGAGTTTAGTAATGTTTTTTGCCAAAAGCACGACTGTATGATTTTTCCTCCCAGATCATGAAGTCCTTTGAGGGAAAAATCCATCTGATAAAGCTCGAGAGTCATCATATCTATCCACAGTAGCTTTTCATGGATGTTGCCATTCCATAATGGGTGTCCTGGTGCATTGAATCTTTCTCCCTTCTTCATCTATAAAAGCCTGTCCTCATGCATTAGACAAGCTAGTTCCAAGTTTATGAGTTCCGAAGTGCTGTAGTTTTGAGTTCTTGAGTTGTTGGAGTAATGCTAGAGAGGTTATGCTGCCGGGAGTCCGAGAGAGAGGAAGTCTACTACAAGGCATATAGCTGCTCGCCCAGCCAGGGGAAAGGTTCAACGTCAGAACCTTGGTTGTAACTTTTCCTGTCTATTATTAATTAATGAGTGACTGTTATTATAGTTCCAATCTCATTGTCTATTATAGTGATGTTGATTTATTTCCTTTCTGACTGAAATATAGTTGTGCCTTGGTGGATTTTATGCTTGTATCTGTTTCTTCCTTTGCATGTGCAGGTGTCCGTTTGCAAGGATCGCAAGGATTGTGACCTGCCGGAGCGAGGGAGCGGGAACACCAACTCTGCTTCGACTATAGCGTTGGATTCCAGGTTGGTTTTCTTAATTCACCTTTAATGTACAACTACGAACTTGCGTGGCAGTGTGGATTGATTGTGGCTAGTTCTGTTTTAAGCTAGTGGGATTGCCTCTGTCCGCAGAGGGGATTTACCTAACCAACACTTATCTAATTCCTTAGATAGTTCTTGAACCAACCATTGGCTAGCTAAAGTGAAAGCTCCAGGAGCTAAAGCTATTTATATGGCTATGTTTTAAGGATCGCCTTTGCTTTCCAAGCCATTTCTAATGATGTTTTTGTTTTGGAAGGATCTAGCTTTCTTTTCATTGATCTTTTAACAATCGATTTTGACTGGGAATTGTAATAGTAATCTCCAAGGGACACTATTTTATTTTTCATTGGTTCTATTTCATCAATATTCATTAAAAGAGCAGAGAAATTTGCAGTATTAGTTGCCAAATGAGTCATAATAACTCCTCGAGTTATTATCTCAGTGATTTGTGCAGAGGGAATTCGACTTTTAGAGATTTCTTGAACTTGTTCCATCTATTGAATACTAGACTGGTCCACTTTGCATGGTACTTTATCATTAGGATTTTGACTCATTGAATCTTCAAATTTTCTTTCTATTTTCTCTCCTTGAGAAGTACTATGTTTTCTTGCTCTTTATTTTGGAATGAAGTTTCAACTTGTTTCTATGATTATTCTTCTTTTTTTTCATGGGGAAATTCGTAATTTTCTATTATAAATGGAAAATTACATGCTGTAAATGTCGATGGCATATGTTGTATGTGTGACCGTAGCCATCAAAATATATAGGTTTGTACATAAGTACCCACTAAGGGTATACCTTCAAAGTTCAGTAAATATTTATACAAAATTTCAAAATTTTTTTGCAAAATTTCTGAGATATGTTAGGATCATAGAAACTATGTAATTAGGGCCTGTTAGCCCTCTGATGTATCCAATCTACATATGGCTTGTGATAAAATTGGAACATCTCTTCCTCCCTATGTTCCTGGATCAACCATTCACCCCTAGGTTGATGCACTGCCTCCTTTGAAAGCTGATCCACAACCTGGTTGCACTCCTTGTAAATGTGGAGATGTGTAATCTGTTCAAATTGTGATTTTAAATGCAATGCATCATCCAAAATGTTCATGAGAGAATGTACATGACAAGAATATGTGCAATTGAACGAATTGATGACAATCTTAAAATCCCCAAAGATCTGAACGTGTATACAGTTATGGTACAATGCAAAGTATAATGAATGACGGAGTGTGATGAGATCGACAAAGTTGTTAGTGCCAACACCAAGCCCCATGCAGATACAGAAGGAGTGACTGTCGGATAGGTGTAGCAGGATATCTTCCCCACACCCCTGTTCTTGGGCAGAACCGTGGAAATAAGCCTATGGATGATCGTGGTCAATAACTTCGGGAGTGATAGAGCGAGCATGAGTGGACTATTCATCCTCAGGGATTTCAATGAAATTGTTGCAGATCCTAGTGATAATCAATGGCCACCATATATGCAGATTGTTAAATATGATTTGTTCCGACTTAACCAGATATGCCAGCATATAATCAGTGGGAGGTTGCATTTATTCATGTTGTGGGAAGTTGTCTACCAACTGTTTGAGGCCTCCTTGATGTTGAGACCATCGTAATACTATGACATGTTCAGTGAGGGAAGGACTTTATCCCAGATGTGATGAGTGGTTGAGCAGGACAGGAAGAGGTGATCATTCGATTCCTCCTCTTGTTGGAAAATGACACACCAAGAAGGATCCAAGAATGATCTTTTCATCAGATTAATGCCTATTGGAGTCTTGTTCATTATGATGTTCCACATGAAAAGCCACGTTCGGGGTGGTGCCTTGAGCTTCCAGATCACTTTCCACCAACCCTCTAGAACAGGGGGTTTATATGCAGCAAGAATAATGGGGTATCCCTCTTTAGGTGAGTAGGCTCCATGAGCTGCAAGGGACAATATGAGATCATCGTCACCATCATTTATGCGAACATGCGATTCAGATAAGGCATTTGTATAGTTCCCCCAATCTTGTATCCACTGATTTGGGATGCCTAAAGTAGTTGCAGATTTCCAGGCTTGTAGGAATATAGTCGAATTCTGCTGATCCATAATGTGTGCAATTGAGTTAATGCCCCTGTTGTTTAGGAATGTAATCAGTGCCAGATGGAGTCGATATAGGTTGCCGCATCCTGTCCATGGATCCAGTGCGGACTGTTGTTCCGTCATTTATTTGTCAGGTGAGGCCACTCCTGATGGTGGGGAGGGCTTGTAATACAACCTTCAATATGATTGATATTCCTTGTTTGTTCCAGGCTTTTAAGTGGACCCAGTCCATGAGATTTTGGGGACAAATGTATTTATTGATGACCACTTCTATCCACAAAATTTTGGACTTTAGGAGGAGCCATCCCAATTTGTCAGCCAATGCATGTGCAAAGGTAGGAAGATCTTTGAGGCCCCATCCTCCCCATTTTTTAGGTAGTGCAATGCGACTCCATCTAACCCAAGCAAATGGCTTCCCTTCCTTGTGCCCCTTCCAGAGAAATTTTCATCAATTTTTTTGTATTCTCGAAAGTATGCCTTGTGGAATCCAGGCAAGTGACATCCAGTAAACCAGAGTGGCTTCTAGGAAAAATTTGATAAGCACTAGTTTCCCTACTCTGGATAAGAATCGATGGTTCCAGTTGATCAACCTTTTTTCCACCTTAGTCACTAGCTAGGTCCAGTCAGCAATTTTGTATCGATGTGATTTAATGCGGAACCCCAAATATTTAAGTCCATCCTCCAATAGAAGGCTTTGGAAGGGAAACTTATGATAAGCATGTCTAGTTTCTTGTGGTGAGCAAGCTGAGAAGGTGATGGTAGACTTTGGTCTATTTGTTTCCATCCTAGTGGCTGAACATAATAGTTGCATTACATCATAGAGAGTATTAAAGTCACGAATGCCTCCATTGAGGAAGATAAGCACATCATCATTGAAAAGGAGATGGGTAAGGATACATTGACCGTTGATTTTGAGTCCCTGCAATCTCCCAGCTCTTTTCTCATGTGAGATGAGCCTGCTTAATCCTTCCATGACTAGCAGGAAAAGTAATGGGGAAAGTGGACATCCTTGTCTGAGGCCCCTCTCAGCATGGAAGAAATTGGATGCAGATCCATTGATAAGTACACTAAATGAGATAGTAGAGATGCAACACATAATCCATCGGATGAAAGAGATAGGGAAGATGAGATGTGTGAGTAACATCCTAATATAGAGCCAGCTAACACGATCAAACACCTTTGATAGGTCTATTTTGAGAATGGATCCTTTCAGGTTCTTTAGTTTGATTGAGTGGAGGGCTTCCTGCGCAGTGCCTATAGCCTCATGAATATGTCGATTGTGGAGGAATGCAAATTGTTCAGAAGATATGTTATCCGAGAGAACGGGTTTAATACGGTTGGTGATGATTTTGGCTATGATCTTATATAGGCAGTTGCAAAGGGAGACAGGCCAGAAATCATTGAAAGATTGGGGGGAATCCACCTTTAGTAAGAGGGAAATAAAGGTTGTATTGATGGCTTCATACATATGCCCAGAAATTCTGCATTCCTCTATGACCTTTAGTAGATCCAAGCCTAAAGTCTCAAAAAAGGATAAGTAGAATTCCACAGACCATCCATCAGGACAAGGGCTTTTATCCTTCTTGAACCATTTTAGGGTGCTCTCCAATTCCCCCATGGATACTGGCTTGTTAAGTTCATTAGATATGTCTGGGTCAACAAACCGAGGGAAATGACCAGAAATGCGAATGATTTCAGCAAGTGATGCTCCTGGGGGGGCTTCGAAGAGCTGCTGAAAATGTGAATTTCCCAAGTGTGCCAACTGATGAAATGTTTGTGCATACTGTACATGATCAGTAGGCATTTTCCAGATGGTGTTATAGGCCAACCTTCCTTTGGCATAATTGTGGAAGAATTTTTTGTTTTCATCCCTTGCCTTTAGCTAGATGGCTCTGCTTCTAAGTCTCCAAGTCTCTTCGCGTTCCTGTAGTATCTTGGATCTATGTGCCTCCAGTTCGGTGAGGGTAGCTTTTTATTCAACATAGATGAATCCCCCACCCTGGTCATCTACCACATCGGCAAGTTGGTGTTCAATATCACAGAGAGTCTGGTCATCTCTGGATTGTTTTTCTTTGTCCCATTGAATGGAGATACTTTTAAGTTCCATAGGATTTCGAAAAAAACCTTCTGTCAGATTATGTCCTTGAGTAGGAGGATGGTCTCTCCAAAACTCAGTAACTAATTTATGATAATCAAGGTCCTATAACCAGGTCGAGTTGAACTTGTAGGGTGCTCTGGGATTTTTGGATGGACCAACCAGTTCCAAATAAATGGGGGAGTGATCAGAGATCCCCCCAAATCCAACCCATTGACAAAAATTTGTGAGAGTGCCAAGAAAGTCCTCTTTGATGAGGAATCGGTCCAATCTCATTCCCAGCGCTGCATCTCCAATCCTCCTATTATGCCAAGTTGGTTGCTTTCTGTTTATAGGGATGTCGATCCGATGATTATGTTCCATTAAATGATCCATGTGATTTGATAGAGGATCCAACTGTGAATGATGTCCCCAGGATTCTTCATGACCAATCGTGAAATTGAGGTCACCTCCAAAAATAATATTATTAGAATTAATCAGGGAGAGATGCAATAGATGGTTCCAGAATTCCATCCAATTGTGATTTGGTGTGTAGACATTGACAATACGAAGGTTTCTACCCAAGTTTGAGGAAAAAATGTCCATTCTCAGAAAACCAAGGCCTCCCAAACAAAAATAGGATTGATGGATCAAGTGTTTATGCTCAATGAAATACCCCCAGATCTCCCATTGACATCTAGGGCATGAAATCACCAACCAAGAAACATAGAGTGTAGTATCCCGGTAATCTGCTCAGCGTTCCCTAGGGTTTCTTGCAAAAATACAATGTCGGATGGCTCTGTATCCAAGAGCCTCTTGAGAGCTAGTTTTTAAACAGGGATAGCTAACCCTCTACAATTTAAGGACAACCATTTCATGGGAGGTCAAGAATGAGGGTCTTCTTTGCTCTAAGAACCATATCAATAGTAGTGTGTCTGCCCAGGGCCACATCTACCCCGGTAAGCATGATTTCTCTCGAAATCTTAGAAGGGCACCCACGGGAGGGTTTGGTCTCAGCTGGAAGAGAGGAAAGACCTAATCCAATAGGGTTGGGTGGAATGGATACCCGGGAGCGGAGATTATAGGAATGTGAATGAGAAGAGGTGGAGTGCTCAGATGGGATGATGGGGCCAACTTCAGTAACAAAGGGTGGGGTGGTGGATAAAATTGATGAAGGAAGATCAAGTGGACAAGTGAGAGGGGATGTGTTCAAACAAGGAATGGATGCAAAAGCAACATGTATTTGTTGTGCAGTGCATTCAAATGAAACAAAAGAACATAGAGTAGGAAGAGTACCCCTGGAGAGAGCAGAAATCGCAATAGTCTGAGATATCGTCGTGGGCAGGGATGTTGGTTGCAGTGTGACAGAGCAAGTTGGCAGAGAAGTGTCCCCATCCATATCCATCGGACTAGCAGAGCGTTGAGGCTGTTCTTCCACCTGGGGATCTTCTGTATGTGGTTGCTTAATTCCTTTCGTTGATGAAGAGGTCGCTGACGAAACAAGTGGGAACTTCTTATACAGGTGTTTGACCTTATGACACCTTCTACACCTGAAGGGGACCCCCTCATAGTCTAGGATTTGTTTGCAAGTGAAATTCCTCCAGTGCAGAGTAATCTTTTCCTCCAAACCTTCTTTGGTGTCCAGGTGAACCAAAATGCGGGCCATGGATTTATTGCGAGATGATTTGTAAGTCATATCATGATCCAAATATGTGCCCAATACATTACCGATGCAAATAAAGACATCCTTTGACCAGAAATGTAGAGGCAACCCTAGAAGGCGAACCCAGATCAGACCTGCACCCAACTGCTCCCTTTCTGGATCGAAAAGGGGGCTCCATCGTTTTAGTAGCACCGGGGCCAATTCAATTTGCCAGTAGCAAGAGAGAATCCAATATGTGTATTCTTCCCGGTGAAACTTGAGGGCGAACTAACCGCGAGTTAAAATGGTGATCGACGGAAGTTCTTTGAGAAGGGTGCCCCAAATCTCCATGGTCCAGAGGCGGAGCCTCTCAGCCGAGTAGGTTCTTCCTCTCACACGCCCCACTAGAACCCTATTTGCAGTATCCACCACCTCATCCATAGTGATATCTTCCCCGAGACTGAGATTGATGTCCTTGCCCGTGGCCTTGATGCACTTTCCCTTCTTGGCCTTACTAGTCCGTGGAGTCGTCGGGTGGTCCCGGAAGGGGTCCCATCTGCCTTGTAGAACTGCCTATGGAGAGAGGGAGGCATTCCTAGGTATGGAGGTCGGGATGTTGAAGAAGCCTGATGGGATAGGGAAGTTGCACGAAGGGTAGGTAGGGTTAGGGTTAGGAACACTCTCCAGAGTGGAGAAATGGGGAGAGGATAGCCCAGATTGAGACAACCCGAAAGTCGTGGGGATTCCGGATGATGCAGGATGTTGGGGAGTCTCAGATGGAAGGGATTCAAATGTAGGGGAGGGAGCGATACATGCAGCTAAAAGTTTGAACGTAGCAGGTGATAACAGAGGGAATTCAAGCCAAGGTGAGGCATCGAGTGTAGCAAAATCCGACAGGTAGGGCACAAATGTTCTAGGAGGTTCAGTAACAGACGATGGTTAAGTTTGTAGGAGGGGCGACGAGCAATGGGGGTCAGAACCCGACACAGCATGAGGGCTCGTCCATATTGACTCGTAGGGATTCAGGTTGGCAGAATAGTCGACAAAATCCAAATCCATTCCCACAGCTGCAAACAGAACTGGGGATGCAGGTAACAGTCAGAGAAGTGGGATAGTGCCATCCCGTAATCCGTCACAGTGAGTTTGCACAACAGGAGGATAGCGAAAAGATAACGACAACAATATGTTGATGTTGTAATTATTTTCCATGTTCCTTTTGCTGATGTTGTTGTTGTGAAACAAGTTCTCGTTGAATGGATTATGTTTGACCAAGTTGTTGAATTTCCATCACCTCACTTGATTGTTAATATTGAAACTCCTTTCTCCCTTTAGGTTCTGTTGATGGGATGAAATGCAATGCCTATAGTCTAAGGGGATCTATTTGGTATGATGTCCCAATTAGAATTCATACAGTTTGGGATGAGCGTCCCATCTGGAAAGTTGGCCCAATTTCCATACCGTGTTTGGTAAAAATTATATTTTGGATGAATGAGTAAGGAAAGGGAAATCCAAATAAGACCCCATATGAGATATAAGTTAGAACAACTTTATGGAAATACCTTAAGTAAAAGACACAAAGAATATTACAACATATTTGTAAATGGACACGAAACTTAAAGAAATAATGATATCAAATTTTAATTATTATGCATGAATATAGAAGTATACTAGCTATCAATTGTAAAATAGTTTTGCAACTAATAACCAACATGAAAGCATATATAAATCAATAGACAATTCCTAGGAAGATAGAAGTTTTTAATTAATTAAATAGTTCATTAACCTTCAACACATGAGCAACAATCACATACCATTAAACAACAACAAAGAGTAGTGTTACAACATTCAATAACATGTAAAAGAAATTCTAGTCGCGGCCCAACACAACTTCTAAGTATTAATTCTGAAATACCCCATGCATAGTCACACAATATCTCCAAGGGACCCAATAGTGGGAATGAAAATTCGTAACTTGAACTTCAAAGTAGTTTACAAGCTTTCCTTTCCAAGAGTGCTTCAAGAGTCCAAAAGCTAAAAGTGTCTATTACTATTCTAGAGGGTATATTTAGACAAAGTCAAGTGACTTTTCACCTTCCATGACTTTTCAACTACACTCATGTCTAATTTCTATTTTACTTTATTTCTAATTCTATATTCTTTTCACATAATTACATTGAAAAAAAAAAACCTTTTTTATGGGACTAATTCCAAGATGGACAAGGCTAGGACTTGAAATTGAAATTATTGGGTCAAGTGAACATGCCAAGCCTTGTAATAAACATCTATGAACACGACTTTTCTTGATATCATCCCCTCATTGGTGATCCCACACTTTAAAGTACTAGGAAATACTTATGGATTTGTGAAGTGAGAATTGTGTGTAACTTTGCCGATTCTACCAAGTGCCATTCTAGTGCCTCTTGGGTAGGATTTGTGTCCTTCTGAGTGATGGGCAACTGACATGCATCTATCATTGCTTGTATTTCTCGTTGGATCTCCTTTTCTAGCATTACTTCTCCACATGCTCCAACAAGAACTATTTTTTTGGATTTCACCAGAACTTCCATCATGCTTTGATGTTGTTGGTACATGTTAAAAGTTATTATTACATCCTTCTCTAATTTCTCTTGGGATCATATGATTAGTCTATCCTATGCTTTATTCCTTTCTTTTGCTCAAATTGTCAACAAATTTTCTAGTGAATTTGGGTGCTCTATGTTCCACCTGTGCATTATGTCTATGGCTATTAGGGCTTACTTATGCCTTAGGATATTTCCCTCACAGCTCTTTTTCAAGAAAATTTTCCTCTCTGTACTACTCTCTCCCTCACTGATGTTGATTTCACAAATGTACCATGCATAACCACATAAATAATAGTAACATACAATACAAACAAGCAGGGATAACCCCCACATGAAAAAAGAAAAAAGACACAAATATAAAAATGGAGCACTCCACATGTTCAATCATAACATGCCAAACCACCAACTCCTGAGAGAAGATTTGAGAAAAGCGAAATATATATCAATGAAATTGAGAGATGAGTTCTATATATAGTGAATTGTCTTTAGGCTTTTCTTAATGGTTAGCTTTTCTGAAATTTTATTTTGAAAGTCAATTTTTCAAGAATGCATGGGTATTTCTTCAATTCAAAATTTAAAAATTGTTAAAAGGTCTCACGTTTGCGGTTAATTCGAAACAACTGTTGTACACATCAAGTGAAAACCACTTAATAAATTTGTTGCCTAATTATGGTTTTTATGAGCTTCCTTGTGGATCCCCCACTGATAGTTGATAGTTATAAGAGTTTCTTTGTACTTGTTTTCGATGAATATGTAGCCAAGCTGTATGAGTACTTTATCACCAAAATCATGACACATGTAAATTAACACATTAATCTGTTTTATTTAAGAAATAAATCACTGACATCAATGAGAATTTATTATTTTTAATTAATATTAATAAAATATATTTCTTTTTTTTTTTTTAATTAATACTAAAGTGTAATGAGAATTTATTTTTATGAGAATTTACTTTTTTAAAATTATGTGCTTTATAATGTCTCAAATCATTATTTATGTGATGTGATATTATAAAAGTATTAGTTATTTATGATCCGAAATCGTTATATATGGGGTTTGAAGTTTTACATTATTATACCTTTTTGCTAAGTAATATAGAGATTAATTCCAAAAAAAATCATAAAATATGGTGGTTAATTTTGACTTATGATTTTTGAATTTCATACATTATGGATTTTGATGTTTTTAGTCATTATATATGTGAGGTCTGAAATCTCAAACCATTATATTATTGATAGGTTAAAAATATTTAACTTTTTACATCTTTTTGATGTTTAATAAGTAAGGTAGTTCTAAAACTTTGTCACAAATATAATGACTAATATTGATTTCTTATCTTAATGGTTTTTAAATGTCATTTATTATGAAACTTTAGTGATTGCTTGTGAAAAAAATTGTGATAGTAAAATTTCCTCAAGACACCACACCTCAAACTAGGATTTTCATCATAAATGTACCCCTGACACTTATTTATAAAAAGATGTATAAATCTCATTTAGTCTTTCATCACTTAACAAATAAGACCTAAACTTCAGCCCCAAAATTGAGCATAAAACATGCATAAAATCATAGATTTTACATTTTAAACATTAATATATGCAATGCCTACTTAAAGGGCTATAGTATGATGTCATCATAAAGCGAAGGTGTACTATCCCTCACGAAGTGTCTCAAGCCATCATCATCCTCATTTAGGCTTTGGAACAAGGCAATGCCAATCAAGATGACGTAAGGCCAATTTGGGGGCATCCTAGGACCTTTGGGGTACATCATCAATCCTAATAACGCTCTGACTTATTAGCTCATCATTTTAGCCTTTAGAGGTGCAAGAGGTGTCATGCATCCATGCAAGGGATCCTCAAGGCCCAATACTCATCTAGTCTATGTGCGAAATGTTGTGGCTACAAGGCCATAAGTGCTCTCGTGCTAGGCTAGACATCCTCTTCAAGGTGTTGCAAATGTATCAAGCCACCTCTCAAGGAATATCCAATGCATCTAGAAGAAAATACCTCAGACATGCCGTCAAGATAAAGTGAGATCAATATAATTATGTAAAGAAACCACAAAAATATCATAGTGGACCATATTTAATGCAAAGGGCACCAAAATTCTTCACACATGCCTTTCCTTCAAATGTATTTATAGTTGATGATTTGTAAGCAAGTTACTGCACTTATGTCCAATTAGCCCTATTATATGCTTCTAACCCCAAGGGGAAGGACAATTCACAGGAGGCACATAAATCCACAGGGGCATGTGATTAAAGATGGGAATGGAATGGGAAAGACTTCAAGGAGGATGCTATTATCGTGGTAACAACTGAACGAGGTCCAACACCTTGTGTGTACAATTTTATATAGATTTTTTTTTTTTAATAATAGAAATAGATTTATTTATTTATTTATTTTTTTATATGTTTCGTGCCTAGTGTAAGAAAGAGCCATGGAAACATAGACGTTTCCATTCCATTGAACTAAAATTTAGTCATTGTTATAAATTTTATTCCCAATAAGGTTTGAGAAGGACTCAATAACTTTTTTGGAGAATGTTGCTTTTCTACATTTACCATTCCATAACATTTCATTAGATATAAACTTTTCAAGTGAAATAGTGATTGAAAATTTATGGAATTTTGGATATAACAAATGGCATGTTGATTATGTCCCTTTGTAATCTGAAAATGCTAAAGAAGATAATGACTCCCTCAAACAAGAATTTGATGTTGAAGAAAATTCTAAATAATGATGACTTCTCTCCAATAATTTCTCCAAATAGAGTCAATGTTTCTTATCTTCACAATCTCTTTTGAAGTGAATTTGATATATACTTTAATTGGGAACAAGTTATGTTCTTAGATGGTGTTATAAAGCAAGTTTATATAATTTTATAAGAAATTCCAATCCAAGGGCGTTGTTTATAATAATTTAGATGGGGACAATTTTTTGTCAACATCTTCATTGTTAGTAAAAAAATTACTTGCTTTTGAGATGATTTTATGCCATCTATTTGAATATGAAAATTCCAATCCTCTTAAAGTGACTATTCAAGGAATAGTTGGCATTGGAAAGTATCACTTATTCATTATATTTATCAATCTCTTTCTAATTTGGTAGTATTGGTATTAGGATTTTTCTTTTGCTCACTTCGATTGGTATAATTGATTTGTTTCACATATATGCAAAAAAAAACAAACTATGCTCTCAAGATTCCTCTTAAATATATGAAAAAAATACATGGCCAATATCCAAAAATATTTCAAGAAGAAATTCAACACATATTCGATATATTTTCTTTGAAAAATGAGCTTCATAGGTCAAATATTTTTCATATATATAGATTCTCATTTACAAATCTAATTGTTGAAGTCTGAAATTGTTTCCTTTTTTACTACCTTTTTCCATCTCCTTCACCTTTTTGTCACCATTTTGTAGCAGTCTCAACATACTCAAGGTCAATTCAACTTATAGAAAGGTATTTATCATCCATGTTTCTTTATGAATTATAATGAAAACATCTTAAATAACATAATTGTGAACATTCCAAAAATAATGTTGAATTTCACAGCCATATCCATGATTAGAGAGGTTGCCATGAATCAATAAAGGAATGAAGTGTATATGAAGATGACAAATGTTCACTACATGGATGACCACCTATTGGCATGACTTGGCAGGATACAAAGATCAGGAGATCTAAGAGTCAAACTCAAAGTCAAACTATGAGTATGATAGTGCAACGGTCAAGTGAAGGCAACAGGAGATCAAAATGACATCAAGCGAGTGTGCAGAGGACTTGTTCAATCACAAGGATATGATATGAGAAGAATCCTTCATGATTTTATCTTTCAATAGAAAATCATGAGGAGATAAAGTTTTAGTTTAAATCTATTTCCTAGATGGCAGAATAGTTTCATTTTGTATCGGCATAAAACTCTTGAAGTTGTTTAATGAAAACTTGTATAAAAGCCATAAGGCGGGACCCAAAATATAGTTCAATTATTAAGTTTATTGTGGTTCATTTCCAGAATTTGTGATACTATGTTTCAAGTTAATACAATCCTCTATTTTCAATTTGTGGCTAAGAAATCATTTGATTGATAACAGACTTATGCTCATGGGAGGGCCCCTTGTCGAGTTGTAAGGTTATTTAGTTTTGTTTATATTTCAAGTTTTTTCATAGTGTGATAGTTTTCTGAAGATTATTTTCCCTTTGAGTAGTTTCATTACAATTATGATTTGATCATTTGTTATTTCAATCTTAGAGCACTCATAAAAGAAAAATACCAAAAAGATTTGATTTTCACATGCACTTTCTTTCCAACAGTTCAGTTTCACTACTTAGTTACTTTCATAGATGGCAAAAGAAATGTCTTTTAGAGTTAATCACACACATCATGTAATCATTTAGAGTTACAAGTTCTCATTTGATTATTTTTTTAGTAGTTTTATTAGCATTTATTTTTGCAATTGTAATTAGTTTCTTTTCTTTCTGCAATTAGGAATTAAGTTTTGCTTATGCAATTTCCTTTTATTGAATTAGTGTAGAAGTTCCTTTATGCAGAATAGTGTTGCAGTGTTTTCAATTCTGTAAGTAGCATAAAAATATTTTTCCTACAACCTAGTACTAGCATTTCCTTTTATGCAAGTAGAAGTAAGTTTTGAATTCTGAAATTAAAATAGATTTTCAATTATGCAAGCAATAGATTTCAATCACTTAAGTAATTGAGTTTTGATGAAACTTTGAATAGAAAGAACTTGTGTGTGTTTACTCTCTAAATCTCATTCAAACATTTGTCCATACTTGGGATAATTTCATACTTTCAATCCATAGATAGAATTCCTAGCATATACAGTGCACATACATCTCACAAGTACACGAGCCTTGGTTGAAAATTAATGAAGTAATTTAAGAACAATTAAATTACCCAACATTTTGGTGTCGTTGGCGGGGAGTTGTATACAGGATTCCATTCTTGGTTTACATATCATTTTAGGTGTATTCAATTTTGTAGATGCATAATTAAAGCATGGTAAAAATTAGTTATGCATAAAGAAATGGATTCTAAGTGTAGATTTGTAAGTAGAGGTAGGAGTTCAATTCCAACATCACCACTCACCCCCGTTAGACCTTGTAGTGCCACACCATCCACTCATACTCACATTCCATCATTTTCATGTAGACATAGATTTCCTGAGGTGCATAGATCTGAAATCCAACCAAAAGATTCACCAAATTCCTCTACTGAAGATATAGTTGAAGAGCCTAAATCCCCAACAAAAAGAGTAATTTTCCTCTCTTTGACAGGAGAGAATCTTCTAGGACAAGAACTAGAGGTTCCTGGTGAAGAAGAAGAAAAAAATTATTATAATATACCAGTAATAGAGGAACTAGAAGAAGAGCTAGACAATCCTATCATATAACCTTATATTAGCTCCGAGGAATCTACAATGGCAGGAGAAGGAGAAGGAGAAGTACACAATGTAAATGGTGAACTTAGGATTGGAGGTTGAAGAGGCAAAGGGGGAAATAGCGGAGGAGGTGGAAGTCGAGGTGGTATGGAAGAACCAAATCCTTATGGATTTCCCATTTTTGATGAGGATACCACAGCCACAATGAAGAATATATCACCCTCCATCCTTCCTAGTTTCCATGGTTTAACAAATGAGGACATTGAAACATTTATTTTTGAGTTTGAACTTTTATGTAGATCTTATGACTACTTACTTGATCCTCAAAAATTGAAATTATTTCCATCTACTCTTAAAGATGGAAAACTTAAATGGTTCATGTGATTATGAACACATACTATTAGAACATGGGAAGAAATGAAAAATGTGTTCTTAGAAAAATATAAGGATTATTGCATGCCCCATAACCTTAAGGATGAAGTCTTTAAGATGATGCAAGAAGAGGATGAAAGCCTTGAAGACATAGTTGAAAGATTTGCTTACAATATTAAAAGGGCTAAAATGCATAATCTAGATGATGAAAGATCAAAAGCTCTTTTGTTAAAATCCATCAAATATGAATGGATTGAACTTCTTAATTTAATGGGGAAGGGCGATGTTTCACAACTTTCATTTGGAGAAATATGTGATTTTTGTAAGCATATTTCAAGGGGTAAGGCTAGAATTGGTAAAAATCCAAGAGATCGTGTGATGTCCAAAATTAGTAAATTTGCAACTGGAACAATAAGTAGAGCTAAAATAGGGAATTTTCTTGACAATTTCAAAATAGATATCCTAGGGAGTCTTAAGAGAACAACTAAATACCCTTAAGATACAAAACAAGCAAAAAGTCGAGAATTCTGCATTAGCTGTTTTCTATCCTAGATGTAGGAAGAAACATGCCTTGAGAGAATGTCCCCTTGATAGTATAGAAATTTGTGTCATATGTGCTAAAAATCATAATACAAAGGAATGCCCCTCAATAGCTGGTCTTAAAGTTATTTTTCAAGATGAAGTTGGAACAAGCCAAGTTGAATCACTTAGCTTTATCGCTAAAATACCATCGCAAAATAAACAATCAAATATGACTCAACAAACATATGGAAAACCATAGAACAATTGGACTACCCCCATGTCTTGGCAACCTTGGCTTCCACAATATCAATATCCATCTTGTTCACAAGGTTGGAAAAATCCTTATGGAAAATATCCTCAATATCCTCAATTCCAACAACCTTATCCTTATTTTCCACTACAATATTATCCTCCTCAACCAACCCAACCTCCTCAATTTCAAAATCCAAATCAAACCCTTTCATTACCATTTCCTCAAAAACCCAATCAATTACTTGCTCAACCGCTTCTGAATCCAAACAATAATAATCAACAAGATATTTATAATATTGAAGGACAAAATTGTCAAGTGTGTATGATTACCCCATTAGGTCTAAATGATGTTCAACTTAGATCTGGTAAGGTTTTACAAAATAAGTCACCAACAATCGCCATCTAGAAATCTAAAGAGGATGAAGTTCATGAAAAAGATGCAAATATTGATCAAGAAAATATTCCTCTAAAGAAAGATGTTCCTATACAATCAAAGGATGAACAAATAAAGAAATCTCCTACAATTCCTCTAGTAGAACAACCTTCTATTTCTTTGAAGGATCCACCTTTTCCTGAAAGGCTCAAAATTGATAAAGGAATAGAAAGACAAATTGTTTTACCAAACTATGACATGATAGATGAAATTAAGAATATTTGCATAAAAATTCCTTTACTCCAAGCTATAAAGGAAATTCCAATATTTGCAAAAACTATTAAGGGGATATGAATTAGAAAACCAAGAAGAAAAAAAATGTTAAAAAAATCCAATTGGTTGGAAAAATCGTTGATATCATGATGGGGAACATATTGTTCAAAAATATTTAGATCCCGATAGTCCCATTGTGAAAATTCATATCCTTTGTATTGAAATTCCAAACACTTTAATTTATCTAGGATCATCCATCAATATTATGAGTAAACAGACAATGGAGCAGCTTAAGCTTCCTAATCTTCAATATACCCCTACATTATTACAATTAACAGATAGATCTGTTATTAAACCAGATGGAGTTTAAGAAGACGTGTCCGTTTCTGTAGATTCTTGGGAATATCTTGTAGATTTCATGATTTTAACTCCCAAGAATAATTTAGAAGGCCATCCATTGATCCTTGGTAGACCTTGGCTAGCTACAACTAATGCATTCATAACTTATAGATATGGTGATATGTATATCTCTGATGGGAGTTCCACTAATAAATTTACATTGTATCCTCCTGCAAAAACAATAACTGAAGTAGAAAGTGAAATTTGGATAGATGATGATAATGAAGACTTTGATGTTATGCAACCAGTTTATACTCTTTCACAATTAGGTGAAGAAGATCAATTGATAAATTTAATGAATAATAATTTTTCTTCTTCATACTGTGAGCAAGGTCTAATTTTTCAAAAATAATGAAATATTGAATATATATCATCTCATCAAATGGCTTTACATTCTATGGAAAATTTTGGCAATTCTCAAGTAGAATTTTTTCTAAATAAAACATTAAATATTAATAATAATTTGGAATAATTTCAAAAGAGGAAATTGATACAGATGCTACATAAACACTCTTATGCTTATGCATGGGAGTACACTAACATGAAAGGGATTGATCCTAAAACCTATATGCATCATACTTATATTTAGGACAATGCTAAACCAGTTAGACAACCTCAAAGAAGGATAAATCCTAATATGACAGAAATTGTTGAGGAATTATAAAAGTTACTTAATGTGAATTTCATTTATCCAATATTGGATAGTCAATGGGTGTCACCTTTAGTGTTTGTTCCAAAGAAAAATGGAAAATGGAGAGTGTGTATTGACTATAGAGAATTAAACAAGGCTACTTTGAAATATCATTTTCCACTACCCTTTATAGATAAAGTAGTAGATACCTTGGCAGGAAATAAGTATTTATCATTTTTAGATGGTTTTAGTGGATATAACCAAATCCAACTAGCACCAGAAGATAGGGATAACACTACTTTTACAAGTCCATGGGGAACATATGCCTATAGGGTACTTCCCTTTGGATTATGTAATGAACCTGTCACATTTCAAAGAGCAGTTTTAGGTATCTTTTATGATCTAATTCATGATTGTGTGGAAGTATACATCGATGATTTCACTATGTATGGTGATACTTTTGAGGAAGTTATTGATAATTTGGAAAAAAGTTCTTGTTATATGTAAAGAGGAAAACCTTTCATGAGGATCTACTGCTCCTATGGCTGATAATAATAACTTCCTTTGTGTTGGACAAGTCTACAGCACTTCAAGATCCGACATTGCCGAAGGTGACATAGCCAAATCTTCGACGATGTTATAGTTCTGAGCAACAATAACATGAGGGTTAAAGGCTGACTTTCGAAGCATACCCTTAGGAGGCGGACGAATTATCATAGTAGGGTTTGGTTTTTCAATATGTAACCATTCAAAAGAAGGAGTAGATGTGGAAGTTTGACCAGCTGGACTGGAGTCATCTCCATCTTCAACATGACTCTTTGATGTGTCATATTTGGATCTCGTTGCTACCATAACTTTGGAAGACATCATCATGATATCTGTCGATGCGGATGAGGAGGATTGGTCATGAGAAACCATTTTGCTGTCTTGGGGAGGAAAGGGGTCCTTCAAAACAATGGGAGTGGGTGAACTTTTGACAAATTTAGAAACTTCGGCACGATGTGGGCACTCCTTGGTGTAATGATCTTCATCACAAATTAGGTAAGGATAAAGAGGTTTCTTCTTTTCATAAGATGGTTCATTCTTATTTGATTTCTCCTTAGAACGAGTGTCTTGTTTAGCTTTCCCTTTTCCCTTTTTCTTATTGCTGGATTTCTTACCCTTGCTAGTATATGATTCTACGATATTAATTTCCGAAGTAATATCGGGAGAGGGATCTTCTTTAGGTGAATCAGATAGAGCTAAAATATGAGTTTTCTTAGAATTTTTCTTTTTATTCTTAGATTTTTTGCTCACAGAACCAATCATACCATTAGTGGCATGTGATCATGTACGTGATGGATTAGTTTGACTAGGGCAGGGGGATCATTTGATACAAAGTACCGGACTGCGTATAAACAAGATCAAGGTATTGAGCACGAGCAATTACGTTCTCCTCGGTTATAATACCTCCTTTGGCAACATCTTCAATTATTACTGGTAAAAGAGATTTTATGAACCATTCGGCCAAAATCTGGTTTGGAATGTAAAATTTAACCAGGCGACATCTTTGTCTCCATTCATGAATGTGATCTGAGATATGGGTTGACATTGACTGCTTTAAAGAAGTCAAAGTTAAGTTCCATTATCATATCGAATGGGCAACTGGAAATGGGTCAAAAAATTTGTAGCAAGGGAATTAAATGTATCGAAGGAAGCGTGCAGAAATTCTACATACCATTTGGTTGCCGAACTAGTCAAGGTTCGTTGAAAAAGTCATAATCTAATAGAATCATCGATTAATGATTTGGACACACACCAAAGATGATAGGTCAAAACATGGTTTGATGGATATTTTCCAGACTTACCTTCAAACTTAGGAATGTCACTGGGAAACTTAGTAGGAATGGCTGGCCAAAATGGTAAATAAAGAACATGATCATTAGTTGACTGAGAGAGGTTAGGCAAATCCAAAGTTGCAATGAAAGACAACTGGTGGTTAGGATCCTAAGATGGATACTGATAACCCTGAGGGACGAGTCTTGTACCAGGAGGAGGATACCTAGGATATCCTGGAATAGCTTGAGTAGTTGGAATATGCATACCTCCTGGATATCCAGGATGAGCCATACCATATTGCGGCTGCATAGGTACTTGAAACATATGACCTGGGTATGGTTGATTCTGAAAAGGAAGATTCTAGCCCATTTGACCTTGAATGAAATATCCTTGAAAGGTTTGATTTTGCAAAGTTTGACCTCGAAGAAATTGAGTTTGAAAAGGTGGACCTTGAACAAACTAACTCTGGGGTTGACCTTGAACACACTGACTCTGGGGTTGACCTTGGAAAGGTTTCCCTTGAAACGGCACTTGCATATATGGGACATTAGGATGTACAACAGGTATTTGGGGCATGAACAAAATTGTAGGAATAGATTGAACACCTAATACCCGATGGATATATTGAACAAGGGGTTGCACCGTTACTTGTGATGTAAGTGGGACAATTACTTGTGGTAATCCTGGAATGGGAGTTTGAGGCGAACCTAAACCGGGGTTCTGAACAGTTGTTGGTACAACAGACTATACCAAGGTTTGAGGAGTAATCAAGACAGGATGTTGGAGTGGTTGTTGGGTAGGTGTTGATGGATTAACCTGGGCAACCGGTTGGAATAGAAAAGGCATACCTTGAAAAGGTAAGTTTTGTATATTTTGTCCAATAGTTTGAACAAGTTGATACACGGGCACTTGAGAAGCAACTGGAATCGACTGTTGATTTAACGAAGGGTTCTAGATTGTATTCATTTCAGGGTAAGGCATTCCAATGGCGGTTTGAGGCATAACAGGTTGAGAAAAACCAGTTTGAGGCATAACAGGTTGAGAAAAACCAGTTTGAGGCATTTAAACATAATTAAGATAATTTCTAGCAGGGAGTTTCCCCCCCAGCTGTAGGGTAAGATCCACCTAAAGGTTGTCCTCTGGGTGGAGGATACCATGGTTTCCTCCCAAGCGAGTAATAACCACATGTTGGGTTGATTTGAGGATTACCAACATTATCGGAAATCATATTAATAAATTGTTTAGATGTCAAACCTTCATTGGTAGCATTAATTACACCAGTTGACATGTTTGAAGATGAATTTGAGGAAGAAGCTTCTGAAAAAGCTCCAGCAAGAGAGTGATATCTAGGCGATAGAAAACCACCATATATTATTGACTCCAGAGAAGTAGAAAACATAGATGCATGTGATGAGGTACTTCTAGAAGCCATCATAGACCAGTCAAGACCTAGTACGGTTGAGTAAGGAGTCATGTATTGCGGAATACCTTGCCCTAAAAAGTTCAAGGGTATGAAATACCAAGGGTCAGGGTGAAGAGATCTAAACAAAAGAACTGAGATGTCTGACGGTTCATTGGTAGAAACTATTGGTTCTTCCTCTTTGTCCTAAACAAGTTCTTCGATGCTAATGAGACCAGGAGGGAGAATATTAATGATAATAAGTTTCACATGTGGTGAATGTGGAGGATCTGGAATATGCGTTGTAGCAGGTGTATAAGTCTCAAGTTCAAAAGACTCAGGTTTGTAAATATATGGTTAAGAAATGGGATTTGTATATGAAACGTCTCCAGTATTTGATTCAGTTTGAATGAGTTTAATAATTTGTAAATCAGTTCCTTCTGAGTGTGATATTACTCTATGAGTTTGATCAAGTTCAATTTTTGTCATTCAAGGCCTAAGATAGTAGATGTTTCTGGTTGATTAACTTTAGTTCCTTTTACATCAGAGTCTATAATAGTAGAATTTTTAGTTTCTGCTGAAGTTTCGGATCCCGATGATTTAGATTTTTCGGCTTTTATCTTTTCTAACTGACTCGGTGTATACTCAGGGGGTCCCTGAGTATTCTATGTGATTGTCTTGGTAATTCCACCATAATGAAAAAATTTCAATTGATAAATTACACAATATCTAAATTACACCTAAAGTCTCTAAAAAGTAAAAAGAACAACACATAAAGTAACACACACTAAAAATTTAGGAGTTCAAACCATACAAACTGACTCTTCATAGATATCAATAATTACTAGTTGGTGATGAAATCCAACGTCGCAGTGACCAAGGTGAAAAGATTTATAGAAATGGGCATTTGGAACCAGTTACCCTGACACCCTGCTTAATGAAATATTCTAGTGTAAGTAAGTTTGCTATAAACCATCTCGAGCAAAGATTACCATCCAAAAAGTCCAAGTGAGTCTAGTCAACATTTGTTCCAGGTACAATAGGACCTTCCCTCTGTTGTCACCTTAGGCAGAGACCTAGGATTATAGTCACTAAGTTCACCAAATACAACAATTTTACCTAGGGGGACAGTCGTAGATCGGACGTACATGCAAGGGCGCAGTAAGAAGCTCAATCCCCTTGAAGGCTCCTCCACATGATCAATCAGAGGTTTACTTTCAAGTGACCCCAAATACCTTTTGGTACCTGATCTAGGTGGATATTAGTGGCCACCCGCCTATTCCACCTAGACCCCGCCAATCAGTTTCATCTGTTTCCTTGTTCATTTTAGCATTTACTATTTTTCGCAGTTTTTCGGGTCCTGAACTTTCGGAGCAGTGTTGACCCCCTAAACGAAATTTTTTTTGGGTCTGCGACAATCTTGTAGCCATAGGTAGGGGCTTGTGGTGAAACTTGTAGTACTCGGAGAGACCTTTCCGGTATCATTGCGCCAAACAGAGATAATATGACCAAGTTACGACCCCGGGAAGTTGGTTGCCTAACTAACCCCAACGGGGCCCACAAACTCTTGGTGTTACATTTTCCGGGGTTAGGGTTTTGGTTGTTTATAGTTTTCTCATGTTTTCCAATACTAAATAGGCTCTTGAGCCTCATTGTAACACAGTTAAGAGGCATGTAGCCGCCACCTCTCTTCTCAGAGATAAGCTACCATTGACGGAGCTATCTTATTTCAATTATGTTTGTAAGCATAGTTCAGTATTTTTCTATTAATGAAATGAAGTGTTTTTTTGTTGCATCTCTATGTTTATGATTATATCTGTAATTTGTTGCATTCCTGTTTAAGTTCAGATCACTGGTATTAGAGTGGTCTGATCTTTCTCTATTTTTCTTTGTATGTCCCCAACGAGGTCAAGGTATAAGGAGTTAGGGCTTGATATGGTTGAACCATTGCAAGATTAGCCTTGCAAAACCCGACGACGTCCCATGGCAGAAGAAAAGAAAGATGATGGGCAGGAGATCCTTTCAAAATGTTGCTTGAGGAATCCCTCAAGTGACAAAGGGACGCGATGATGGATAAATTTTCCAAGATCCTTCGACGGCTACCCACAGGTGATGCAAATTCATCCAACGGCCACTCTGGAGGCACCACTCCTTTTAAGGTACAAGTTAACTTCGATATTCCCATATTTGAAGGCCTAATAGATGCAGACGTTGTAGATAAATGGTTAAATCTGTTGGAAGGATATTTTTCAGTTCATGACTTTTCCAATTGGGAAAATATTACTTTTGCACTTCTCAAAGCCGCCCCACACGTCAAGGGCTGGTGGGAAACCTATTGTGAACAAAAGGATGAGAGTGAACCCTCGATGTTTTCAGCTGCACCCACTTGGAATTATTTCTGAGATGTCATCAAGGAACAATATTACCTTGTCGGGAGATGTGAAGACAAATACATAAAGTGGACCACGCTACGGCAGGGAAGGGACCAAGATGTGCCAGAGTTGACAAATGTTTTCCATACCCTTCGCATGAAGCTGTGTATCAAGGATACTGAGTGACATTTGGTGCTCAAGTACCGTAGATGTCTACATAAGTACATCTAAGACGAGATGGAGTTCCTGGACATTTCCTCGCTCGACACAGTGTATCGGTATGCTGTCAAGATTGAGTACAAGTTTAAATAGAAGAAGTGGGACTTTGGATTTGTAAATCCAAAGCAAGGAAAAGGTGCCCCAAAACCATATAACAAAGGAACAAGCCAAGGTGGGGCTACAAAGGACAAGCCGTTGAAGCTGCAAGCAAAGAAAAACACCACGAAGATGAAGAAGGTCATGGGAAAATAGTGTGAGTTCCATAAGAGCTTCACTCACAATACATGTGAGTGTCGGGCTAAGCAGTCACTGGTGGCTGAGCTAAAGGTCTCTGAATTAGACACAGGTTCTGATTCTGAATCAAAACCCGATAAGATAATTGACAAAGGGAAGAAGATCATTAATGCAGAGCCCAGTGCCATCGTGGCCACCACCAAGATCCAAAAGATTGAGCTGAAGATCCAGAGGAGGGGGAACAACTCTTCCACTCACAGATGTGGGTTAAGGGTTCTTCGCTGCAGTTCATTGTTGACAACGGGAGCCAAAAGAACCTCATTTCAGCAGAGGTCATGAAGCGGCTGAGCCTATAGACTACAACACATCCACAACCATACACCATCAGATGGCTTCACCAAGGACAAAATCTTTGCGTCAACCATCAATGTTGCCTTCCCTACAACATCAAGCCCTTCATGGATGTGGTACTGTGTGACATTTCTCCTCTTGAATTTTGTGATGTATTGTTAGGAAAACCATACTTGTGGAAGTGACATGCTATATATGAGTCTAGACCTCGCTCTGTGATTATTAATTTGGCTAATAAGTTGTATAGGAGTCCGGAGGTAGCCCCGCCTATCGCCATATTTTTTATCACTACAAAGAAATGCAGTAAGATCATTTCCCAGACTAGGAAATTTGTCTTCCTTGTGATTCGCCCCCAAGGCAAGAAGAAGGTTGTGGCCATGACTTCCAGGTAGGGCTCCTCTATATAGCAACAAGAGATGGACAAGGTCATGGAGGAGTATAGGGATATTTTTGCCTCACCCACGGGGGTACGTCTACATTTTCAGGTCAAGCACTCCATTGATATTACCCCGGGTACACCGCTTCCCAATGGACCAATCTATCGATGCTCTGTTCTGCAGAATGATGAGATCAAGAGGAAGATTTAGGAACTATTGCAGAAAGGGCACATCAGGCCAAGCTCATCACCTTGTGGGAGCCCAATTGCACTGGTACAAAAGAAGGATGGGACCTGGAGGCTCTGTATTGACTATCGGGGGCTGAACAAGATCATTGTCCAGAATAGGTACCCAATCCCACATATTGATGACCTTTTGGAACAGCTCAAGAAGGCCAAATATTTCAACAAGATTGACTTGAAGTCAGGTTATCACCAGGTGCCTATCGAACCCTCCGATGTGTGGAAGATTGCCTTCAAACCCAAGGAGGGCCTTTTCGAATGGTTGGTCATGCCATTTGGATTGACAAATGCCCCTGAAACCTTCATGAGACTGATGGAAAACATCTTGCAACCCTTCATGAATGCACTCATGGTGGTGTATTTAGATGACATCTTGATCTTCAGCCAGAGTTTGGAAGAGCACCTCCACCATATTTGATAGGTCCTTCAAACCCTACAATAACACAAGATGTGTGCTAACTTGGAGAAATGCACCTTTGGCATGACCCAAGTTCAAAACTGGGGTACATCATTGATGAGCAGGGTGTAAATGTGGACCCATCCAAAATACAAGTCATTCAAGATTGACCAGCCCCAACCACTCTAGTAGAGCTCTGCAACATTTTGGGTCTTGCCAATTTCTATCGTAGGTTCATGTTGGGGTTCTCTCATACCACTTGGCCTTTAAGTCAAGTCAGCAAGGGCGGAGGGAAAGCAATTTTTTTTGGTCGGAAACCCAACAACAAACGTTCTCTGAGTTGAAGAATCGCCTTTGTTCTGCACCAATGCTCACATTACCAGACCTGCAACAACCATTTGAGATCGAGACATATGCCTCCGACTATGCTATTGGTACGATTCTTACTCAACATGGGCACCTAGTGGCTTACCACAGTGAGATACTTTCAGACACTGTCTGAAAGTACCCCACTTACGACAAAGAAATGTATTCCATTTTGCAGGCCTGCCATCAAAGGAAGCATTACATTATGGGAAAGGAAACGGCCATCCACATAGACCACCAACCTCTAAAGTTCATACAAACACAAGGGAAGTTGCAGAACGATCGCCATCAAAACTGGTCCACCTATTTGCAACAATTCCATTTGAACATTAAGTATAAGAAGGGAAACATCAATAATGTCACTGATTGCCTCAACCGACCACCGGTCATGGTGCTGATCACTGTGCTCGACTCCTATGGGAACGAGACATTGGTATGGCCGCATCTTTATAAGAGCGATCTAGAATTCGACAACATATACCTGACACTCCTGGAAGGGAAGCAAGTTCCAAATTTTCACCTTCAGGATGCACTGTTAAGCCACCTGGGACACATCTGTGTTCCTTCAAGTGAGCATGCCAAGATGATTTAAGAGGTGCACTATAGTCAATTTTCTGGACATTTCAGAGTAGAGAAAACAATGGCGGTATTGCAGAAGTATTTTTATTGGCCGAAACTTCATCAGGATGTTGGGAAGTACATTAGATCCTGCACTGCCCACGCCATTGCCAAACCAACCATCAAGAAGCAAGGCCTGTATACTTCTCTACCTACTCCTAGCTGGCCTTGGGAATATGTCTCCATGGATTACATGTCAGTCCTTCCTTCTACTAAGAACGACAACGATTGCATTTTCTTGGTCATTGAAAGATTCTTTAAGATGGTCATCATGGCGGCCTGCAAGAAGAGTATGACAACATAGGCCACTAATAGGCTCTTCTTTGAGAGAGTGTGGGTACAATTTGGGATCCCAAAGTCCATTATCTCAAATTGGGACAAAAAATTCCTGAGTGTATTTTGGTCAAGTCTCTAGTCGATGCTGGATACAAAACTTATTAAGTCCATGACTTTCCATCCCCAAACTGATGGTCAAACAGGGGTTGTCAACAAGATGATCGTACACATTCTATGCATATATAATTAAAAGCATCCATGCATGTGGGATGAAAGTCTCCCCTATGTCCAACATAGCTACAACAGAGCTCTCCACATCTCAACATGCCACAACCCCTTTCATGTAGGGCTAGGATTTCAACCATTATACCCCATTGATGTGGTCATACCATTTGCAACCACTTAGGTAGGTTCGGCTCACATTCAATCCGAAGCTGAAAGGGTTAATAGATTCATTGAGTGCATTCAACACATCCACCAGTAGGTCCATGATAGATTGGACAAAGCCAATGCTAATTACAAGCAGCGCCATGATCAACGTCGAGTGTCACACAAGTTCTAGGTGGGAGAAAAATTTTGGCTACATTTGCAGAAGGAGCGCCTTGTTAAACCCCACTGCAAGCTTTGCCCACTTCAATATGGGCCATACACCATCATCAAGGCCGTCGGTGACAATGCCTTCGAGCTCAGCATCCCACTGTTCCTTGGTCTACACGCAATGTTTAATGTAGATCGCCTTCGACCATACTTTCCACCATTGTTGGACAGATCTGACATTGCAGAACAAATCACACCAACAGAGCTCAACCCAGATTGTGTGGAATAGGCCACAACTGATTAGATCATGGACACATAGATCAAGAAAAATCGCCAATAGAGGATACAAATATATCTAGTTGTCAAAGCAGGCAAACTCCTTTACCAGGGCAAGTAGTTCACCAGGGACCAGGTTCAACAGGAATTTCCTCACCTCATGGGGGCTCTGCATGCAATGGGGACCATTTCTTCCTAAGGGGGGAGGAATGATCCAGGTGGATATTGGTGGCCACCCACCTATTCCACCTAGATCCCCTAGTTAGTTTCATATGTTTCCTTGTTCATTTCATCACTTACTATTTTTAATAGTTTTTCGGGTCCTGAACTTCCGGAGTAGTGTTGACCCACTAAACGATGTTTTTTTGGGGTCCATGGCAGGTCTGTAGCCATAGGCAGGGGCCTGTGACGAAACCTGTAGTACTCAGAGAGAAATTTCCAACAAGGTATCGTGCACGCCATGACCAAGTTACGACTCGGGGAAGTTGGCTGCCCAACAAACCCCAAAGGAGCCCACAAACTCTTGGTGTTACATCTCGTGGGGTTAGGGTTTTGGTTGTTTAGGGTTTTCTCATGGTTTCCAATAATAAATAGGCCCTTGAGCCTCATTGTAACACAGTTCAGAGACATGTAACCACCACATCTCTTCTTAGAGATGAGCTACCATCGCCCGAGCTATCTTATTTCCATTCTGTTTCTAAGCATAGTTCAATATTTTCCTATTAATGAATTGAAGTGTTTTTTTGCTGCATCTCTGTGTTTATGATTATATCTGTAAGTTTTTGCATTCATATTTAAGTTCAGATCAGTACCATTGTAATACATGAAAATCACTATATCTATGCCGATGAAGTGGGTACGATCACTTCACCAGATTCGACATGATCTTGTGCTTAACTCATGTACAAGAAGAGATTCCCAGAGCAAAATGGAAATAATTGGATTTTCTCTCCCTAACTCAAGATTCTATTGTTCATTTGTAGCTTTGGAAAGTTTACTTCCTTCCCTATTCCAAAGCCCTATACTTAAGCTAATGTAGGTGGCAAGAGCCCTAAAAAATGTAAAATTCTAGTTGAATTTTAATTAACGCTGTATTATTAAGTTGTTCTTTACTCAATAGGTAATGAATGTGAAACCCATGATGTTATGACACGAATCAAAATCTTAATGCACTAAAAAATGCAATAGCAACTTTCAAATTAGATGAAATCCTATTTAGAGGAAAGAAATGCAAAACTCACAACTTTTCCAATTTTTCTAAAACAACAAATTTCATCTTAATGCAATGAAAATGCAGAAAACAAATCAAGTTCCAGATTTCCCTAAATATCAAATAAACCAAAATACTCTTTCTATTTTATCACTCAAAACTTTCAAGTACACAGAAATCAATCTAGAGTGTTGTAGAAAAATACATTTTCCCTATGAATGATTTGATTTAATGATAAAAATAGTGTAATTGTGAGAAATTCCCACAATTGAAAGAAACAATTTCTTTTATCAAACAAAAATGTCCACAATTTCTTCACAAAATCACTAGATCTCAAGAAACCCTAATTTGCAATTCAAAATGAGTTTGATCACAAATAAGCAAAAAAATAAGGCTAACTGGTGTATTTGACAGAAAAAAATAAGAATATAACAAGAAGAAGGACAACCATTCTTGTTTTGATCAATCAACAAATTAACCAGGAAAAACCCTAACCAATTTCTTCAAAGAGACCTAATTCTCAAACAATATTAACAAAGCACTCAAATGAGTTTAGAAGAGACATAACACAGTCTAAACAAAGATAATGGCACTTCCAGAAAAATAAACTTAGGCTTGGGTTGAAGCAAAACAGAGTGCATGCACCCGGTTGCTAAGGCGAAACTGGTGCAGAACTATGCTCTATTAGAGAATGAAAACAACACAGGTGTAATAAACCCAATCAAAAGTAAAAATTCAAGGAATCAACCACACAGATCTAAAGGGTCATTAATTCATAAATACTTAGGTCAAGATAGATCAGAAGAATTAGAAATCAAAACTAAGGAAAAAGACTAGAACAGAGACGTTCCCCAGTGGAGCCAATTTGTTACACTGGATAAATCCCTCTTGCGGACAAGAGCGATCTACCTAGATCCTTGATGGAAACTAGAAACAAGCAAGACAATTGAAATGCCTCTTTCCCTAAGTTGGACTTGTTTGAATTATAAGAATTAAGCAGAGAAAATTTTAAGGATAGAAATTTATTTTAAAGTTTATAAATCTTGACAAATATCACTAGTGTCTAATATGAAAAGTACAAAATGTTTATTGATATCTTTATAAAAATATCCAAATTTCTAATTATTTTATAGGTAGAGTCCATATAATTTTTGTGTTTTTAGGGTAAAATCATTTTATACTGTAAAATTTGGGCGAATAATTTTTATAAGAAATGGTAATTGGCAATTTTTTTTATAGAAAACTTATGGAAAATTAGCCCACTTGCGAATATTAGCCCCTAAAATTTTTCATGGAATTAAGGTTAATGGACAAACCTCTTACCTATTTCAGGAAATGCTTGATGAAGATCCCTTGTTGTGATTTGATGCAACTCTTCAATTCTCGATAATACCTACAAACATCGACCATAAAAGGATCATAAGCACATTCAATATAATAATCCAAAGAAAACTTAACCTAATGATCAAGGAAATTAGGAATTGAATTTGCCTTAATAAACAATTATAAACCATTCATCACTCCAATAAGACAAATCAATGGGATAAAGTGTTCATTTGTATTAATCAAAGATAAAGAGGAGCCTTACAACCTTCGCCTTGATGCCATGAGGTCCCTCCCAAATGCCTTCAATCTCCTCCTTAGATGACAATGTTTCCAATCTCAAACTAATATAATAATTTTATCTTCTCTAAGTTCTGACCTCCTCAATCCCTCTAGGTATTTTATAGGCCAAGGAGAAGAAGTTTCAGATCCAAAATAGGAGGATGAGACTCCTTAATTGAGGGATTAGGTTTCCATGAGAAAAGGGATTAAGATGCATCATCTGAGGGTTATATTTCGAATAGTCACCACCTGGAAGCTTTTAGTTGGGAAATATTCGACCAACTATGTTTCTCGAATGTAATTTTTATTTTTACTTTCTTGAATTCACCTGCGCAGGTTTATAGTGGCAGACAGAGCGCATCTCTACGCTATTCCCAGAGTTAATTCCAGTGAATGCAAGGGAAAATCTAGAAAAATCAGCGCAAGTGAAACTTAACAAGGTGTGACAACTATTTTCCCCAAATTTCTCATCTACTTCAAGTTATTTTGGGTTGTTTGACTTCTAAGGGAGTTCATTCAAACATGTTCACGGATGGTAAAAAGACCCATAAACTGATCAAGTGTCATGGTGACAAATTGATATGTAACAAGGTGTTGTGAAAGTTATAGTACTTGTGAAAATTCTTTAATTTCAATTATTGGATTTTATTCTCCTAGTTGTTTGCATTTTAATTGTTTACGACAATTAATGAATAATTCACAGTTGCAATCTTCACCAAAAATGCACTATCGAAAATAAAATCAGGAATTGAGAAATAGATGCACACATAATAAAAATGTTTTGGTAATTAAATGTCCCTGGGAAAACCCCAAAGGTAAAACCAATGCAACAAATGAGGGTTTATTTTATTATTATGCAACAATTTGGAGGGTAATATAATCTGGATGCCTCAATAGAAATCATCTAGAAAAAACATTGGAAAAATAACTAGGAGACATTTTCTCCCTCTACAAATTTATGTGGCCTCCATTGGCCTACTTGCATTGCCCTTTGGAAATGCACACTGCTGGCTTGGAAATAATTTGAACTACTTACTAGTTGGCTCCTGGTGAGTCATCCTACCTTTGGAAAAAAATTCTCTGCCTCTCGGATGATCTTTCCGACCTCCCATAATTGAAACAACCTCTCTTCGACAACTCGCACTAGGTTTTCTGGCTACTTGCACTGGATGCATCACCTATCTATAGGTAAATTTTGGCCTCCCTTCTCCTACTAATACAACACTGGAGAAACACTGGAAATCGTCTTGACACCTCTTCCTCAAATTCTTTGTTGCTCCCTCTCTATCTGATGCTCGAACTCTAGCTCGAACTTTTCCCTTGTTGAATCACAACAACTAGGTAGCTCGATCTACCTCAGCTCTTACTCCCCCTTGTGTGTCTCTCTCCATCCCATCAAATTGGTCTTATAATCTCTCGTTGGAGCTTCAACAACCATGATTAGATCCTTATCAATGACTAACATAATATTAGACTTGATTCAAGTCATTTTTAGGAAGTCTCTAGAGAATAAGTTGATCTCCTTAATTAATTCACTTTAATTCACCACATTTATTAAGTTCGACTTAGGAAGTATTTAAATGATGGCTAATTAATTTACTTAAGGTGTTTTGAAAGATTATCTCAGAAAAACTTTTTTGGGTTTTGGATATCTCGTGTTCCTTAGTCTCTTAGACACAAATCGAGACTAGAACACTTGTCTGATGCTACTAAATCAATAAAAAAACTAACACTCCCTCTTAGCGAGGAAGGTGTTCTCTCCCCAACATCTGTCCTTTGTAGTTGGACCATGTTGCTGGTGTCTAACATCTGTAGCATACTGTCACTGTCCACCAAGCTATTGCTAATCTGATTCACTTGCTAACCCTGTAGTTGAACCACTATACACCTGCACTACTGCTGACACTACACTGTGCCTCCTTGCATTGCTTCCAACACTGCTTGCGTTGTCTAATCTCATGTTGATACTGTTGCTGTTGCAACTGCTGGAACTAAGAACTAATATTTTGTCCTTGCAACTATCCTTTGAGTCTCTGAGTACAACTAGCTCTGTTCTATCTACTAAGTACCTGACTATGCCCAACTAACATTATGCCCCTCTAGTATCTAACTGGAACTAGCTTTTCACTGTCTCTCAAGATATGACTGCGCCTTACTGACATCTCAATCCTCTTGATACTAAATACTATGGGATCTTGTAGCCAAGGTAATGATCCGTGAGGAAAAACTTGTTCATTGTTGTGTCTCCTCGGACCCTTCCAGTTCCTACAACTCTGAAGCCTCACGATCCTCCTCCATCTAGAGTTATAGTCACTATCAATGCAAACTCCTCCAACTTGGAGGTAAACTCATCTATCTCTATCGAAGTTGTTGTCTACTCCTTCCCCTTCTTGTCCTTCTTCCTCTTGGGACACTGGGTGACATAGTGGCCAAACTCACCACACTTGAAGCATTTGACCTTTGACATGTAATTTTTCTTCTTCTCGCCTACTTTTGAGTTTTTCCCCTTGCTGGGACCTTTCTTCACCTTTCCCATACTAGCAAGGGCTACATTCTCCTCTTCCTTCGCAACCTTCGGCCTGTTAAGTTTGAAAGCTCAGTGACAAATTCCAACCATGGGACTAGATTCCTCTTTTCGAGAGGACCAATTTTGACTATTGAAGCACTCAATTTGGATAAGGGTAAGTGTACTTATGAAGAAAAGCCCACATATACACATTTGATCAGGTTGGTCCTAAAGAAAATTAGACACCCTTTGAAGCATATAAATTTAAGTGACCTCAAGCTCATTTGGACCTCATCATCACATATCATTTCTTCTTCTTTTTGGAGTTTCATTCTATCTAAGTTGAAGGGTGAAAAAGAACTGCAAAGGGTGAACAAGAATTGTGAAGGGTGAACAAGAACTGTGAAGTTTGAATAGGAACTACGAAGGGTGAATAAGAACTGCGAAGGGTGAACAGGAACTATGAAGGTTGAACAGGAAATGCGAATGGTGAATAAGAACTGCTAAGGTTGAACAAGAACTACAAAGGGTGAACATGAGCTATGAAGGGTGCATAGGAAGTGCATGATTATCTTTGATTGTGTTATCTTGACTATTGGCACTGATCCAGGTGGCTCTAGAGACACACACAGGACAAAGAGGGCTTATGAAATCTCAAAAATAATAGTGATCAAAATGCTTTCGAACTAGGACTAGAGCGTAGATCTCGTCGTCTTGATCGTGATGGTGTGAACGGTTCGTCAATCCGAGCTCGTATAAGGGAGAACGAGCCAATCAAAGTTTGGTTGGCTTTTGCTGATTGGGCAGGCTTAAGGAGGCAACAATTTGGATAAAATCTGGCCACTAGATTCCGGCCAACCTGGGCCAGATTCAAGGCGAATTTGTGGCCTATTTAATTTGTCTCCTTCGGTCATTTTTTGAATTTTCAAAAATGGCCAATTTGTTTTTTTATAACAAAAAATTATATATATTAAAATGGGTGGCGGGCCATGACCCCCGCCACCCCCACCGGGACCCAAATTTTTTTAAAAATAATTTTGGGTCGACGGGACATGACCCCTGCCAACCCCAACAAACACATAAACCAAACTTTAATTTTGTCTCGACGACCATTACCCCACCGAGCCCCCCAGCCAAACCCATTGCACATTAAACATTTAAAATGGGGTGAGCGGAGGCCACCTTCGGCGGACCCAACCCAAACCCCCAAAACCTCGTCCAAACGATGTCAGGAAACTTGGTAAGGGTACCGGCGGGGGTCGAACCCGCCCGACCCCTAAGCAGGGGGCCCCATGATACGTACCATGAAACAATGTACCAACCACGGTACACCAATACAAACAACGGTCCAAAAAAATGAATATGCCAACAACATTGCGAGAGTTATGGGGTGGGATACCCAATGCGGGCTTGATCCCCCCGAAACAATAATGTTGTAGGTTTTAAAAAAAATGCAATATATTAAAATGGGAGGGGCGGGGATTGACCACCTGACCCCTCCTCAACTAATGGCTATTTTTACCATCATGCCAAACGGGTTCTTTGATTACTCTGCCAACAAATTTATATAAACCCAACATTTTCCCAGTCCGCCCAAGCATGGAGGAACCATGAGTGGGCATGAAAATCGAGACGTGATATTTTTTTTAATTAATCTATTGCAGGTGGAACCATGATTGAGCATAATTTTCAGGAGGGTGAAATTTTTGTAGTGTCCAAATTGGACAAACTTTATGTTGATCCTACACCTCTCAACAACACGAACCTGATGGCGTAGTCAGTTTCCTGATCTGAGCAGACGATTTGCAGAGGACCCGGAGGAGGGAATATTTGAGGAATCTAGGGGGAATCTGTAAGCCCCAAATTTCCACTTTCTCAAAATTCAGAAATTTGACAGTTGATCTTGCACTAATTGACACCACAAATTTGATGGTGTGTTCATATTTTCCATTTGCTCATTTCATTTTTCGGCCACTTTTCTAAGTGGAGTGCAGGTGTCAGCACTCGACATGCGAGCAATCATTCCATGAGATTCGACGTCGCGAGATTGATGGTCTGACCAGCTTCAACAATTCGACATCCTTTTCTTCAGAAGGCCTCTGGATGTGAGGTATATGCAGTGTGTTCATGTACTTCTTTTTCTATGCATTGTGATGCACAGATCATTGTTTGGTGTTTTGATGTGGGATCTTGTTTTCATACTTGCTTCATGATTCCTGCTTGATGTGACGTGGAATCATCTGTGTGATGTACTTGTTGTCATGATTCATCATGTTTTGTTTGAGATCCCTTTGTTGTCATGTTGATGGGATACTCATGTTGTCGTCATGTATGTTTGCTTTGAGATCCCTTTTATGCCATGTTCGCGGGATGATCACCATGCATGAGTTTTGTGTCATACTGATAGGAGTCCTTTTGACTGAGAGTTCCTATAGCGGAACATCTCTTGGAGCCACTCCTGCGTGAGGGCATTTTCCTTGTATGATAGCGACATCACCTCTTATGTACACCATCACTATTGAAAACACTTAATGCAGCGGCCTACACCATCCTGACATTGGGGCCTGGAGACGTAGTCCCTCCTGAATGAACTCCATTATCAACGACTTATGTTTTCATGTGCTGATGATTGTCATGTTCCTCTTCTTTACAACATGTAGATGTATTCATTTATGTTCTTTTAAAAATGAAATTTAAAACATCACGAAAGTAAAAGGTCTTGGAAGGGTCCTTTGTCACACTCAGACTTGGATCAAGTGGTATCAGAGCGGTCTTTGCGTGGATGTGAATTGCAAGCGTGAGCAGTGGAACATGCAGCGACAAAGGATGAAAAAGTGATGTACGAGACCATGCTCAAAATTTCCCAAAGGGTGGAAATAATGTATGAAACTCTACAGAAAGAGACAGAGGAAAAGGAGCGATTGCAGCTTCAGTTGCAAGCCACGGAAGAGGCCCTGGAAGAACTGAAGCACAACAACTAGAATCTTCAAATAGAGAACGCTGAATTGAAGATGCGTCTACATGAAGAGAAAGAGGAGAAACATAGTTTGCTACGACAACTGCAAGCAAAGGACGAGACCTTGGAAAAGTTGCAGCGTGACCCATGTGAGGTAAAAAGTAGTTCTTTGAATTCATGTATGTACCCTGATGATGATTTCACTGTTTTTGAAAATCATACCACAGGAATTGGCTCCAAACTATTGAAGAGAATGGGGTATGAAGGAAAAGGCTTGGGTGTTAATGGCCAAGGCATTGTCAACCCCATCAAAGTAGAAGAACTACCCCATCAGGCAGGACTTGGGTATGTCAAAAAGGAAGTTGGGGAATGCGCCGAGATAGCTAGCGACTACCAACAACAGATGATGAGCAACCCTCATCAGTTCTTTCCAAATCGACAGAGGAGGTAAAAGATGTTGATTTCCTTACGGTTTCGTCTTCACATAGTATGATTTCTGTTGGATATTTGGAGATCCCAATTATAGGGGCAAACATGAGGCTCCTTACCAGGACGAGGCACGAGGAGGAAAAAGAACTTGGTATTAATAACCAAGGCATAACTCAACCATTGGAGGTTGTGCAGAGACCTAAATTTGCAGGCTTCAGATACGCCGAGGGAAAATGCTTGAAGGTGTCAGAATCTTTTGAGACATCATCAAAATCGTCGAGGAAAGAGAATGATGGGAACACATCCCCATCATCCCATGGAAATGGCCATTGCAGGGAAAGAACTAAGGCAAGCTCTCATCGCCATACTTACACCAGAGATGGCAAGGGAAGGTATAACCACTCTCGACATTCGAATGTTCATTTTGATTATAATCATGTTATTAAAGATGAACGTAAATCATGGAATCAAAAAACATGTACCTTTTGTGGATTACATAACCATACATTTTCTAAGTGTTGGAAAAGAATGGCAGCACACAAAAGGAGGAAGCATGAAAGACCCTCTCAATAGCAAGTAAAGAAACATGTTAAGAAGATCTGAAGGAAAAAAACCTATTGCAGTCATTTCGATAGAAGTGGCCATCAAAGAGCCACTTGTTGGAGGCTCCATCCAGAGCAGCACCTTAAAGACAAAGTGTCGGTGCATGAACCAGATGAAGCAATTGTTCGACCATCGAATACGCCACAAGGAGGCGACCCGTTCACCTTGATAAGTGAAAAATGGTTTCTAGATATGTTAGCATTTGATGGTCACGCTTTTGTAGATCATTTGTTGCATTTTAAAATGTAAAAGTGATGATGTGTTTCCATCACTTGTTAAGCAACAATGATGTCTGGTCTTTTGTTGAGTTACATGATAAACTGTAAAAATGATGTTGTGTTTCCATCACTTGTCAAAGCAAAATAGTGTTCAGCCTTATTGTTGTAAATCATGGGTTGCAGTGATGATGTGTTTTCCATCACTTGTTGAAGCAACAATGATATGTTGGCCTTGTTGTCGTAGCTGGGGTATTGCGTCCATCTTGATGTAAACTTGACCATTGAGTATGTGTTATAAACTCGTGGCAAGTATGGGATGCTTGGGTCATTAATTGGTCATGAAAATCAAGCATGTAATTTTCAAAACAATGTACTACAAGTTGCAGAGGTTGCAGGTGTCGGCTCACTGCTTAAGGCTTCGAAGAACAAAGGTGAAGGAGATGGAAGTGAGGCCTTTCAGGATGCTTGTGATGCAGACAAGGTACAGAGAAGTTGCAGGTTATTTTTTATGCTTTTGGAGGACCAAAAGCTCCTCAGTGGGGAGGATTGATCTAGGTGGCTCCAGAGACACACACAAGACAAAGAGGTCTTATGAAAGTTCAAAAATCAAAGTGATGAGAATGCTTTCGAACTAGGACCAAAGCGTAGATATCGTTGTCCTCATCGTGGTGGTGTGAATGGTTCGTCAATCCGAGATCGTATGAGGGAGAACGAGCAAGTCAAAGTTTGGTTGACTTTTGCTAACTAGGTAGGCTTAAGGAGGCAACAATTTGGACAAAATCCGGCCAACCTGGGCCAGATTCTGGGTGAATTTGTGGCCTATTTAATTTTTCCCCTTCGGTCATTTTTCAAATTTTCAAAAATGACCAATTTGTTTTTTTATAACAAAAAAAATATATATTAAAATGGGTGGTGAGCCATGACCCCCGCTACCCCCATCGGGACCCAAAAACAAATTTTAAATAATTTTTGGTTGACGGGCCATGACCCCCGCTAACCCCTAGTAAACACATAAACCAAACTTTAATTTTGGCTTGGCAGCCATTACCCCGCCGAGCCCCCCAGCCAAACCCACCGCACATTAAACATTTAAAATGGGGTGGGCGTGGGCCACCTCTGGTGGACCCGGCCCACACCCCCAAAACCTAGCACCAAATGATGCCGAAAAATTTGGTAAGGGTGCTGGCGGGGGTCGAACCCTCCCGGCCCACGTGGCCAACCCCATGATACGTACTATGAACCAACGTACCAACCACGATACACCAATACAAATGAAACTCCAAAAAAAATCACTACGCCAACAACATTGCGAGAGTTATGGGGTGGGCCGCCCAATGCGGGCTCGACCCCCCCAAAACAATAATGTTCCGGGTTTTAAAAAAACTGCAATATATTAAAATGGGAGGGGCGGGGATTGACCACTAACCCCTCCTCAATTAATGGCTATTTTTACCATCATGCCAAACAAGTTGTTTGATTACTTTGCCAACAAATTTATATAAACACAGCATTTTCCCAGTGTGCCCAAGCATGGAGGAACGAGGAGCAGGCATGAAAACCGAGACATGATAATTTTTTAATTAATTTATTGCAGGTGGAACCATGATTGAGCAGAATTTCCAGGAGGGTGGAATTTTTGCAGTGTCCAAATTGGACAAACTTTATGTCGATCTTACACCTCTCAGCGACACAAACCCGATGGCGTAGTCAATTTCTTGATCTAAGCAGCCGATTTGCAGAGGACCCGGAGGAGGGAATATTTGAGGAATCTAGGGGGAATCTAAAAGATTCCTTAAGCCCCAAATTTCCACTTTCTCAGAATTCAGAAATTTGACAGTCGATTTTGAACTATTCGATGCCACAAATTTGATGGTGTGTTCATATTTTCCATTTGCTCATTTTTTTTTTGGCCACTTTTCTAAGTGGAGTGCAGGTGTCAGAAATCAACATGCGAGCAGTCATTCCATGAGATTTGACACTGTGAGATTGATGGTCCGGCCAGCTTCAGCAATTTGACATCCTTTTCTTCAGATGGCCTATGGATGTGAGGTATATGCAGTGTGTTCATGTACTTCTTTTGCTATGCATTGTGCTGCATAGATCCCTGTTTGATGTTTTGATGTGGGATCTTGTTTTCATACTTACTTCATGATTCCTGCTTGATGTGACGCAGAATCATCTGTGTGGTGTACTTGTTGTCATGATTCATCATCTTTTGTTTGAGATCCCTTAGTCTTCATGTTGATGGGATACTCATGTTGTTGTCATGTATGTTTGCATTGAGATCCCTTTTATGCCATGTTGGCGGGATGATCATCATGCATGAGTTTTGTGTCATATTGATAGGAGTCCTTTTGACTGAGAGTTCCTGTAGTGAAACATCTCTTGGAGCCACTCCTGTGTGAGGCAATTTTCCTTGTATGATAGTGACATCACCTCTTATGTACATCATCAGTATTGACATCACTTAATGTAGCGGACTACACCATCCTGACATCGGGGCCCGGATATGTAGTCCCTCCTGGACGAACTCCGTTATCAACGACTTATGTTTTCATGTGCTGATGATTGTCATGTTCCTATTCTTTACAACATCATATGTATTCATTTATGTTATTTTAAAAACGAAATTTAACACATCACGAAAGTAAAAGGTCTTGGAAGGGTCCTTTGTCACACCCGAACCTGGATTAGGCATATATTTTGGATATTGGTTGGTAGATTTGTTAAACAAGTCAAAACTTTGACTTTGATTATTATGTATGGATTTGGTCTCATTGTACTCTCTGATAAACATTTTAAGACAATCTAATAGAAGAAGAATTTCAAAGGGCTTCCCCCCCTTAGGGGCTTTATTTCCCTTTTCTTTGACCAAACCTGGTCTCTCTTGTTGTTGTGTTGATTATCTGTTTTATCATTGCATTTACTATTATATCTTCAATTATTTTTTATGATTGGAAAGATTAATTGTTATTGAAAATATTTCTAATTGAAGAAGTGAATTGGGCTAAAAGTAATTGAAACAAAATAGAGCATTGTGAAAATTAACATGGTATTAGAGCTAAGGTGAAGGACAAAAGGAGACAAGCATTGAAGTAATTATCTTTGGAAAGTTGAAGGAGCCTATCTAATCAAGTCAAGGTGTCTTCCTCTTTCTTTAAGGAACATGAGAAGTTGGGTGACTCATCTAACTTTGCTACAACAATGATATTTTGGAATACATTCAAGGAAAAGTACTTGAGCCTCCGGAGAATGCTTCTGCTACTGCCAAGAGCAAGCACAAGAAAGATGAGCTAAAGGAAAAACAAATTATAGCTGATGGTTTACAAGATAATTTACTTGCATATGTTGGAAATTGAGGAAGTCTAAGGACATCTATGATAAAAGATCTGGCATGTATGAAGTCAACAATTTGAATGAAATCATCTCTTTGAAAGATCAACTCAAATACATGAAGATGAATAAGGGAGATTTTGTGCAATCATACATTATGAGGATATCTTGTCTCAGAGATCAATTGCAAAGAGTTGGAGAAACTATGTCTGACAAGGAATTGGTAATTGTAACTCTCAGAGGTCTCCCTCCCATTTGGAAAACCTTCATTACTACTATAAGCAAAAATAATTCCTTCCCGTCATTTGATGAGATTGTTTTGAAGATTACTCAAGAAGAATCAAGTATGATATCAAGAGGAAGGATTCAAAAAGATGAAGAGGGAGAGCTCGATGCCTTCGTCATTCAAAACAAGAAGAAGAAAGGAAAAGGTCCATCAAATTCAAGAAAGCCTCCACCTCAAATTGCAAAAAGAAGGGATGATAGAACATCATCTCACATTGTATACTACAGTTGTCACAAGAAGGGTCATTATACTCGAGATTGCCCCGAGAAGAAAAATGGTCCACACTACAACATTAGAAGCAACAATAGCAGGTTTTATGATCGAAGAAGAGATGACCGAAGGAATGATCGCAATGGAAGAGATGAAAGAAGAAGAAGAGATGCTCCTAGTGACCATGAAGAAGATCATCATCCTCCAAATAAGGCAAGATAATCTAGGTATGAAAGTAATGTTGGTAATAAATCTTAATATATTCTCATTTCTTCCCTTACTAGTTCCTCCCCTCCAGATTTGTGGGATAGCTGGTTGGTTAATAGTGGGCCCACTCATCATTTCTCTGGGTATAAAGAAGTTCTCTCTAATTTGGTAGAGAGGGAGTCAAATTTGAAAATTATTCTTGAAGACAATTCCACTCATCTTGTTAAAGGCTTTGGGTTCATCAAATTCCGTTTGGAGTTCAGAGAATCTGTTGTGCTCCATGATGTGATGTATGTGCCAGGATTGAGGAATAATTTGGTATCAATATATGCTTTCGAAGACAAAGGTATGAGGGTTGCCTTCATTAGGGGGAAGGTTCTTATTTGGCCAGTTGGATGACCTATGAGAGATGCATTCACATTGGGATCGAGATTTGAAGGACTCTACAGGGTTACTAGAAGACCTCTTCTAGCATTGGTCCATGATACAAATCATCTAAGCGAGATATGGCATCAAATTAGATTGGCCCATTTACATTATGATTCTCTTCTGCAATTGAAGAAATTGGTTTATGGTATTCTCTATGTTCAAGCCCAACATGATGGAGTATGTCCAGGTTGTGCTAGTGGAAAGAAGACAAGGGGGCCATTCTCCTCTAGCGAGAACAACATAAATGACATCCTCCATCTCATTCATTCTGACTTATGTGGTTCGATACATGTACATTCTAATGGTGGCCATCTCTATTACATCACTTTCATTGATGACTTCTCAATAAAGACATGGATATATTATTTGAAGCACAAGGATGAAGCCTTTGAAATGTTCAAGGAGTTCAAAGCTTTGGTTGAAAATCAAACAGGGAAGAAAATCAATATATTCAGGTCAGACAATGGTGGAGAGTACATTTCAAATGAGTTCATTGATTTCGACAAGAAGGAAGGTATCAAGAAGGAGACAATTGTGCCGTATACTCCCGAAAAAAATGGAGTAGCGGAAAGAAAGAACAAGTCTATTGTAGAAGCTGCTCATGCCATGCTCCACAATCAAAAGTTTCCAAAGTTCCTTTGGGGAGAAGAAATGAATGTTGTCGTATATTTTCAAAATAGGGTGCCTCATCAGGCATTGGACAACAAGATCCTTGAAGAAGTGTTCACGAGTGTTAAGACTGATGTTAGCCATCTCTGTATCTTTGGCTTCCTTGTACATTTCCATGAGTCGAAGGACAAAAGAAACAAGTTGGAAGCCACAAGAAGAAAATGTACATTTGTTGGATATTGTGAAAATTCTTAAGCTTTTAAAATATATATTCTTGTTAAAAAGAAGGTTGAGATTAGAAAGAAGATGTTTCCCTTGGAAAAACAAAGGACCTTCCTCCGCCTACTCCTCTTGAGAAGAAGAATGATGATATGGATATGTTAGATGGTCCTTCCATACTTGAATCCGAGACATATATTGTTGATGATCCCATGGAGCCCATGGACCCCTTAGATCCTCCTCCATGTGATAATCCTACTAGGAAGAGGCCATTTTTGCTCCGTGTTAAATTATAGGATGATGTGAGACAAGTTTAGGTTTGAAGATCATTTAGAGAAAGGAAGAATCCATGCGATACTAGGGATATGTTGCAGCCATACACACTATGATTCAAGCCGAACGTCCCACCTTTGAAGAAGTCGTGAAATATCAAGTTTGGAAGGATGTTATGGCCGAAGAATATGAATTAATCATGAAGAATGATGTATGGGATGTTATACTGGGACCAAAAGGGAAATCTGCGGTGACTTCAAAGTGGTTATTCAAGATTTAACATGGAGTTCATGGTGGCATTGGGAAATATAAAACAAGGTTCATGGCCCAAGGATTCTCCCAGAAAGAGGGAGAATATTATGACGATATATTTGCACCTATGGCTCGATATACAACCATTCGTTCAATAATTTCTCTTGTTGCAAGTCAAGGATGGACCCTACATTAGATGGACGTGAAGACAACATTCCTCCATGGAATGTTACAGGAAGAAGTGTATGTTGAACAATCATAGGTATTTTAAGTAGAGGATCAAAAGGCACATGTTTGCAGGTTGAAGAAGGAATTATATGGTTTGAAGCAAGCCCCCAGATCATGATATGAGCATGAGTCAATTCATGACCGATTCTCCCCATGCACATTGGATCTCTGCCAAACACATTTTGAGATATTTTCATGGGAATATCACCCTTGGTCTGAGATATTCTACTGGAGATGTTCGACTTCATGGATATACCAATGTTGACTGGGCAAGAAACATTGTTGACAGGAATAGTACGTCTGGATGTTGTTTTAGTCTTGGATCTACCATGATATCTTGGATGAGAAGGAAGCATAAATCCATAGCATTAAGTACCACCAACAAAGAGTAAATTGTCACTAACATGGCTAGTTTTGAAGCAGTTTGGTTGAGGAAGCTCTTTTGAGAGCTATTTCAGTAGGTCCTAGACACTACAATGATATATTATGACAACAAGAGTGGGATCCATTTGGTAGAGAATCTTGTATTTCATGACAAGTCCAATTACGTTGAGATTCAATATCATTACATTCAAGACATGGTCCAGAGAGGAGCCATTAGACTCCATCATATATTGACAGATGAACAAATTTCATATATTTTCACCAAGGCTTTACCAAAAGGGAAGTTCTCGCTCTTCAGAGAGAAACTTGGAATAATGGATGTGAGCCCTCATGATAAGGGGCATCACTCATCAAGAACACTGAGCCAAGTATCCCCCCTTTTCTGAGCTTCCAAGGTGAGGAATTGAGACGAAGGGCTCTTGAGGTTGAGGGATCTCTGGACAATAAGGTCGTAGATGTTGCTCCCATATCTATCACCCATAGGGTCAAAGATATTATCTCCTTGGATTATGCAGAGTATACCCCAGTTGACATCATACCCACAAGCTAGGCTCGTTGGGATTACCTCTCACTGTCTAGCCAACGGGTTGAGAGTGTACTTGGGGTTGTACAACCCAAGCTAATTATGATGTAGGTGTTTTATCACATGAATCTTCAAGGTCACTATTGGGAAGATCAATGGGGAATAGGATGGGTTGAGATGTGCTCCCCTATATCACCTATTTCTCGATATGGGGTTGTAGATGTTTAGCTCCCCCGTGAGATTTTGGGTTGAGATGTGCTCCCTGATGTAGTTTCCGGTTGATATGTGCTCTTTGATGTTATAGGGGGTGGTAGTTAATGCTCCTCGATTCTTCTTCTTTAGATTCGAGAATGTTTCAAAAGATAGAGTTGAGCGAAGATGGGATATGATATGACGACATGACTCACGTGACATGATGCAGTTGGAATTTCTCCCTAACTGAGAGGGAGTGTTAATTTTGGAAACTTAGTGACAAATTCCAACCATGGGACTAGATTCCTATTTTTGAGAGGACAAATTTTGACTATTGAAGCACTCGATTTGGATAAGGGAAAGTGTACTTATGAAGAAAATCCAACATATGCACATTTGATCATGTCAGCCCTAAAGAAAATTGGACACACTTGGAAGCATATAAATTTAAGTGACCTCAAGCTCATTTGGACATCACCATCGCACATCATTTATTATTCTTTTTGGAGTTTTGTTGTATCTAAAATTGAAGGGTGAACAAGAAATACGAAGGGTGAATAGGAAATGCAAAGGGTGAATAAGAACTACGAAGGGTGAACATGAATTGCGAAGGGTGAATAGGAACTACAAAGGTTGAACAAGAACTATGAAGGGTGAACAATAAATATGAAGGTTGAATAGGAACTATGAAGTGTGAACATGAACTGCGAAGGGTGAACAAAAAGTGTGCGGGTATCTTTGATTGTATTATATTGACTATTGGTACATATTTTGGATATTGGTTGGTAGATTTGTTGAACAAGTCAAACATTTGGCTTTGATTATTATTTATGGATTTGTGCTCATTGTACTCTCTGCTGAATATTTTATGACAATCTAATAAAAAATAATTTCAAAAGGTTTTCCCCCTTGTGGAGTTTTTTCCTTGGTCTTTGGCCAAACCTGATGTCTCTTGTTGATGTGTTGATTGTCTCCTTTATCATTTCATTTACTGTTCTATCTTCAATTATTGTTGATGATTGGAACTATTAATTGTTATTGAAAATATTTCTAATTGAAGAAGTGAATTGGGTTAAAAGTAATTGAAACAACATAGAGTAGTGTGAAAATTAACATGGATCCCTGCCACTGCTGCCAATTGAACATTCGACAAGACTTAGCCTTAGTTCCTCTTGAGTGAAGTCACTCCACAGGCGTTCTCAATTTGGAATTTTATATCATCCAGTAATTCATTAAATGAAAGTTACTCACTCTTGGGAAAAGCCATTTATAGAAGCTAGCACAAGTTATTTTCCATCAGGGTTCTCTCCTACAACTACTAACTCATCACAGACATTCTAAAATCTAGTGAGATAGGAAGAAATGCCTTCACCTTTTTTCTTCTTTGTGGTCCTCAACTTCTCCTTGAGAATAATTTTACTATTCTCTGACGGATCCTATTATAGATTGAAAACGACCTCCCACATGTCCTTTGTCATATTATTCTTTGAAATATGTGGGACGATATGATCCCAAACCTTGTCTGGGACCATCCTCTTAGCTTTGGCCATATTCTTTGTACTATATATACTAGATTGGATCTGTCGATTCAGCTACAACTTCTGTCATTAACTCCTTCAGACCATGCTCATCCAATAGGAATAACATCTTGGACTTCTAGACGCCAAAGTTAGAAGCTCCATCAAGTCTATCTTGATCTCCGAGACCTGTTGTGGCCATCTCTTTGAAAACCCAAATAAAATGGAGACTTGATCTAGAAATCTCCTTCTCTCTCCAACTCAACCTTCCTTCCACTACTCACACTTCCTTAGGAATGTGTAGATCTACCTCCTGATGTCCTTATCCGGATAATACACTGCCTTCAGTTACTCACTGAGACTACTCACTCTATCTTTCGAATGTCATTCTCTAGTGACTGGCACATGAACTATAATATATGCAACTCGAATAGGTTAAAATCAGAAACTCACATGAGTTGCTACAACTATAAATGTCAGATCTCCTCTTGGAAAATTGACACCCTTTGAAAATATTTCGAAACTACTCTATGTGCTTTTATTTTCTTGCCCTAGTGCAGATATATAACTACTGCCCTCACTACAAAAATTATGTGCCCAAATCTGCTCAACAAATTAACAGATCTTCTCTTTGACCAAACTTGATGTCTCTTGTTGATGTATTGATTGTCTCCTTCATCATTTCATTTACTGTTCTATCTTCAATATTGTTGATGATTGGAAATATTAATTTTTATTGAAAAGATTGCTAATTAAAGAAGTGAATTGGGCTAAAAGTAATCGAAACAACATAGATCAATGTGAAAATTAACATGTACCCCTACCACTATTATCGATAGAACCTTTGAAAATACTTATCCTTAGCTCCTCTTGAGTGAAGTCACTCCACAAGTTTTCCCAATTTGGAATTTTATCTCATCTCGTAATTTCTTAAATGAAAGTTGCCCACTCTTGGGAAAGCCATTATAATAGCTAACACAAGTTCTTTACCATCAGGATTCTCTGCTACAACTATTAGCTCATCATGAACATTCTGAAATCTAGTGAGATAGGAAGAAATGCCTTCACCTTTTTGCATCTTTGTGGTCCTCAGGTTATCGTTGAGAATCATTTTACTATTATCTGATGGATCCTGCTATAGATTCAAAACAACCTCACACATGTCCTTTATCGTATTCTTTTTTGCAATATGTGGGGCGATATGATCCTGAACCTTGTCTAGGACCATTCTCTTAGATTTGGCCATATCCTTTTTGTAGTCTATAATTGTTTTAGCTACAACTGCTATCACTAACTCCTTCATACCATGCTCATCCATTAGGAATAACATCTTAGCCTTCCAGACGCCAAAGTTAGAAGCTCCATCAAGTCTATCTTGATCTCTAAGCTCTGTGGCCATCTCTGTGAAAACCCAAATAAAATGGAGACTTGGTATAGAAGTATCCTTCTCTTTCCTACTTGGCCTTCCTTCTGTTACTCACACTCCCTTAGGAATGCACAGATCTACCTCCTGATGTCCTTCTCCGGGTAATACACATCCTTCAGCTACTCATAGAGACTACTCACTCTATCTTCCGAACGTCATTCTCGAACGACTGGCACATGAATTGTAATATATGAAACTCAAACAGGTTAAACAGGCAAACTCACATGACTTGCTACAACTAGAAATGTCAGATCTCCTCTTGGAAAATGGACATCCCTTGAGAAATTTTGGAATTAATCTGTGTGCTTTTATTTTCCTTCCCTAGCGTAGATCTATAGCTACAACCCTCACTGCAAAAATTCTATGCCCATATCTACTCAACAAATCAACAAATCTTTTCATCAGAACTAATTTTGGCAACCACACTACCCGCAATCTCTACTTCTAAGGTTATTCAAACTTTTCCTCTAAATTGGATCTCGAAGTAGAACCGTCAGCCTCTGCAATTAACACCCCTAGCTTGGATTGTTTAGACATGAAATATGTACTTCAATTCTCGCTCTAAAGTTGCGCGATCTATTGATCCTTCACCTCTGAGACTTTGATCCAATATTCAATTCTCTAATACCATGCGATTTTTTTTTTATTGTAATTACTAGATATTATTCTCCTAACTATTATCAATTTAATTATTTACGACAATTAATGAATAATTCACAATTTCACTCTTCACAAAAAATACACCACGGAAAATTAAACCATGAACTGAAAAATAGATGCACACAAAATAAAAATGACACCAATATTGTTGGACTTAAAAGTGCCCTAAAAAGCCTTGAAGGGGAAAGTTGTGCAACATATGAGTGCTTATATTATTATTATGTAGCAATTTGGAGATTACAATAATCCGGATGCCTCACTGGCAATCCTCCATAAGATAAACTGGAAAAATAACTAGGAGATATTTTTCTTCCTCTGCAAATCCACCTTGCCTCCACTAACCTGCTCACACTACCCTCTAGAAATGTGCACTGCTAGCCTGGAAATAATTCGCACTACCTGCTAGTTGTCCTGTCTCCCTTTTCTTTTGGAAAAATTTGCTCTACCTCCCAGATGATTGGTGGGCCCCAGTATTGCAGCAATAATGCTACAACTCCTGGAATTCTCTTCTTTAATTTTGTCAACCCGGTAGTTCGTAACAAACTTGGAAGCGACGGTGCTGTATGCACAAGTACTAGCTCTTGCCGTGGCTGTCACTTGATCAGCTGGCACAAGTTCGCTAGGAGCTTAAGCCAACTTCTATGAGATCTTAGAAGAAGATTTTTAACTAATGGATGAAAGCTAACTCAAAGGAGGCTAATCTACTTGCAGAAAGAAACTGAAAGCGGAAAGGAAATGCAAACCCTAATTTTACCGACTAACCCTACTGGTGCAAGAAAAATGATGAAAGCTACAGAAAGGAATTCCATTGAATCTTAGAAAGGTAAAATGCATGTGACTAAGCTACTTCTGAAGTGAAATCTGAAAAGAAACATCTTTTTGTATTTTTGAGTAAGTTGGCAGAATTATTGTGCATGTGCTTTAACTGTTTTTGACTGTGCAGAGGTGGATTGGCGAAAGGAAATGCTTGCAGGAGGTTGGGAAGGTTAGAAGAGGGCCTGAGGGGTCCCTAGCACCCTTCTAGAGAGTTTGACTGTGATCGGATCTCAAGAAACTGCTTTCGTGAGCTTCTATAGGAAGTCTGCAGGGGTTCTACAGGATGTTCTGAAATTTCTACAGGATGTTCCGAAAAGAGGATTTTGGAGGGTTGATGGACGAAAAATGGTGGGAAAGTGGAAATAGAGGTTGGATAAGGATTTTAAGGGCTCTAGGACCTGGTGAAAGAGGCTAAGGAGCGATTGGATTTGTTCAAGGATGGAGGGAGTAATGATGCACAAGAATGTACAAACTAGGGCAAAGTGAGAAAACGTGGCAAATGAGAGGCAAGAATCTGAGTTAGAGGATGAAGCAAGTTGCATGGATGGGGTAAGGATATATGAGGAGGTATCACAGGTGCTCTGCAAGTTATTTCTCAAACTGAACAAACAAAGACTCGGAAAATCAAGGACCTAGCTACTTTAACCTAATATGTCCTAAATAACAGCAAAGAAAATGAACAACAGTTTACTTGCAACGAAATCATGTGAAGTAGCTATGAAAACTAAGAAATCATGAATCTGAACGCTTAACCACAACTGGTATCAAATTCTGCAAATGAGAGTCTAACACTAATGATTGCATGGTGAGGCAATGACAGTGTTTTTGTTGGTAGCAAGGTCACCTATGTCCCAACTCATGATCCCACTGAGGGAGAGGTGAGATCAGAGGTCCTTGATGGCCTTTTTGTGAAGATATTCTTTGTTATTAACCTATCAAATCAATCTGAACATGAAAATCCTTTTTAATCATCAAAAGCAATCTAAATAACAAAGCAAGATTTAAATCTAAATAGCAGATTTTATTCTAAGAATGCAACAAAAACACATAAAAGTAAACAAAGGAGGTACTGGGCACTTGAGTTGGGCCCAACCCCAAGAGCTACAACCTCCTAAGGAAGATTAGAGCTCGTGCAAAGATGGATTCATCTTTATTGAGCAAGAAATAATAGTTACATCAAAAACTGTCCACAAGGGAAAGCTTGGAAATGTGTGAAATGCAGAGCTAAACTACTGCCTAAAAAATGACTAAAATCGAACTACAAACTAGCTAACTTCTGCCAACAAAATGACTAACTGAAATGAGGACCTAAGCCTTCTTATTTATACAAATTGAGGACCCCAACAGCCCTCCTAAACTTTAGGAACTCGGCTGCCAAAACTTGTAGTTAACAACAACTTTACTAGCCCTTGCTCGGCTGCCCTTATGATAATCGATTTGGTGGCCCTTGAACTCTGAGCTTATGGTGGAGAATTCAAGGTAAGGGCCCATAAATGAAGGGAACACCTTCCTAAAAATCCTCTCCACGAATTTGGCTGCCAAGTTCTCATTTAAACCTTTGATTTTGTCTCCAAATTGACCAAAAAGACTGCATAAAGCACACATTAGACTTGTTGGCATAATGACTAGCCCAATTCACTCTATTAGCATAAATATAATAAAAAACATGCAATAAACTAATGAGAATGGTGGATTAAGTCGAATTAGGAGGTTGAATGAGCCCATATAATTATCCATTTTTGGGGCTCATCAATGATCTTGCTGACCTCTCGCAACTAAAATGACCTCTCTCCAACAACTCACATTGGGGTTTATGGTTTCTCACACTGGTTGCATGACCTGTCTGCAGATAAATTTCGGCCTCCCTTCTACTGCCAATATGATATTGGAGAAACATTGAAAATCCTTCGGATGCTACTTCCTCAAATTCTTTGTTGCTCCCTTTCTCTCTAATTCTCGATCTTTGGCTTGAACTTCTCCCTTGCCAAATCATAGAAACTGGGTAGCTCAATCTTCCTTAGCTCTTGCTCTCCCTCTTGTGTATCTCTCCATCCCATCAACTTGCTCTTATAATATCTTGTTGGAGCTTCAATGGCCACGATTATATCCTTATCGACAACTAATATCATCTTAGACTTGATCCAAGTCATTTTCAAAAAGTCTCTAGAGCATAAGTCGAACTCCTTAATTAATTCACTTTAGTTAACCACTTTTCCTAAGTTAGACTTAAGAAATATTTAAATGATTGCTAATTAATTTAATTAAGGCATTTCACAATCTTATCTCACAAAATCTTTTCTAGGTTTTGGAGATCTCATGTTCCTTAGCCTCTTAGACACAAATCAAGACTAGAACACATATCTGATGCTACCAAATAAATAAAAAAACTAATGGAACTTGGACCACATTAGGGAATCAACCACCCCTAAAATATGCAAGCTGCCACTTGTGGTAGGCTACAATCTGATTGAGGCTTTGACCTCAAAGATGCAAGCAAATTCTCACTATAGGCTACAATCTGATTGAGGCTCCAACCTCGAGAATGAGTAGGCTCCAACTTAATCTAGGCTCTAACCTAATTGAGGCTTCAGCCTCCTTCCTTCGCTTCCATGTGGACCTCCATTTAATCGTATTTTTAAACTGGATCCATGATCATAATATATCACTAAATATGCATATAAGTAATCTGTAACAAACTCCAAACACAACCTGCCAAGTCCACTACTGCCATTGTACCAATCACAATCTCTTCAACTCAACCCAAAAACTCTATACAACCATTAAACCAACAATCATCACTTGTAATTTCTATCACAAAATTCATGTCAATCTCTGTTATTGGTTGTCATATTTTTGTCCCAAAACTTTTCTCCAAATGAAACTACAATCTAGTCACTTAAAGACTTTGTTGGCATTATGATACAAGTGTTGTTCTTGACTGCAACTCACTCACAGGTCAATTCAGTTTTGGTAAAAATCAACTCAGAGTACAACATGTATATTCAGAGGTAACAGGGCATTGGTACAAAATAACAAGAATATGTAACTAAGGTCTACTGATCATAATAAAGAAGGTAAAGGAAAAGGCTGATGAAAAGCAGTTTAAGAAGTATACGCAGGTCCACTTAGCCAAAACATCGTATACACACTGATCCAAAGAACAAAAAGAGCGTATACGTATACACACACACTCCCACAGGAGGAAAAGAGCGTAGATGTTGGAAAACCAAGGTTTTGGTCCGACGTTTTGGTCCAAGGTATTGATCCAAGGTATTTGGTCCAAGGTATTGGTTTGAGGTATTGGTCCGAGGTATTTGGTCCAAGGTATTGGTCTGAGGTATTTGGTCCAAGGTATTGGTCATAAGTGGTTTTGGTCCAAGGTATTGAGAAGAGCCTAAAACTATATAAGGAGGAGAAGATCAAAGGGATAAGTGCACAAGTAATGAATATCTTATGAAGTGCTAGATGAAAAGAAAATATGCATGTTATGGGTTTCTGATGCTTTTCTTGATCTGGACTAAATATGCACCTCAACGTTTGATGATGGATGAGATCTAATGATGGATCAGGATCATAATGACTTATCATTATGTGATCTGATAATGGATGGGCTAGATCTCAATGCTAACACATGTTTTATCCTTTATATGTGATGATTTGGATATGTCTAAAGTCTTGAATTGCAGCGAAGTTATAAGTAAGTATTTGCAGATCTATACGTTGGTTCGCTTTGGTGAAAATGCATATACACGCTGGTTTGGCTCTTCCAAGTAGTGTATGCAAAAGAAAAGCTTGATGTTCAAGGATGGATGATCTATCAAATCAGTGATGATATTTTACTGTTGTCTGTCAATGAATTCTTCTTAGATCTGAAAGTAAAACTGAATGCATAAAGAGTTTGTGTCTCATTGATTAATTGATTGAGAAATAAGGAGGATCCTTGTTGCTATCTGTTTAGAACTCTGTAATATGACAATAGATCTTCAGAATTTCACTGATTGGTATAGTTTGTGGTTCAGAGGTTTTATGATTTAGTATCTTTAGAGGTATACATAGGTTGGGCTAAAGGAAGTAGCGTATACACGTAGGTTTGCTTCACTAAAGGAGTGTATACATTCTGACACATGCCTTTTGAGGTTACAGTTAGTTCTGGTTGTTGATGCAGTGTTCTGGGTTCAGATCTATGTACTGGTTATATGGATCTGTCTGTTCCAGTTGATTGGTTGAATTTGATTAAGTTTGAATGAATGGTTTATTTAGTTGTGTTAGAGGTTCAGTGTTTGTTTGATTCAGTTGTTCAGTTATTGTTTTATGTCAGAGGCTTCAGTGATTGATTGATTCAGAGATTGATGATTGGGTTTCAGTTATATCAGAGATTGATGATTGAGTTTCAGTGATTGGTTGATGCATATGTATTTGATATATGTATTGCAGTGGTGATTGACTTTGAGCTTCAATGTTACTAATGGGTCCAGTGTGAAATATTGATGAAACATGGCCTACATATAGTGTTGTTGTGTACCAGGAGTATCCAGTGTGAAAATTTATGAAACGTGGTCCCTGGAGGATACTGAGGGTTGGAGCCTTCAGTGAGGAAGTCAAAGCTTTCTACCAGTAGTGGCTGGTGATTTGATTAGGGGGTTGGAGCTCCCTTCCAGTAGCAGCTAGAGAAAAAGTGAAGGTTGTATCCTTCTGTAGGTCAGAGCCTACGTACTAGTAAATATATCGGCTAGTACAAGAACTAGTAGGGGTTGTATCACCCTTCCAAAAGAAGCTTGAGAAAACAAGAGAAGTTGGTTGTAGCCTTCTGAAGGTGGGTACGATACTGTAATGGTATGAGTCTGCACTAGTACAAGATTATAAACATATTTTCGTATTATTAAAAGAAGACATAGATGACAACAACAGGTGGTTTTCACCCACATTGGCTTTCGAACTTAAATCTTGGTGTTCATGTGTGTTACTTATGTGTGATGGTTTATTATGTTATAACTGGCACATGGTTACTGTTTAAT